>CAJHNH020006668.1:1819710-1859710 GCA_905116865.2 Candidula unifasciata | reverse complement strand
TAGCATTCTGAGCTTTTGAGGTTTACTGCTGCAGATATCACTCATCTCCATTAATGTCTCTGGTTGGCCATCTCTTCACAATTTGTGACACCATATTTTTGCAGGTCTGGCTGGACATTATCTCTCGAACTTTTTTTGTGTCTGCCTCGTGGTCTACGCCCATTCCTGTCTTAGGTGTATACAGTTTTTACTTCTCTGTCATCTAACATTCTTTCAATATGCCCTAACCATTTTAGTCTGTTAGCTCTCAGGGTGTCAGTGATCAATGGTGATTTTAACTGATTTTGTGTTATGTTGTTGCTCCACATTCTCCATTCCCCGCTGTTAGCATCTTTGATGGGTCCAAAGATTTTTCGTAAGACTGTTTTCGAAAACCTATAATAAGGCCTTATCTTTTTTATTTCTGCTTCAAGTTTCAGAGCCATATAAAATGACTGGTCTTATCAACGTTTTAATTATTTTGATTCTTGTGTTGCGAGACAGCACTTCGACTTTAGCAGATGTTGAAGGGCATAGTATACTTTATTTCTAGATTGTATTCTAGATTTTATTTCTTCTTTCATTCAGAATGTTGGAACAGTTGAAGTTGTCACCCAAGGACTTATATGTTTCAGTTCGTTAGATTTTCATATTATTGAATTGGATGTGGCCGCAGTTTATATTCTGTCCATGTCTAGTTAGTATTCGTACAGAATAGTAAACATTTAAAAACATTTTATGTTTTGCATCCTTCAGTCAGTCTGTGGTAACTAATAACTAGAAATGAAAGAATCCTAAGTATTAGAACAAGTAACTAAACTTGGAAATTGTCACTGACAGCTTAGTTAATGCAGGAAAAAAGCTGCATTAGCTTTCAACAAAACCAATCGTTTCATGGTGTCAGTATTAAGGCCCTGTATGCAGAAGCGGGTGTGTAATATTGTGAATTCCCGGGGAAATCTCAGAGAGTTCCTGATGGGGAGGACAAGGTCAGAGGACCAGTGATACAAGAGAAAAACGAGATAAGTGGGTCTCGAATATCCCATGGTGAGTTAAATAAGGGATACAAGAAAAGCATGGGACTGGAACGGAAGACGTGAACCGAGAGACAGGAATTAGACAGTTGAAGTACGGACCTGGGTGCGAGAGGTCGTATAAGTGAACGCCTGAGGAGAATCGAGGAATTGTGAATACTTGTATGTTTCAGGAGAAGATATGAATGTTTCCTTCATGTCCTAATAACAAGTACAAGGTTTTGCTAGAGGACGGACGTGCGATTCGAAAGACGCTGATGGATAAAAGTAGTGTGTGAGAAGATTGATCAGGCGGTCGACAATCAGCCAAGCAGAACGAATACATGGACGAGAGAATGCGTGACTATATGTTGTGATTCAGGGAATAAAAGCATGTAACTGAACATTCGTTTCTGCTGTGTCGTAACAAGTTACTGTTCGTCAGATAAATAAACAGATGGGAGAAGCTTTGAGGCCGTTAAATATTATGAATTAATCAAGTAACAGAAATTGTATTAATCGGCACTCACAGAAAGAAGTAGAAAGATTAATTCATAATATATAACAGCCTCAAAGGTTCCCCCTCTGTTTATTTATACGAATGACGTACACACACCGAAACCTACCAATCTAATACCTTTCTTAAATGTCTGTGTATTCTAGACAAAGCAATAAGGTCTACTGTGTTCGTAACTTGTTACTGTGATTGTTATTCGACATTTGCTTCGTTGATATACATTTCTGTAACCTATGGTGCCCTTTCAATGGGTTGAAATGAATTCTGTCCGTATTCCATAGTTGTGATTTCAAGTTGTACGATAGACATGGCCAATAAGACACCTTTCTTTTGGGGGTGCTTAAAGTTGACCATGTTCTTAGTGCATTTGTATTCATGGAGAGGCGCAGACGCCGTCTGGAGGTGACATGTTCAATTCCCGGCACGGTAACTATAGCTTTCGATTTTTATGTTGTCTATTGTGTTCTTCTATCTTTCTACTTCTTTCTATGAGGGATGATCAAAACACTTTCTGTTACTTGATTAATTAATAATCTTAGTCAAATAGCAATGTGGCTTACCAAAACATACCCCTAGCAGAGCACATTACAGGGTGTAATGTAACTACTATTCGTATTCGGCCCGACCGCAACTATTCGGCGGAATACCGAATAGTCAATAGGTCCACTATTCGGTCCCGAAGCGAATACAATGCGAATATTCGGTACAGCCCTAGTTTATTTATGTGTGTGTGTGTGTGTATATATATATATATATATATATATATATATATATATATATATATATATATATATAAATGTGTGTGTATATATATATGTGTGTGTTTGTGTGTATATATATATATATATATGTATATATATGTGTGTGTGTGTGTTTGTGTATATATATATATATATATATATATATACATATATATATATATATATATATATATATATATATATGTGTGTGTGTGTGTGTGTGTTTAAGTTGTTTATGATTTCAAAAGGCAATATTACGTTGATCAGGGCACTAGAACAGAAAATAACTACATGTCAAATCCGCTGTTCTATCAAGGTCACTAACAACTCTAGACGAGGCAGGGTTACGAATACAAGCATTACAGAGAAGGTTTGAAAAAGACCATGACTGGAAAATATTGACAAACAAAAAATTAAATGGTCCAGTCATCTAGTGAGAATGCAGCCAGAAAAAAACTTCATGTGAAACTGTTTACAGCAGAACATCTGAGAGGAAGGCGATATGAAGACAAAGAAAAAGATGTATGCTTGGTGTGGCAAAAACCTGCAAAAAAGATGAACAGATCCATTACCTAAGCCACTCGAGAAGCGCAAGACAAATAAAAAAAAACAAAAAACTATGACCTGGTATAAGTGAGACAACAAAACCACGACACTGGGCTATAACCTGGTATCAGTGAGACGAAAACCACGACACTGGACAACAACCTGGTGTCAGTGAGACGAAAACCACGACACTGGGCAACAACCTGGTATCAGTAGGACGAAAACCACAACACTGGGCAACAACCTGGTGTCAGTGAGACGAAAACCACGACACTGGGCTATAAACTGGTGTCAATGAGACGACAAAATCACGACACTGGGCTACAACCTGGTATCAGAGAGACGACAAAACCACGTCATTGGGCTACAACAAGGTGTCAGTGAGACGACAAAACCACGACACTGGGCTACAACCTGGTATCAGTGAGACAACAAAACCACGACAATGGGCTACAGCCTGGTATCAGTGAGCAAAGAAAAAAAAAAACACGACACTGGCTACAACCTGGTATCGGTGAGAGGACAGAAGAAGATTAAGAATTTAACAACAATAGAAGGGAGTCCGAATAGATTACCCAAAATGAACGCACGACACGTTGCATGTTTCAGAAAAAACGATGAAAAAAATCATTCAGCTGCCGTTTTATACACACATCTGATATCAATAAATTATCAGACAACTATAATATTTATAAATCAGTGACTTTTATTCACTATTATAAATTTAAAATGCTGTAGACATTTTGAATATCACTGCACGTTTTAAGCCCTCTAAAAAGTAAACATTTTACAGCTACCAAGTATTTTTACGAAACTCATTTAATTAAACGCATTTCAGATCCGATCGCCAAATCCACACAAGATTAAAATTTAGAATTTGAAATCTGCCATCAGCCATCAAAATATGACAGCCATTGCCAAGGTAATCTAAAGTATCAAGTAATCAAATTACCCTTTTTGGGGGGAATATTCCAGTATTAATTTCAATTTGAAATATAATTAGATAATTTAAACATAAGACCCAAACTACTAAACGCAAAACTGCCTAGAAAAACCACAACAGCCAAAAACTGCTGGGGTTTGTTCTGCAACGTCCTGTAAAGGATACGCAACTAGCTAACTTTATACATATGGCCGAACAGGTGAGGCTCATTAATTAGATCTCTTGCTCGTAGATCATGCGATCTGTGTTCTACTTCTCAGCGTTCACCGTTTAACAAATCCGGACAGAAGGTCCTATTTGTTGTCCACTTCTAGTCGCGTTCCAGATCTTGAAAACACTGCATGCATTTTACAGATCTGCTTCACTTCTTCTTCTTCTTCTGCGTTCGACATCAGTCATGCTAAACATTGAGTCCTGTCTGGGTCACAGATAGGATTGTGCGTTTAAGGTCGCCACCGGTCCCCCATAGCTTCTCTTTCAATGTGGCTCCCTTGGGCCAGATCTGCTTAACTGCATGTAGGGTGTCGGTTCCTCGCCTCTCCGGCAGATGCAATCCTACTTCAGGGGAAAAAATCCAATTATTAGCGTCTTTTACGAGATTTTTTATAAGGAGGCAGTGTATCTAGTTATCTATCATCCCACCCTACCCCCTTCCTCTAAAAAGGGGTTCAGGAAACTATGCGAGAGCTGTGTTCAAATCTTATCTTAGAGATCAAGGTTATAAACCAGAGCTCTCTGCACCATGAAATCTAATAATCTTAACGGAATAACTAAACACACACACACACACACACACACACACTCACACACACACACACACACACAGTGATGCTTGCTACATGACATAAATACCACACAATGGCTATACCTTCGAAGACTTACACTACCTGCAGAGGTAGGAAGTTACAAAGCGGCTGTGAAAAAAAAAAAAGCTGTTCACGACCGTGTTGGCACACCCAGCAGCGACATCAAGCCGATCTGAAACTCCCTCCTCCACTCATAATACACTTGGTGGACTTACAGACATGCATCAGAACACGGCCATTCGCCAAAAAATGGGTTTGTCTTTACATCAATGTATCCCCCAATTTAAAAAAAAAAAACGGACAATTCTGGTGCATATCAAATATTTGACGACCATCTTTACACTGTAATTATGACGTCGTCGCGTTCGTTTGCACCTTGATTTCGCATACCTAACACTCTCGATACCCTTAACGACAATACCGACACGTTACAAGACTATGGCATGGTCATTGCTGTTTCTATTAAACTGTGAATGTTCGTATAAAGCTTCCTTGTATTTGCAAACAATTGAACTGCCTCCAACCCAAACGCTTATAAGGTCCATATCTTCAAACAGTCGCACAAGCTACACACCAAATCACTTACATTGCCTAGTCATTGCCTACATCTTCATAATACATTGTTTACAGCTCCAAATACCTACACTGCCTACATCTCTAACATTTACACTGCTTACATTTCCAAATACACTCACTTCCTACACGTTGGAACATATCCAGTTACACGAACTGGCCAATAACCGGGAAACTGATGGGAAACACTGACGATCACGTCTGATAGCGCGGACGTTTATTGCGTCTGCTACTTCTCTCCGCTCAAGCAGCTGGCGCGGCTGGTTAATCAACGCATCAGTTTTATTAACTCTTAGCTCTTCTCCCAAATGTTGTATTTACACACGGCAGTGTATCAGGGTTCATACACTTTCTGTTACTTGATTCATCGGGGTCCGTGTAGCTCTCGACTACAGGTGCAGCTAGTTTTCACCAAATGCTTTTTTCATTACCAGTTGAAATAAAATATCAGCTAGTAAATATTGGTGGACTGAGAAAAGCTTGAGGTCAAGGGCGGGTAAATAGAAAAAGATGTGATGAAAAGTAAGTAGGGAAGTGAGAAGAAGAAGAAGGAGCAGCAGCAGCAGCAGCAGCAGCAGAAGAAGAAGAAGTACAAGAAGAAGAAGAAGAAGAAGAAGAAGAAGAAGAAGAAGAAGAAGAAGAAGAAGAAGAAGAAGAAGAAGAAGAAGAAGAAGAAGAAGAAGAAAGAAGAAGAAGAAGAAGAACAAGAATAAGAGAAGAAGAAGAAGAAGAAGAAGAAGAAGAAGAAGAAGAAGAAGAAGAAGAAGAAGAAGAAGAAGAAGAAGAAGAAGAAGAAAGAAGAAGAAGAAGAAAGAAGAAGAAGAAGAAAGAAGAAGAAGAAGAAGAAGAAGAAGAAGAAGAAGAAGAAGAAGAAGAAGAAGAAGAAGAAGAAGAAGAAGACGAAGAATAAGAAGAAGAAGAAGAAGAAGAAACAGAAGAAGAAGAAGAAGAAGAGGAAGAAGAAGAAGAGAAGAAGAAGAAGAAAGAAGAAGAAGAAGAAGAAGAAGAAGAAGAGAAGAAGAAGAAGAAGAAGAAGAAGAAGACAGAAGAAGAAGAAGAAGAAGGAAGAAGAAGAAGAAGAAGAAGAAGAAGAAGAAGAAATAAAGAAGAGAAGAAGAAGAAGAAGAAGAAAGAAGAAGAAGAGAAGAAGAAGGAATAAGAAGAAGAAGAAGATAGAAGAAGAAGAAGAAAGAAGAAAGAAGAAGAAGAAGAAGAAGAAGAAAGAAGAAGAAGAAGAAGAAGAAGAAGAAGAAGAATAAAAAGAAGAAAAAGAAGAAGAAGAAGAAGAAGAAGAAGAAGAAAGAAGAAGAAGAAGAGACTCCCTCCATCCGAAGAAGAAAGAAGAAGAAAGAAGAAGAAGAAGAAGAAGAAAAAGATTCCTCCTCCTAAAGAAGAAGAAGAAGAAGAAGAAGAAGAAGAAGAAGAAGAAGAAGAAGAAGAAGAAGAAGAAGAAGAAGAAGAAGAAAGAAGAAGAAGGAAAGAAGACAGAAGAAGAAGAAGAAGAAGAAAAGAAGAAGAAGAAGAAGAAGAAGAATAAGAAGAAGAAGAAGAAGAAGAAGAAGAAGAAGAAGAACCAACTAAGAAGAAGAAGAAGAAGAAAGAAAGAAGAAGAAGAAGAAGAGAAGAAGAAGAAGAAGAAGAAGAGAAGAAGAAGAAGAAGAAAGAGAAGAAGAAGAAGAAGAAGAAGAAGAAGAAGAAGAAGAAAGAATCCCAAGAAGAAGAAGAAGAAGAAGAAGAAGTAAGAATCCTCCTCCTCCTAGAAGACGAAGAAGAAGAAGAAGAAGAAGAAGAAGGAGACTAGAGAGGAAGAGGAAGAAGAAAGAAGAAGAAGAAGAAGTCCTTCCTCCTCCTCCCTCCTCCTCCCTCCTTGCCTCCTCCTCCTCCTCCTCTCCTCATTACCTCCTCCTCCCTCCCCCAGAAGAAGAAGAAGAAGAAAGAAGAAGAAGAAGAAGAAGAAGAAGAAGAAGAAAGAAGAAGAAGAAGAAGAGGTCCTCGCAGACCTCCTCTCTCTCCTCCTTCCTCTCTCCTCCTCCTCCTTCCTCGTCCTCCTCCTCTCTCCTCCCCTCCTCCTCCGCCGCCTAGAAGGAAGCCGAGCCGAAGGAGAAGAAGAAGAAAGACAGTCCTCCTCCTCTCTCTTCCTCAAAAGAAGGAAGAAAAGAAGATGATGAATAAGAAAAAAGAAGAGAAAGGGGAGGCGGAGTAGAAGAAGGAAGAAAAGATGAACCAAAAAATAAAAGGGGGGGGGGGGGTTGGAGCGAGAGAGAAGATCCTCATGTTTCCAACCTGTCTTTGTTGTCCTTGTCTCCTATCGCAGATATGATTACACTTTAAAAAACTGTATTCCAGTTAATCATCACCTGCAGTGCCTGTGTTCACTTCTGACTCCATTTGGTCTGTTCGCCTTGTCCCCACTACCTTCACCATTACAGAGTTCAAATTGAAACGCGGATGAAAGCATGCCAAGAGTCACTACATTTTGCTTTAGTCTATTTGTACTTGATTTTTGTAGATGTGTTGTTTCTTTATTCGCATATTAACCCCGTGGGTTTAAAGGTTCAGGGGTGCAAGAGGGTTGGAGGTGGGGAAAAAAAGGGGAGGGGGGGGGGATGAAGAAAGGCGACGTGCCTTATAACAAGCATGTCGTAAATATATTTTATTCAGGAGTTTCCTTCGAAGCCGAAGTGCATCTGCCTGGGAAGCACGGAACCAACAGTTCGCATATGGATATAAAAGCTAAAACTGTAAAAAGGATATGCATGAAAAACTCAAATTCTGGAACAAGGCCAAAGTCCAGAATTGTCTGCTGGAGTGTACAGCCGGTAAAAAAAAAAAAAATTTCCCATTCGCAATCTGATTATCTTGTCAATAACTTTGATGTTATTTCCACGCATCGCTTGTTTTCATCTTAATTAGGTGAATTATTCCTTAAATCGCTGAGATCTTCCCCCTGCCTGTTACAGATATGCTACATCTGTAACCCAATCAATGCAGTGCCAGCTAACGGAGAACTTGCTCTTCTGAAGAGGATCTATGTGACGAAGTCGATAAACCTTTTGCTTCCCAAGCTGAGCGTAGTGTGTTCGAGTTTCTTCGTCTTCTTAACGTTCACCGGCTGTAAACTCCTGCGGAAAGTTCTAGTTGTTCGTCCACATCTGGACTCTAGTCCTGTTCCAGAACTTTGAGTGTTGCGTGCACATCCGTTTAACAGATCTGACTCATGTATAGGCAGAATTTTGGTTCTTGTCTCTCAGTCAGTTGCTCTCCGACCCCGAAGAAAGCTCCCAGTAAGTTGACTCTTACGACACGCTTCTCCTCGACGACACAGTCGGTCTATTCTTGTTTTCCTTATGCTGAGGCCCGGAATTCCCACTGAGAAGTTCAGTTTTAACTGTCGTCCTCCAACACAGTCAAGATATAGATACATACCAAGAGCAAATATGGCAAGAATGATAGTGGAAGGTTAAAGGTTTAAAGGTTTGAACAAACGGATCAACATCATGGCACACGGGTAGTAACCCATAAGTGCTCCGTTCTTCTTCTCACTCAAATCTGAGTCCGAAGAAGCTCAGCACAGTGCACAGACTCTGTGGCACCGGCGAGGATCCTGAGAAACCGTTGATATTGTAGTTAGTTTTATAACTGTTATTTTGTTTTATTATGATAAAGACCTTTTCTCGGAATGTTCAGTTCCATTTCTGCCCCATCCCCCCCTTTTTTCACCTTTCTAGCCATAGTTGTGTGCTCAGTGACTTCTTAATATGAGCTCGACTGCGGTCGATCCTATTTAAGTCATCTCTTATAGTACGTTTCAGAAGTCGCTCCGAACTTTAAAAACTATAACTCAGTAACCGTTCGCTGTAAGTTGTTGAAATCTGGCATGCAAATTGTTAATAACCATATCCTTCTGTGAGTTTTTTGTTGTCAACGAACATCCAGTTTTCAGTTTGCCTTACTTGTGGTATATCGGGGGAAAAAAAAAAAAAAAAAAACAGGCGCCGATTCAAAGCATGCTCAGAGTTAATTTAGTAACATGAGCTTTTCAAAACATCAAATAGCAGGCGTTTCTTGGGTGTTTCACTCTCAGGTATTCCCCAGAAATAACCTCACTTAAGTTACACGATGACAATGAGTTACATGAAAACAATGTTTTATTGTGTGTGGGATAGGCTATCAAAATAAGTACTACGCATCGCTGCACATGTGAACTGATTTCCAACCAATCTCCCCGCTTGGGTCGATAACCGTGTATTATATTTTTAATGGTTACGTAAACTATTAGTCAAAGATCAAAGAAAATCTCCACTTTAAGAAAACATCAGCACCTGTGCAATTGTAAACTGTAAAATCATAATGATGAAAGAACTCTATGGCCACAGGCAAAAAAAATCGTGTTGATCCGTACACAAGTTTTCCAGATATTTGCTAAAGTGTGGGGGCACGACTTTAGAACAGCCCAGCCAATTCCATAAGCATTTCAACTCAACTCAGTAGCTGGGCGATGGAACTATACTGTCAGTCCATACATGAGGGAAATGCAACAGATAACGGTCACCAGAAACAGTCAACCTACTATGGTACGTCTATTCGCCATATTGAATCAGAAACTCATAAAACATGTTCTTTTGTGTGAATGAGTGACTATATGTGCATGCCTGCGTGTATACTACCATCTCAAAAACAACCTGGCAACCTCCCACCTACCACCTTATCTGCCAATTTTCTTTTATCATGCCAAAACCAGCTAGCGAAGTCAGCATACAGGCAAGCTCTAATAGTCCTGTAATGGCTCGTTAGCAATGCGCTTTCTTAGTAATGATAACATATGTTCGGTATACTGGCTTGCATTATGTTTGGTTTAGCAGTCTGTTTTACAGGAGATACCATTGATCGTTGGAGGTAGCGTCAATCAGATAACATTAATTATCTTGTCTTGTCTCACACGTTTTAATGAAAACAATTACCCGCTATCAGTTTTATTTCTCTCTTCTGCCTGTAACCGACGATAGCGCTTTTTATCACACATACTCACACACATACACGCACGCATGCATGCACCTAGACAAACACACACATTAAGATCAATGCGAGTTGAGAGTTTGTAATAACATTTGAATCGCCACTTCGTCTTTTTTCTTCTTTCTCCTCCTTTCTTCTTCTGCTGTCTACTTCCTTCTTCTTATTCTTCTTCTTTGGTTTCCTTCGTCTTTTTTCTTTCTTTCTTCTTCTTCTTTCTTAGCCGCTGCTGCTACTATTTCTACCACTACTACTCATCTTCCTGCTATTATCATTTCTACAACAACAACTACTACAACTACTACTGCTACCACCCACATCACCACACGATCACTATTTGCATAAGAAATATATTTACTAATATCACAAAATCTACCCCTTTTATTGCTGCCACCACCACAACTACTACTCTGAGAATAGACAACAGCAACATCACCACCGCCACAGAAGTATGTCAGCTATTTATAGAATCCCTACATCACTCACCGCTGAAAAACCCTGAGAACAGTATAACTATAATGTATTAGCAATGGAACCCACAGGGGCATAGAAATAAAGGCAGTCCAAAAACACACGGAGAAGAGAGCTTGAGAGTGAAGTTAAAAAGATGGGAGGACCTGGAAAGAGCTGATAGCAAATGACATAACGACGTGGTGCACGTTGACTGAGGGCCTGTGCTCTACTGGTGGATAAAATGTAGAAAAAAGACATCACTCACCATATCTTTTTCCCACTCGGCATAAAAATCTACACTTGATGACTACAGAAGACACGAGAACACGGCCGGGAACTCAGCCACTGACATCCACACACCAGCCCCCGATTGCAACAATGTCTTGACTGCAAAAATGTTGAGGAATGGATGCTTGAGCCGAAGGTATGTCGAAGATAATGACTCTGACAAATAGTTGGATCACCACCAAAGTTTCACAGACGATGCAAAAGAGAGCTACTGAAGATATCATTTGTCGAAAAGGTGTTATTAACATGACAGCCAGAGTTCACGTGCACCGGTGTTTGCTTCTCTTGGTTACGAATGTTTGAGAATTAATGCAGGTTGTTTTAACGTTCATCTTTTTTTAAGCATGTTTCATAAGTACATCCCCTAAAACTAATGGTATACTTTCATAAGATATATAAAGGTGTGTTTGCGCGCGTGCATGTTTGCGTATCTGTATGTGAAGACAGATGTAAAAACAGATGTGCAAATAAAAGACCCACAATAAAATAAAAATACTTCAAAGCACACTTTTAAAAGGCTTGGCAGAGAGGTGGGATGACAAACACCTATGTATGTAAGTATATATGGAAAGACAAAGATTACATCGCAAGATTAGACTGGACAGACAAACTGAACAAGACGACAAGAAAGAGAGAGAGGAAGGGGGGGGGGGAGAGAGAGATAAAGGAGAGAGAGAAAAAGAGAGAGATAAAGGAAAGTTGTGCGTAGAGAGAAGGGAGGAAGGCAGAGATATATAAAGTCGAGAGGATCCACTTAGCTGTTACATCGGTGACCGGGTCGCCCATTGGCTGGCCGGTAGGCGACTTTGTCGTCGGTCAGGATACTATTTCGGTCTGTCTCTATTGATCACATTACCACTGCAAGAGTCCTTTTCAAGGCTTTTTGATGTCGAACAATGATAAGCCATACTATATGGCGCAAATAAACCGAATCACAATCATATCCTAACACTCCCCTTTTGGGGGTGTTAGTTGAAGGTCCCTCTCCACAGAACGGCTAGCCGCTTGTCTGGAGCGTTGCACAGAGCACGAACTTCACAGCTCCTGTGATAATCTCCGAGGCTCTCTGCGAAATTTTACACGTGAAACGTTCGACGCAGTTCATGAAACAAGTAGCCTAACCGCTTCGCCTAGGTGACTTTCACTCCATACAAGAGCTAACTCTTATAGGAAAACAGGTTAGTTGCGTATCCTTTACAGGACGTTGCAGAACGAACCCCTACAGCCCCTAGCTGTTGTGTAGTTTTTTTAGGCAAATTTACGTCCAGTAGTTTGCTATTGCACCTGGACGGTCGGCTTTCTTGATACCACTGTCGAAACAAACGCAAGGCGCATGGCCCGCAGCTTGGATCGAACCTGGCATCCTGGCATTACGAAACATTCGCATCAACTTAGCCACAGAGCCGACTTTATGGGAAAGCAAAGCGGAAAATTATGTAGAAGATTAAACTAACAGTTATAGAGCAACCAGACCTGTAGTGAAACCCTGTAGTGAAACAAGAGTTTCGATTTCTTAATGCAAATGAATTTTCCACCTTTAGACACTTTCTATCTTTCGACACTGGAAAACAGCACAACAAGTGGGAGGAACATCTGAGAGGAAGGCGATATGAAGACAAAGAAAAAGATGTATGCTTGGTGTGGCAAAAACCTGCAAAAAGATGAACAGATCCATCACCTAAGCCACTCGAGAAGCGCAAGACAAATAATAAAAAAAAAAAAAACTATGACCTGGTATAAGTGAGACAACAAAACCACGACACTGGGCTATAACCTGGTATCAGTGAGACGAAAACCACGACACTGGACAACAACCTGGTGTCAGTGAGACGAAAACCACGACACTGGGCAACAACCTGGTATCAGTAGGACGAAAACCACAACACTGGGCAACAACCTGGTGTCAGTGAGACGAAAACCACGACACTGGGCTATAAACTGGTGTCAATGAGACGACAAAATCACGACACTGGGCTACAACATGGTATCAGAGAGACGACAAAACCACGTCATTGGGCTACAACAAGGTGTCAGTGAGACGACAAAACCACGACACTGGGCTACAACCTGGTATCAGTGAGACAACAAAACCACGACAATGGGCTACAGCCTGGTATCAGTGAGCAAAGAAAAAAAAAAAAAAAACACGACACTGGCTACAACCTGGTATCGGTGAGAGGACAGAAGAAGATTAAGAATTTAACAACAATAGAAGGGAGTCCGAATAGATTACCCAAAATGAACGCACGACACGTTGCATGTTTCAGAAAAAACGATGAAAAAAATCATTCAGCTGCCGTTTTATACACACATCTGATATCAATAAATTATCAGACAACTATAATATTTATAAATCAGTGACTTTTATTCACTATTATAAATTTAAAATGCTGAAGACATTTTGAATATCACTGCACGTTTTAAGCCCTCTAAAATGTAAACATATTACAGCTACCAAGTATTGTCACGAAACACATTTAATTAAACGCATTTCAGATCCGATCGCCAAATCCACACAAGATTAAAAGAAAATTTAGAATTTGAAATCTGCCATCAGCCATAAAAATATGACAGCCATTGCCAAGGTAATCTAAAGTATCAATGGGACTCACAACTTCCCATTCTATTAGTGCTCTGTCTGCTTCTTTCGATAGCATCAGGGCCACTCCTTCACTGTGGGTTGAACTTTCTTCTGTGTGTCCTAAGAACAAAATAGTTTCCCTGAATTGAGGAATACTTTCCCCCCGCCTTAGTCCATCTAGTTTCACAAAACCCTAAAATACTAATTAATTAAATTACAACAAATGAGATGGTTTTGCCACCTGACGAGAATGTCCCAGTACCAACTGCCACAGAAAGCCACGCTGAAGAAATATAATGAACACAGAGCAAGAGGAAGACCACAAAAGAGTTGGAGCGACATCATCAGGAGCAACCTAACTGAAATGAACACCAGTTAGTACAATGCATTAGAAAAAGCGCACAAACAAACCTTATACCCCCTCCACCCCCTAAACCAACACCTCGCTGAGGTCAATTGTGGAAGAAGAAGAAGAAGAAGAAGATAAATGATGGGTTTTCGTTATTTTCTTCATCTTCTGTTTTTCCATCTCCTATTCCAATCTCGTCCTCCTCATCTGCAGTCTTTTTCTTCTTCTTCTTCTTCTTCTTCTTCTTCTTCTTCTTCTTCTTCTTCTTCTTCTTCTTCTTCTTCTTCTTCTTCTTCTTCTTCTTCTTCTTCTTCTTCTTCTTCTTCTTCTTCTTCTTCTTCTTCTTCTTCTTCTTCTTCTTCTTCTTCTTCTTCTTCTTCTTCTTCTTCTTCTTCTTCTTCTTCTTCTTCTTCTTCTTCTTCTTCTTCTTCTTCTTCTTCTTCTTCTTCTTCTTCTTCTTCTTCTTCTTCTTCTTCTATTTTTTCTTCTTCTTCTTCTTCTTCTTCTTCTTCTTCTTCTTCTTCTTCTTCTTTTTTTTTTTTTTCTTTTTCTTCTTCTTCTTCTTCTTCTTCTTCTTCTTCTTTCTTCTTCTTCTTCTTCTTCTTCTTCTTCTTCTTCTTCTTCTTCTTCTTCTTCTTCTTCTTCTTCTTCTTCTTCTTCTTCTTCTTCTTCCTCTTCTTCTTCTTCTTCTTCTTCTTCTTCTTCTTCTTCTTCTTCTTCTTCTTAGCCAAAAAGGCTCCTTGAAAAATATCAAGAGAGAAAAGTAATACAAATTTTGAAATGCCCACTACAGAGAAAAAAATCAAAGATCAGATTATATGTTTGTCCTGTCTTTCTAGGAATCCAAATCTTGCCATCAGAAGCTGTGTGATTCTCTAGACGTCACTTAACCTGTCTGATTTTGCTGACGCCGAGACCTTATCTAATAAACGTTGTTTTACTTATTCTAAATTGCCGAACACTTCAACAAATTCTATTAGTTTTGTTGTTCTGTAGTTTGAACAGTTTTATTTTCTCGTATTTCTTCGACAAGTTGTCTTCTTTACAGCTATTACTGGATTCCAATGAGATCGTTGTCACGCGAGTTCTGTCGAAGCGAACTCAATCTTTTACCAACTCTTCTTGCATTCATTAGTTTGTAGCAGCAGGACAAAGAACACATGGGAGGTGGGGGGAACGGGTAGGGGGAGGGGGTGTGCTGGTGTGTTGACCATCAAAGATAATTGACTTATACACAGACGTACAGACAGACGCCTGATTATGATGTTAATATAACCATAACAAATATAAAATAAAATAGTAGAATCACACTGCATTTTCTAAAGCCTTGTTAACTTTCGTGATGGCTGATACTGGCCGGTTGTTCTCAGAACCTGATAAGTAAACGACCTCTTTTACTTGCAACGAGCATAGGACGCTGGAGTCATCACTCGCCACTAGGTGGGAGATAGGATTTAACCACCAAGTAGGCTGCATTTACTTCCTAGGCCAATACCTGGTAAACATTTTAGGTTGGTTCGACCTGGGAAACTAAAGGTCAATTTTGTATGTGTGTGTGTGTGTGTGTGTGGGGGGGGGGGGGGTGGATTCAAAAAGAAGACTATCTGAGCGGCAGTGGCCACTAATCTACCTCGTCAACGACAAGAACCATAACATCAATCGAAATTATCTTAAGGATAGGTTAAACTACAACTGGAAAGATCAGTGGAAAATGGGGTAGAGGCAGACCAAGAGAGGTGATGCCGGATGGGCTGAAACAATGGCATGGAGGGATATCATCAAGAGAGCTGTTCCAGGCAACCAGTTATCGCGATCTGTGGAGACGCATGAGCACCTACGCTAGTTGGCAGGGCACATGATGATGATGATAGGTTAAACTTCCAAACTGACTATTTTCTTCAAAATTTTCGAATGCAACTTTTTTTTTTTTCACTACATGAAAGTTTATTCACTTCTTCGCATAATACATTTGTCACAGTGTGTGTGTACATTTTAAAGAGGGGATAGAAGAAGAAGAGAAGATATAAAAGTAGAGAGAGACAGACGAGAAGAAATAATAGTTAAAGGATGTATAAGAGGACAATAGGTTCTCCTGTGTGGAGAGTGTAGTAATAAGTCTACACCCCAAACGATCAGGTAATGGTCAGTGGAGGTGTTATGAAGGAGAGAGTAGATATATAGTAAAGTGGTGGTGGTATAAAGACTACAGAGACTAACAATAATAATACCACTACTATACTCAACAAACTAACGATGGAATAAAAGAATAACAACTAACAATCATGTTTATTAAGAAACAGCATTACAAAGTCGTCTATCTCATGTTACACAACCAACCGATGTTATATTATGTTAAAAACAGAACGTCCTCACACTATAAAACTCAGCAACTGACAGCAGAATCCACTCAACGATAAACTAGCAAATTATCCTTCATTGCTCTACAAATAATAAGCCAAATAACAACTACAATCTAGCCATCTACTTTTATACCAAATTCCGACTACCATCTAACCGTACTGCTGATTGCAGTCCAAAGACCAGCAAACCAATAGCCAAATACCGACTACCATCTAGCCATACTGCTGATTGCAGTCTAGATATCATCTAACTATAGCCAACCTATAGTCAAACACCGACTACCATCTAGCCATACTGCTGATTGCAGTCTAGATACCCTCTAACTATAGCCAACCTATAGTCAAACACCGACTACCATCTAGCCATACTGCTGATTGCAGTCTAGATACCCTCTAACTATAGCCAACCCGGCACACCATGACAGAAACTGCCATGTCACATAACATGAAGCAATATTTCGTGCATTATCTGGCAATTCACACAACAGAAGTATGGACTTAGCTCCATCGTATCGACATCATCCGAATGCCCACAGCATCCTTCGTTGGCAGAGATCTCAACGCAAGTGTCTCTGTCAGGGCTCACAGTAGTGTATTTACCCCTGATGCTACCTCTCTCCTTTGTCCTGAGTTCATGAACCTGTGTCTTCTTAGGTCCATTAACCTTTCTCTTTCCCGCCAAAGATGGTTTTCCAAGCCACTTTGCATATTTGGATGGAAAATCCCCAGGAAGTCTTGTGTCGTTGCCTTTGTTCGTTGCCCTGCCTCTGTTAATTTACGAGTATATTGGCCTGCAGCAGTTCATGAACAAGCTTGGCACGCACCCTCGTCTTTGTCCACTCTTGAGTCAATGCCCTCAGGGTTGTTAGACTAGCGACCCTCTTTATCTCAAGCGACTCTATACCTCCTTATTCCTCCGTGTGTTTCTTTCCTTCTATTTCCTTCTTGTAATAAACGTGACTGTAATCAGTACTGTCACACATTTCTTATTGTAAAATTCTATCTGAAAGTGATTTTTATGTATTTTTTTTTATTGGCATGGTAACCGTTTATTTACTTAATTATATCAAAATGAGTACCAGTTAAAGTCTCGGGAAGTAAAGGTCGCCAGAGTGATGTTGATTGATCACGTTACCTACGAGACATGCTCAATGAGCCTGATAGTGTGGAAAAGGTTCTATTACATACTCATATTGAACAAGTAGTTATTTCCAAACCATTGCTTGCCATGTGATGTCTGCTCTATACTCTAACGTTTTCAATTTTGCAGCTCACCATAGAACAGTTTAAATGGGAAATGGGAAACGTTTCCAAGGTGGGCAAAAGAAACGCTTTAAGGACACCTTGAAGTCATCATTCAAAGCTTTTTTTTTTTTTTTAATAATGACAACTCTACACAAGGGCGCGGCTACATGTGAAGCAAACATAACAGCAAGACTGATTAGGAAAAGGATGGCCAGAAAGGCGACTGCAGGAAATCCTCTCCCTGGCACTCATTCCCTGTCCTCACTGTCCAAGAACTTTTCGGGCCCGCATCAGCCTCATCAGTCATGTTCGAACTCATACTTGATGAAACAGAGTGGTCACCATCATCTTGATGGACAGCACACACACACACACTGTTTAAAGCAGTTTCTTAGATCTACTCCTGTTTTATTCACATTGGAGTAGCGTCTCGTGCTTAGGACACTGGTTTCTTAATCTTTCGGACTACAATCCAGGAGAAAAGAGATTGATGTCTTCCAGTGATGCTTCTTTCCTTCTAGTTCAAATTACCTCATGGAAGTGCTGGAGAAGATGCAAGGATCGTCTGTGTGCTTCTTGGAAGGAGTTATAAAAGGTGGTATTCTTCTCTATAAGGCTGTTCTTGATGGCGTCGTACCATCCGTTGCCTCGTTTTCCTCTTACTCTGTTATAATTACTTACTTTACTTTTTCCTTCCACGTATGCCGCTAAGCGTTGTGGGGAGATGCAAGTTCCTGTCATAAGCAAGGCGGGCAGCATCTGATGTTTTGAGGCCATGCTTTTGGCAGGTTTCGGAGACCCCGTCAATCCACCGTTTCCTTGGTCTTCCTCTTGCCTTATATCCTGAGCTTCTTTGGTTGAAAATTTGTGATGTTATTTGATCATTTTTCATCCTGGTTAGATGTCCAAACCATTTCATTCTTTGATGTTCTATGTAGTCTAAACATGGTGTAGTTTTGACAGTGTTTCTAATGTCTATATTCTTTATCCTGTCTAGTCTGGTCTTATTCGCTGCTTTTCTTAGACATTTCATTTCACAGGCTTCTATTTTTCTTTCATGGGTCTTGTTGATTGTCCATGTCTGGCACTGGTAGCAGAGTGTTGGAATGAAGATGGTGTTTATCAATTGTCTTTTGGTCTTCATGGTTATATCTGGATGTTTAAGCAGAGGTGATAGTTGGTATGTGACAGCATTTGCTTTCTGTATTCTTGTTTCTATCTCTCTGTCCATCCTTCCATCCTCTGTAAATATACTGCCCAAGTATTTGAACTCTTTGGTTTGCTTGATTTTGGCATATATAATTACATTTTCTTTTATTTCCAGCGTTCCGGTTGGTATCAGAACGGTTGTCAAATGACCAAATCATCACCTATATTACTCTTTAGTAAACTATGTGTCTGTTTTCAGTTCTAGCTTTTATCTGATTTCTACATTTGTAATTGTAAATGCATTTCTTCTTCCAGTTCAGCTCTTTATAAACCACTGAGTTATTTATGATGGCAAAAGTATCTGTTTCCGAAATGTGATGCTGTTTACCTTCTTCTTCTTCTTCTCGTTCTCCGAATCTGTGGTTTTTCACATGAGAAGGCCGCATCCCTATGTGACGGTTGTGCTTGGATGCATGTTCTCCTCTGATCCATGCAGCTTGTTTTTAACCAGAATGCCTTTTGTGGGCCAATATCTTCTATAGTCAAATCCCGTAAAGAATGTCTGCTTCCCCCAACCCCTTTTCCCATTTCGTTGCATTGTATTCTATTACTTCTCTGCACGATTTTGGCGCAATTGTCCAAACTGCCTTCTGTAGTGATTGTAAAATGGTGCGTGACTAGCATCCGCATGTTGTCACAGAAATGATGCATTCATTGTTCACAATGTTCAATTTTACTATTGTGTGTGTTGTGTGCTCTCTGTTCTGTTCACGAAATCTCTGCGTTTCTGTGAAAAGCCTTCATTATTGTTTAATATGGCCACAGAGTATTAAAAGCGATATTTTTGATTGCTTCCTTGATGATTGTAATTATTGGTTAATGTGTTCTTTCTTTCTTTCTTTCTTTCTTTCTTTCTTTCTTTCTTTCTTTCTTTCTTTCTTTCTTTCTTTCTTTCTTTCTTTCTTTCTTTCTTTCTTTCTTTCTTTCTTTCTTTCTTTCTTTCTTTCTTTCTTTCTTTCTTTCTTTCTTTCTTTCTTTCTTTCTTTCTTTCTTTCTTTCTTTCTTTCTTTCTTTCTTTCTTTCTTTCTTTCTTTCTTTCTTTCTTTCTTTCTGTCTGTCTGTCTGTCTGTCTGTCTGTCTGTCTGTCTGTCTGTCTGTCTGTCTGTCTGTCTGTCTGTCTGTCTGTCTGTCTGTCTGTCTGTCTGTCTGTCTGTCTGTCTGTCTGTCTGTCTGTCTGTCTGTCTGTCTGTCTGTCTGTCTGTCTGTCTGTCTGTCTGTCTGTCTGTCTGTCTGTCTGTCTGTCTGTCTGTCTGTCTGTCTGTCTGTCTGTCTGTCTGTCTGTCTGTCTGTCTGTCTGTCTGTCTGTCTGTCTGTCTGTCTGTCTGTCTGTCTGTCTGTCTGTCTGTCTGTCTGTCTGTCTGTCTGTCTGTCTGTCTGTCTGTCTGTCTGTCTGTCTGTCTGTCTGTCTGTCTGTCTGTCTGTCTGTCTGTCTGTCTGTCTGTCTGTCTGTCTGTCTTTCTTTCTTTCTTTCTTTCTTTCTTTCTTTCTTTCTTTCTTTCTTTCTTACTTACTTACTTACTTACTTACTTACTTACTTACTTACTTACTTACTTACTTACTTACTTTCTTTCTTTCTTTCTTTCTTTCTTTTTTTCTTTCTTTCTTTCTTTTTTTTTCTTTCTTTCTTTCTTTCTTTCTTTCTTTCTTTCTTTCTTTCTTTCATCCCTCTATCTTTCTGGACAGACAGACAGACAGGCAGGCAGACAGACAGGCAGACAGGCGGACAGACAGACGGACGGACGGGTGGACTGATTAAACGACCGACTGACCAACCGACCGGCTTACCGACCAACCGATCTACCGACCGACCGATAGACAGACAGACAGGCAGACAGAGAAAAAAGACAGACAGACAGATAGATTAGATAGATTAGATAGATTAGATAGATTAGATAGATTAGACAGACAGACAGACAGACAGACAGACAGACAGACAGGCAGGCAGACAGGCAGACAGGCAGACAGACAGACAGACAGACAGACAGACAGACAGACAGACAGACAGACAGACAGACGGTTAGATAGACAGATAGATAGATAGATAGATAGATAGATAGATAGATAGATAGATAGATAGATAGATAGATAGATAGATAGATAGATAGATAGATAGATAGATAGATAGATAGATAGATAGATAGATAGATAGATAGATAGATAGATAGATAGATAGATAGATAGATAGATAGATAGATAGATAGATAGATAGATAGATAGATAGATAGATAGATAGATAGATAGATAGATAGATAGATAGATAGATAGATAGATAGATAGATAGATAGATTAGATAGATAGATAGATAGATAGATAGATTAGATAGATAGATAGATAGATAGATAGATAGATAGATAGATAGATAGATAGATAGATAGATAGATAGATAGATAGATAGATAGATAGATAGATAGATAGATAGATAGATAGATAGATAGATAGATAGATAGATAGATAGATAGATAGATAGATAGATAGATAGATAGATAGATAGATAGATAGATAGATAGATAGATAGATAGATAGATAGATAGATAGATAGATAGATAGATAGATAGATAGATAGATAGATAGATAGATAGATAGATAGATAGATAGATAGATAGATAGATAGATAGATAGAGATAGATAGATAGATAGATAGATAGATAGATAGATAGATAGATAGATAGATAGATAGATAGATAGATAGATAGATAGATAGATAGATAGATAGATAGATAGATAGATAGATAGATAGATAGATAGATAGATAGATAGATAGATAGATAGATAGATAGATAGATAGATAGATAGATAGATAGATAGATAGATAGATAGATAGATAGATAGATAGATAGATAGATAGATAGATAGATAGATAGATAGATAGATAGATAGATAGATAGATAGATAGATAGATAGATAGATAGATAGATAGATAGATAGATAGATAGATAGATAGATAGATAGATAGATAGATAGATAGATAGATAGATAGATAGATAGATAGATAGATAGATAGATAGATAGATAGATAGATAGATAGATAGATAGATAGATAGATAGATAGATAGATAGATAGATAGATAGATAGATAGATAGATAGATAGATAGATAGATAGATAGATAGATAGATAGATAGATAGATAGATAGATAGATAGATAGATAGATAGATAGATAGATAGATAGATAGATAGATAGATAGATAGATAGATAGATAGATAGATAGATAGATAGATAGATAGATAGATAGATAGATAGATAGATAGATAGATAGATAGATAGATAGATAGATAGATAGATAGATAGATAGATAGATAGATAGATAGATAGATAGATAGATAGATAGATAGATAGATAGATAGATAGATAGATAGATAGATAGATAGATAGATAGATAGATAGATAGATAGATAGATAGATAGATAGATAGATAGATAGATAGATAGATAGATAGATAGATAGATAGATAGATAGATAGATAGATGAATGGATAGATTTGAAAATAACACTAACGTAATCACTGATAATCTCTAAGTTATGACATGTATTGACATATTAGGGAAACTTTTAGTTTTTCATTAAGCTGACAAACTGAGCCAATGAAAGCGGATATTACTCTTTTGGGCAACGCCAGATTTTTTCATTTTACGTGTGTAATGGTACATTTGTTCTAAACTGTCTTAAAGGTAATGGCATCTTGTCCACTTAAAGCATTTCGCTGAATATAATCGGTGTGTCACAATTGAAAATGTCAGTTTCCAAATCGGAGTAATCCATTATTTTATTGGGGGAAAGGAGCGGATTTTACAGTCAACTTAATCGTTAGAATTACAGTTTGCGTCGAGGCAACCTTGTGCGTGGGATAACTTTACAATAGTCTGTTGAGCTTCTGGTGATGTAGCCAGCACTAAGTACTGGTCTGAATCATAAGATATGATGAAGTGGTTACGCTATACCACAACGCTGGGCTAGAACCTGGTTATCAGTTCGACGCTAACAGAAGAAGAAGAAGAAGAAGAAGAAAAAAAAGAATAAGAATAAGAAGAAGAAGAAGAAGAAGAAGAAGAAGAAGAAGAAGAAGAAGAAGAAGAAGAAGAAGAAGAAGAAGAAGAAGAAGAAGAAGAAGAAGAAGAAGAAGAAGAAGAAGAACAAGAACAAGAACAAGAACAAGAAGAAGAAGAAAAAAAAAAGAAGAAGAAGAAGAAGAAGAAGTTTTAGCACGTGTGTCGCCCAGACTGAATTCATCCCCTTGTTTGGAGTCCTAAAAGTCGTTCGTTTCATTTTGGTTAGCACGTATAGTTGTTTCAGAGATCAATACCGAGCCTTCGCTGCAGCTTCGGAGTTTGTAGTTTGTACGACCAGCTTGTCTGCGGAGTGAAGCTGAGCCATATAGGGAAAACCCCAGTGAAATTAATTCGATCCTATCGAGTTTAAATACCAAAAACAAGGTAAAAGTCGGGATATGTGAACCAGCGTCATAAACGGTTATAAACCATAATTTCTCTGCCACCAGTACGGGCAGTTGATAAGAAACTGTCCGCCTGTGTCGCCGTCTGCACGTAACTCCGTAGCTACAGCGACGTTCCTCCATTCACCCCAGAGTGTTAACTCTAACCATTACCTAGAGGCTGGGTGAATCCCAGGAACCACCCGGTTTCGAACACCGGCCGTGGGCTGCAGCTAGTCAAGGCTGGATTTGAAAGCGAGTCTCCTATCTACTGCGCTAACGCGACCCCTGTTTAAATACCATACTAAACACATAGAAAATTAGACTAAGCTGGTAATTATCATAAATGCGTAGAAACTCTACAGATTGCAGTGTAGTGGGCCCATCTTGACGAGAAGCGGAAAGTAAATCAGTAAACAGATACTGAAATGGGACATAAAGGGTTAGAACAAACTAGGACGTCGAAGAGAAGCACTGAGAAGAATGTTGATGAGAGAAGCATGGTGTTTTGGACTGGATTCCGCTCCATGATATCCAAAACACAGCACACGATAGAAAAGAATGAAAGACTAGACTGCGAAGTTTGTGTGAGATATAAAGGGCACATGATGATGATGAGAGAAGCCCTGTACAGTGTCCTGTCTTCTTTACGTATGGAAACACCATCATGCAAGTTCAATACATCATTATGTCTTAACTATGAATGAGCGTCTGAAAACTGTCCATAATTCTAACACAAGTGGATAACTCAGATAACTCTAACGCACGCACGCACACACGTATGCACACATGTACGCGAACACATGTAGACAGACAGACAGACAGACATACAGACACACACACACACACACACACACACAA
This sequence comes from Candidula unifasciata, assembly GCA_905116865.2. Classification (NCBI taxonomy): domain Eukaryota; kingdom Metazoa; phylum Mollusca; class Gastropoda; order Stylommatophora; family Geomitridae; genus Candidula; species Candidula unifasciata. Next base: position 1,835,804 of record CAJHNH020006668.1, on the reverse strand, counting down.
ACACACATATAAATGCGTGCGTGCGTCCAACCGTCCATCTACCCACCCACCGCCCCCCCCCCTCCACACACACACACACACACACACACACACACACACACAGACACAAATGTTTATGAAAATGTTTATGTTCAGTTTTAATATGTAAGTCTTTTGCTTAGCAGGTGATTGAGAAAATAAGCTATAGATGTGTCTTTGTGTAAGTGTTTGTGTAAGGGGGGGGGGGTGTGGGGGGGGGGGGGGGGGGTGTGTTTGTGTGTGAGTGTATGTGTGTGTGTATATTGTTTATGTATTTCCGTCACTGCATGTATACTCATGTGGACGTTTTCGGGGTTATATTTTCTTTAATATTTCTTTATATATTGTTTGTTGACACATGTGATGACTGAGACAGAGTTATAAATCTGTACTGATATATGATGGCTGAGATAGAGTTATAAATCTGTACTGATATATTAACTGTTGACACATGTTGTGGCTGAGACAGAGTTATAAATCTGTACTGATATATTAACTGTTGACACATGTTGTGGCTGAGACAGAGTTAGAAATCAGTACTGATATATTAATTGTTGACACGTGTGGTGGCTGGACAAAAATTAGAAATCTGTACTGATATATTAACTGTTGACACGTGTGGTGGCTGGACAAGAATTAGAAATCTGTACTGATATATTAACTGTTGACACGTGTGGTGGCTGGACAAGAATTAGAAATCTGTACTGATATATTAACTGTTGACACGTGTGATGGCTGAGAGGGAGAAATCTGTACTGATATATTTAATGTTGACACGTGTGGTGGCCGAGCCATAATTAGAATTCTGTACTAATATATTAAATGTTAACTAAGCTTTGGGGAAACCTGAGAGACCTTGAAAAGAATCCCAGTTTATGACCCACAGTGGATTATGCGCATGACCAGAGATCGCTGAAGAAGATATTAAATGTTGATATGTTTGATGACTAATCCATAAATAGAATTTTGTACTGATATATTACATGTTGATATGTTTGATGACTAATCCATAAATAGAATTTTGTACTGATATATTACATGTTGATATGTTTGATGACCAAGCCACAGTTAGAATTCTGTACTGATATATTACATGTTGATACGTTTGATGGCTGAGCCATAACTAGAATTCTGTACTGATATATTAAATGTTAATACGTTTGATGGCTGAGCCATAAAAATCTGTACTGATATATTAAATGTTGATATGTGTGATGGCTGAGCCATAAAAATCTGTACTGATATATTAAATGTTGATATGTTTGATGGCTGAGCCATAAAAATCTGTACTGATGTATTAAATGTTGATATGTGTGATGGCTGAGCCATAAAAATCTGTACTGATGTATTAAATGTTGATATGTGTGATGGCTGAGCCATAAAAATCTGTACTGATATATTAAATGTTGATATGTGTGATGGCTGAGCCAGCTAGTTTTAACACAGACACCTTTCAGCGCCACAGTCTGAACTCGACAGAATCCCAAGCGTCTATAAGCGGAACTCTCCAGAGAGCACTCGTCACGGAAACTCTACAATCCGTCAATTTATAGCTCAGTAAAGCTGATTTATTCACGGTGAAGTGTTGTAAATGTCTCCAGCAAATATTTTCTGCAAGTTTAACCTTTTTTTCCTAAGTTCACATTTTTAGAAATGATGGTTGGGAATCGACGAGTTTTCGAGAGTTGAATGTTCGGGATTGTAGGTGCAAAGGAACAAGGTTGATGCTAGGTCTTAGTGTTTGTTTATTGGTTAACTGTCTGTCAACAGCAACAGTTGTTTTTATTTAAAGCAGTAAAGGAAATGTTCGTGAGTTAAACACAAATTTATCTTGGGCAAAATGACTTAATGCAAACATTTAGGGTCACATTTATTAGCTAGAGCTATTTAGCAGCTGTTGAAATGACTAGGCGGAACATAATAAAGAACTAGTGGGAGCAAACCAAGTTTAACATTTTAACTAAAACAGAATAAGTTAATTTACAATCTAGCTTAAGTTCAACAGTTTAAACGTAATAACTAGAAGATAATCCATTAGTGTTACAACTGATTTCGGAAAATCACTTAAAAGCAATTCTAGTAAATATTACTCTTAACAGCTAGGTAGGAGAGAACGAATGAATTAAACGTACTAAAAGGACACGTACGTTTAATGGACATTTAACACCAGGAAAGGGTAGTAAAATGGACAGTTAACAAAAGGGGAAAGGTAACGCTTATGAAAAAGGAAACACAAAAACAACAAAAAAGAAACATCTAGGGACAAGTAACAGCAATTGACAGTTAACAGAAAGGGAAAGGTAACACTAATTTATAGTTAACACCAGAGGAAAGGTAACACCAATGGACACTTAACATCAGGGGAAAGGTAACGCTAATGGAGAAGTAACATCACAGGAATGGTAACACATCAGGAAAGTTAACACCAATGGACAGTTAACAGCAGGGGATGGATAACGCTAATGGATAAGTTACATCAAAGGAAAGGTACCACATCAGGAAAGTTAACACCAATGGACAGTTAACATCGGGGGAAGGTTAACGCTAATTATGGAATAACATCAAAGAAAAGGTAACACCAATGCGTTATATTACAGCAAGGTAGACAGACAAATAAATCACAAAGAAAGATAGAAAGAAGGCTAGTAATGCTGAAAGGGTAAGAATCATATTTGCATTAGGAATTATATAACAACGAAACATCATACAATATATTTGTTTAAATAATGAAATAACGGACAGAAACGAAACACAAACGAAGAATAGCGAATAAAAACAATATGACAATAATAAAGAAAATACGAATACTACACATAAAAAAAGGAAGACGAATGAAGCATAACAGATTCAATATATCGAACAAACACCTTTGAAAACAACAAGTAAAATAAAACAGGACATTTACAACACAGAGGATGGGCAGAAAGACAACAGAAAGAAAGACGTAGAAAGGAAAAAAAAAGAAAGAATGTAGAAAAAAGGAAAACCGAAAATAAAGAAAGAAAGAAAGAAAGAAAGAAAGAAAGAAAGAAAGAAAGAAAGAAAGAAAAGTTCCAAGTATTAAAGGGGGAGGGGAATCAACACAGACATGAATATACAGATAGACAAACAGTCAAACAGGCAAATGAAAGCCAGAAAAGAAGCAAAGATAACTGCAGCCAGACATCGACAGGCACATAAAGAGACGTAAATAATGGTAAATGGGTTAAAGAAATACATAAAGACCTCGACAGACAGACATAATCTATTCCTGGGGGCAACACACAGACAGTACTAAGGGACTTCAACTTCAACGATCGGCACTGCCTGACCGGACAGGGGACAGACGCAATAACTAGATAAAAGGGGAGACCACTCGACGCCAGCTTTTGTCCAGGGCATTTCCCGACGTGGATGTGGCTGCAGTTCAAGCGGCAGCGGGATGATGACCTTGGCTGGCTGGCTGCAAACTCCATCGTAGCATTGACACAGGGGTAACCGAGCATTTGAAATACTGCTACAGAATGCTGGAATTAGTGGAGAAACAATATAACCAAGAGGGCTTATGGGCCGCTCATCTCCTAGTGAGCCAAGGAGTGAAGGAACAAAAAAAAAACAAAAAAAAAAAAGGAAAACAAAATTTTGAGATCGAAAGACAGAGAAACATTGAAGGATACGCAGAAATGAAGGCAACTGGAGATATAAGATATATATTGGGGAACATAAATAAAGACAAACATAAATAAAAGTGAAAAATGTATCAACACAACAATGTAGACAGAAAGACAAAACAATATGAATGAATGAATGAATGAATGAATGAATAAATGAATGAATGAATGAATGAATGAATGAATACATGAAAAACAGAAAAAACGGAAATAAACGAAGAAAGATACGTAATATTCAAATGGAGGTTTGAGGTTTGAACAACGGATCAACATCAAGGCACACGGGTAGTAACCCATAAGTGCTCACTTTTTCTTCTAACTCAAGTCTGAGCCCGAAGAAGCTATGCACAGGCTCTGTAGCACTGGCTAGGATCCGAAATACTTTGGGTAGATTTTTAGCTCTAAATTTTGCCCGGGCAGCACCGTTAGGCTACTCTTTTCGATTTATAACTGCCAAGGGATTTTTTTTTAATTTAAACAACAATGCACCCGGGCGTCCGATCCCACTACCCAGAGACCAATGGGCATTACTAGAAGTCCAAATCCACGTGAACAACTCTCAGCCCTTAAGGGGGATTGAACCTGGAACCTCTAGCAATCAAGGCGGACACCAATCCTCAAGACCACGCAGCGCCCTAATATTCAAATGAAAAAAAATATTGACCCAGGAAAGAGCATACAGTCAGGGCAATAGATCGATGGATAGGTGTAATGGTAAAAGAGACCAGAAACACAAAAAGATATCGACAGTCACTGACATACACATGAGCAGAGATTAAAAAAAAAAAAAAAAAATAAGAAATGAGCCACGTAAAGACATCGACAAACAGAAATTAGCCATTACTGTGGCAACATACAAAACAGTACTAAGGGACAACTGCTTTAATAATCTACACTGCCAGACCGGACAAGAGGCAGACGCAATAACTAGATTAGAGGGGAGATCACCGTTTCTGTCTGAGGCATTTCCCGACGTGAATGTGCCTGTAGTGCAAGCTTTGGAACAGTGGCTTTCAACCTTCCTAACGCTGTGACTTTTTGATACAGATCCTCATGTTGTAGCGACACCCCATCCCCCCCCCCCCCCCCCCCAACAATACAATTATTTTCGTTGCTACTTCAATGAATATTTCTTTTCTTTTCAGATGGTCTTTGGTGACTCTTGTGAAAGGGGTCGCTCGACAAACAGTTTGAGAACCGCTGCTTTAAAAAGTTGATACTGGGTAGCAAGATACAAATCCTAAAACAGTTCTACTGGAGGAACCGACTTTCAGAATGGTTAGCATATACTGATGGAATTAGGGGAGACAGTTAAACTAAAAGGGGTTAAAGTAAGTTCATCTCTAAGTGCGTCAGCTGAAAGTAAGTTAGGTCCTTAGCACTTGAGATACAGCCGTCCTGGTATGAGAGAGTCAGATGTTGTTGCCGAACATTATAATATACATTTCTGTAACCTATGGTGCCATTACAATGGTTTGAGATGAATTCTGTTTTTTCAAGATATACGATACACAGTCTGGTGAGATTGATGCAGCGGGGGAGTAACGACATATTCTGGCAGATGCTCGAGGCTTAGAGAAAAGGCAAGATGGACGTTTAATCAGAATGCTACAGGCACCATTAGTATCGGAACTCTGCACTGGCTGCTGAAGATAGGGGCGGAGGGCTTATGCGAATCCCCTGAGTGCTGTGATGTCGGTTCTTGAATCAAATCAAATCAATACAATCAAATCAAGCTGTACGATAGACATGGCCAAAGAAGACACCTTTATTGTAGGTGTGCCTAGTTGGTCATGTATCTTAGTAGCGTGGCACAAACGCCATTGGGAGGTGACAGGGTCGATTCCCGATACGGTTACTATAGCTTCAGATCTGTATGCTGTCTAGTGTATCCTTCTATTTTTCTGCTTTTTTATATGAGTATCGATCAACACATTGACTGTTTGTTAATATATATAATGTTTCTACGGCCTGAAGCGTTCCCTTGTGTTTATTTGTGTGAATTATGTATACACATATATACAAAGCAGCTGTGTATTTGCCAGTAGATCGGCAACTGGGTCTGTCTCTTTAATCGCGTCAACACTACGAAAGTCCATTTAAGGGCTACTTGGCGGAGGGGCAATGCTAAGCCATTTTATATGACGCACATAGCCTAGTCACAATTATAACCTAAAGCTCCCCCTTTAGGGATGCCGGTTGAATATGACGATATTTTGATTCTTTTTGAAGCAAGCCCAGCCATGTCCTTGCCAGTCAAAGCAGTGGTAGAGGCTCAACTACATGCAGTAAAAGTAAAAGACCCTTTTCCACGCCTTTAGGCGTATAGGGTATATAGGGCTAGACCTACATTTTATAGACCAAACAGCACTTGGTGGGTGGTATGGTCGGGATCACGCCAACCACCTTTGCTTCCCAGGACTGGACCTGGTACCCACTTAAGGCTGGGTCGACCTTGAGCAAAAGTAATTTTCGAGAAAAAAAAATCAGTCTCCCGTCGTGAACCGAACCCACGACCTTCCAATCCGCAGGCGAGTGTCTAGCCGCTAGACCACGGCGGCTTCCAGCTACATGCAGTAGAATATGGAATACAAGACCCCTTTCTCCGCGGACAATATACATTTTATGTGGACCTGACCCCATTAAAATAAGTGAAAATGATAAAAAACACTTTCCTCGCACTGGGTTTATGATGCTAGACTACTCAAGGATGAGAACCCAAGAATCTGCACAAGTAACAACAGGGTGGAGGACGAGCGGTCTGAATCGGATGGAAGCATCAAGCCCAGAAATGGCGCAAATACTCGATTTAGTCACGAAAGTGACACAAATAACCCAGACCACAAATACAGGCGGAGACTGCAAGCAGCCTTGGCTAGCTAGCAGCAGTCTGAACGTGGTCGACCTTTTCATTTTTGTTCTCAAAAGAACTTGAACTTGGACCCAAGAATCTCCGTTCACCTTTTTAACAGAGTTATATATCACTAAATTCCTAGGGTTACAAATGTGCCGGTGAGGATGCGGCATACTACTGGACAAGTCTGATACCTTGAAATAACGAACAATTTTATCCTAAAAAGGTCGAAAAGAATAATAATAAGGAATATATATGACTGACTGACTAACTTTTCACCCCACTATGACATCACACAAGCTATAAACACCCGATGACACAAAGTGCCACCATGTGGATGAGGATCGCCGTGGAGAGGTCCCAGAAACCGCGTTCAGACAATTGGCAATATTTATGGCCTGTCTATATTGCGGCCCCTGGCAAAAGCCAGGTGGGGCTTCAAATAGCAAAAAATTTCGTCCTAAAAAGGACGAAAATCCTATTGTTAGGTGGTGTGTATAGGAATATATATTAGTCTTAGTTCCTTGAGGAAGACTGAGTAGCAATGTGTCTATCCAGAGCTCAACAAAGCCAATTCATTAAAAACAGCCAAGAACCGATAAATAACACATGAATGGATCAGTCAATGAAGCTTCATGTGTGGGAACGTGTGGAATTAACACGGAAATTAGGCATTTTAGACTAAATAACTCAGTCAATCTGCTATGGTTAACTATTGGTCCAAACAACACAATCGTCCTGTAGTTATTTCCCTTAGCTGCAGTAATTGCGTCTCGTGGAGGCGTCCTTAAAAATACTGTAGGCATGCAGAACTAAATATGCCTTTGATTAACGCTATTTTGTTCGCAAACTACGTGTGGTCTGATGAGGTGAACAAATGGCGCCAGACTGTGGAACAGTATTGAATTGCAAATTATTATTTTTTCTTACATGGTGTGGGGTAAAAAGTGGGGGTGGGGCGGGGGGGGGGGGCGGGCAGAGTGATTCTAACATCAAGGTAAATGGGATATAGAAGTTGTCTGTATGTTCAACTACATGTTCACCTTCAAAACAGTAAACAGAAAATTTGCTAAGCAGTTTATTTATATCCTATGAGGGTCGCCGAGGTGTAGCGACTAGACGCTTGCCTGCGGATCAGAAGGTCGAGGGTTCGGGTGCTGACGGAGCGTGACCTTTTTTTCTGTTTAAATGTCCTTGGCTCCCAGGTCGACCCAGCCTTTAGTGAGTACCAGGCACAGTGCTGACCACATCACCCACCAAGTGTCGAGTGATCTATAAAATATAGGTCTAGCCCTATATGCCCAATACGCCTACAGGCGCGGAAAAGGGTTCTTTACTTTACTATATGCTACTATATATTAACAAGATAAAGAATACTAGTAACGATATTTTTCTGATAATTATAAGAAAATAAAATATGAGTACTCTACCCAATCAAAGTTGGCTACAGTCTACCACAGCTGTCTTTGGAAACATTACGTGTTGAGGCCCTGATCTCTTGCACCGCTAGACTCCTGTCCATTGTCAGAAACCCACGAGAAGGATCTTTCTGTGTGTTGTGAGCAATGAAAGAAGGGATAGGCTGACTGGAACTGTTAATATGTTAGTAGCTGATAACAATACAAAGTTAAAGACAACTTTAAGATCGCCATACTTGCAAACGAACTAATATACAAATTAAAAAAAAACCGTTTTCTGGTGGCAAGATTATATATATATATATATATATATATATATATATATATATATATATATATATATATATATATATATATATATTTATATATATATATATATATATATATATATATATATATATATATATATAAATATGTATGTATGTGTTATTGGCTATTTCGACATCTGCAAAGCAACCTACCGATGTGTTTGTTATACTATGATAATTACCCATTAAAAAACAGATGGCAGCCAGCTGTGAACATTTGGTCAAATATTAGACGGGCCTGTGTGCCCTAGTCTGAACCCTTTAAACATATAATTTGAACATCACTGAAAACGGAGAGATGCTAAAACCAGTAATACTTTTTCTTGGTCATGTAACAATAAAAAGATAATACATTGAAAATTAGAAATTTCCATTGTGGTGCATGCTTTGCGTTACTGAAGCACCAAGAGATCTTGAAATGAACAAACGGCTTTCGCGGCTTACCTAAGCAATGGAAGGCTTGCTTGAATGCGTACGCCAACCTTTTTTTTTCCCCTCATCAACAAGTGGTGCATAATTTATTAAATAAATAAATAATTTTTACTAGACAACTACGTCAAGTAAGACGTTATACAAGAGGGCGCTGTTTCCAGATCGCTCGCGTTGGTAGCAGAACAAGCGGCCACACATGCGGTAATCGTTTCAGACAGTGAACATGTTTTTATAAATCGCAACAAGTAGTTTACGTTCTAAATTAATAGAAAGCATCCAGAAGTCGCAGTTAACCTCCATCCTCTGGATCTACACACCCGGCCACGTAGGAGGAAACGGCAATGAAAGAGCAGAGCCGACCAGCTGGTAAGAAATGCTCCAATGCAATCGGGAAGAAACATACGCAGAGCTGTACTGATTAGGCTAGGGATAACGATAAATCTCTGACGCTACAACACAACTGCGAACCCTGAAAGTAAAGCTTTGTGAAGCACGTCTATGCAGTTTTCGAAGTCAAGACAGGAGACGCCACTGCCAACTTCTCATAGGAACATTTAGTTATTTGTACCTTGGAGGGGTTGCTGTTCAGTGTGCAGGGACATCGACTGTATTAGCATGACATAACAATACAATTCACAATGCTTTGTTTAATGCTGCCACGTCTGTTAGTGTTACTTTCATTCGTTTGTAATAAATCTACTGGAATGGGTTTCCAAATAAACGCTCCTTATAAAAGTTGAAATGTGTATATGGAGACGCAGAAATACATATGCATTTGTAGCATTTTATGGAAACAAACACAATCAGTCAACAGTCGGGCAAGAATTCATTGCCCTGGATTTTACATTGCAGCCAACCTTCACTGCGGGGACTGCACTTAATTATTTGGGAAAATATATCAATTTTGACCCTAAGATTTCATAAGGTATTACATTGACTTTTAGTGTCGGATATATTGCACTAGAATAACACATTTTGTTAGTACTTGTCAAGACCGGTGTTATCCGTCTATAGTTTCCAATTGCATAACAGTCTTTTTTACTGTTTTACTAGGGCAGCGGTTCTCAGACTGGGTGCCGGGGCACTCAGGGGTGCCGCGAACGTATGTTAGGGGTTGCTGCGGCAATAATCAAGAATTTTTCAGTACCTGTTTAAGATCAGCGAAGACAGCAGTTTAAAACAGGAATATCACGGAGGAAGCCAAGAAGAGTTCTAGATGCAGGTGTATTCAGAAGACAATGCTATTGGTAAGGATGCAGTAGATTCTCAACGTACGCTTACATAGGAAAAGAAAAAAAAAAATACAGATAACAGGAGGAAACTGTCTCGGTCAAATGATTTGAGTGTAAAATTTACTAAACTTCCAAGAAACATGACGGGAATAATGCAAAATTCCTCCAAACAGTTTCTTTCATCGCATTAAAGAGAACTGAATATTTAAAATGTACTGTTGTTTCTTCAGTTCTATTCAAATACCCCCCCCCCCCCCTTTCTCTCCTTCCCCATCAGATAGTCGAATATTTTAGGGAGTTGTAGATAGCTGCATGCAGTCGTGGGATCTTGGCTGCACTTTCTTGTGGGACGTAGGTGGGTTGTGGATAGGCTCAGTTGTAGATATTTTGGAGTAGTTAAAAGCGTCAGAAAGCCGGAAAACCCGCTATTACCACAGTCGAAAATATTGGACTGTCCTGTGACGTCATAGTGGGGGAAGATATTGGGAAAGCACCGTTTCTTGTTTTCCTAAGTATTCAACCCGCTATAAGGGTAGGTGTGCCGTGAACATTTTTTTTTCTTTAGCGATGGTGCCGCGGCGAAAACAGTTTGAGAACCTCTGCACTAGAGTTTTCTTGGTCAGTGATGCCAAAAGTAAGATATATATAGTTTCCAAGCAGTTATCATATTCTCTCTATATCTGTTCCTTTTTCTCACCCACCCATATTTTCTCTCTATTTTTCTCTCTATTTATCCGTTTTTCACTCTCACACACACAAACATGGAGACATTCTCTCTCTCTCCTTCTCTCTCTCTCTCTGCCTCTCTCTCTCTCTCTCTATCTATCTCTATCTCTTTCTCTCGCCTGCTCTCTCTGGCTCTAACTTCTGTCTTTATCCGAACCTCTCTCCACCCCCCCCCCCACCTTTTTTCCTCAGTCCAGATTATCCGTCAGTGTCAAATAGTGACATGCTGATGTCTGCCGGTTCGCCTGTCAGTTCGGCTGCTCTCTCTGTCTCACCAGCTTTAAGCTAATCCTTAAAAAAAAATTACTTTTGTATATCTCTGTCAGCCTAAGTAGAACAGGATTTTTTTTCCTTAAAAAATACCCTCCCCCCCCCCCCCCCAACCCAGTTTCCCAACCCCCATCCCCGCCCCCTTTACCCAAAACAAAAATAATTATAATGATTATGGCAGCGAATATTTCAAATTTTTTTATGTGCAGTACTGGAGATAACAACATTATTACATGTTAAAATGATGGTAAACACTTAATTTATTGAGTGTAAGAATGTACATCAATTTATTGAAAAACCAGGAAAGAGCAACAATTTATTATGTGATAAAAAACACCGAAGAAGGGCACTTTTATTTAAAGGGGGAAAAAAGTGTCATCTCATCATCTTCATCATCATCAGGTGCCTTGCCGACTGACGTGGGCGAACATGCCTCTCCATAATATGCGATCTCCTGCAGCATGTAACAGTTCGTATGCCGACACACCTCCATGCCATGCAACAAGACTTTCAAGCATCTTCTCTCGTTGTCTTCCTCTATCCCTCCTTCCACAGATCTTTCCAGTGATCACAAAATGTTCTATTTTCCCTCTTCTCATAACATGGCCGAGAAAAAAAAATGTGCCATACAGAAATCGCGCTATTTTTTATACAAAAAAAAAAAAAAACGTGTGTTGCACAGACTGAGATTCTTTCGGTTATGTTATGTTATAACAATCGACGTGATTGGACACTGGGCATTCCCATGAGTGATCAGTTCTCCAATGCAGCATTCATTTCAAGATATTTCTACTAATTGTTATGATGAGCGGTTAGTTATGTCTCCTATTTCGGTATCAAAGGCGGCACTGACGTGTTTCATCATGTTTTACTCCCATGTTACGCAATCCTGTTAATGTCAGATATTCGTCTTTATCCACTAGCCAAGTCCGTACACCGTTGACGATATCTGCTCTGTCCAGGCTTCTTTGTATATGTATTGGTGCATTGCTTGCCAGTTGGTCCTCTCGCTCATTATCCTTTATGCCAGCATGACCAGGTGTGTAGATCCAGGTGAGGGAGGTTAGGTGCGATTTTCCAATGCTTTCTACCCATTCAGAGCGCATAACGCCTGTTGCTATCTTCTGAAGCATGTTCTCGGAGTCTGATACAATTACTGTCTGTGTGGCTTTTGCTTTACTGCCCATCCTAGTGCTCTAGAAGTAGCGGCTATCTCCATGGTCATGTTTGACGCAGTAGCCTGTCTTTACGCCTGCAGGAGTCTGATCGTCTGCAGTACCTTCCCAGTACCTTAGAGATGCCTTGCATGTCTACTGGTGTATTCCTCCATTCTTTTTCGTGACTAATCTCGTCCAGGTCACATACTTGCTCTGTTAAATCTACAGCTTTGGCCATCCAGAAGATGCCTCTTTTGGGGTCACATTCGTTTCGTGTAAAGTCTTGTGCTGTAGGTGGTTAACGTCCTCCTTTTACGACAGAGCCACACAGAAAAAGAATCTGTGAGCTCAGACACTTTGGGCCCTAGAAAATGTGTGTGGGGGAGGGCGGGGAGTGGAGGAGAGATAAAGGGGAGGTGGGGTGTGGAGGGAAAAAAATGGGGAAGTGGGGTTGGACATGAGTATACCTAGACAATTTGTAAACGAATATTTTCCAACCACGTACAGGAATTCATTTTTAAAGTATATACTTTTTCATTTCATATGATTTGAAACATATTAGTAATTCAGAACATAATATAAACATATTAAATAATAGTATTCGTGCGCACTTAAATAAGGCTTAAACACCATCAGCCCCCGCGCCTCTAGAAAATGTGTCTGGGGCTAAGGGCGCCTAACCTCCCATGTTTTCTATGTTTCGGCGTCCTGAACAGGAGACAACATACAATGTACAAAACGACGCTTTTAAGCTGTACAGTACCTTTCCTAGACTTATTGAATTACCTTGACAGACTGTGGAATCTGATTTCTTCAGGGGAATTTTCTAGAGCAGCCTGACGGAATATTGTTAACACCATGAATGACTTCATTTGCCTCAGCAACCCATATGGTGGGGCTGATAAACAAGGAAGCTAGTGATTTGCATTGTTCGGATTCAAACACTGCAGACCAGTGGCTCTTAAACTTCTTAATATGGCGACTCTTTAATACAGTTCTCTCATATTGTGGCTACTCTCAAAAAATTATTTTCTTTCATAACTTCAATGAATGTGTGTTTTCCGATGGTCTGAGGCGACCCCCCCCCCCCCCCTTTTTCACCCCACCCTACCCCAAAGTGTCACGACCGGCAGACTAAGAACCGCTGTAGTAGACCCTTGCAAGATCAAAGAAGCCAGGCATCTCTATTTGCAGTTATCATTGCTCTCAGATTCCCTCGGCAGGTCACCTGGTCTGCATGCCAGACTATCGTCTCCAAAAAACTAATCTTTTATGGTGAGGTAGAAGAAGGTAGAGGCTTTAATGATGGCCAGCAAAAACCAGCTTCAAGGCCATGCTAAAAGTATCACTCGCTCACAGCTGTGGATCGAAGATTGTGGAGAGGCATGATCACCCATGCCATTCGGCGAGGCACCTGATAATGATAGAACAAACTCGTAGAAAGAAGTAGCGAGATCGGATAACTAGCCATTCCGGATAGGAGCAAGCGCCAAGAGGTTAGTAGTTTGGCTTTTCACATTAAACATTCATCCTCAGTTAAAATGGTATAGCTTGTTCGTTAGGCCGGTTAAGAGCAATATTAGAAAACCCGCCCATCGGTAGGTTGAGGCTTGACTGCTTATTGTACCCCACCAGGACATCACATAAGCGATAAACATCGGGTGATACAAAGTGTTGCAATGCGGATAAGGATCACTCGTGGAAAGGTCATAGAAACCCCTTTCAGCCGCTTGGCCACATTTATAGCCTGGCTATATTTAGGGCACCCGCAAAAAGCCAAGGTGAAGCTTCGAAAAAAAAAATGCATCCTACAAGTCCTCAGTATAAACCCTGACACCTAGTAGGCTGTTGCACAAGACCAGACAATATGGCGAAGGTCTGTCCGAAGTGGCGCAGTGACTTGCAATGTATCTAGAAAAAGTGCAGCTGAACAGCCAAGACAAGCTCCATCTCAGTCGTCCCCATGTGGGATGCACATTTTCGTTATCTGAAGCCCCACCCTGGCTTTTGTCTGAATATAGCAGGGTTATTAATATTGACAAATGGCTGAAAGGGGTTTCTGGGACCTCTCCACAGGTAATCCTCATTTCGCATGGTAGCACTTTATGTCACCGGGTGTTTATCGCTTTGTATGATGTCCTGGTGGGGGTATAACAAGAGGCTATACAAGAGAGAGAGAGAGAGAGAGAGAGAGAGAGAGAGAGAGAGAGAGAGAGAGAGAGAGAGAGAGAAAGAGAGAGAGAGAGAGAAAGAGAGAGAAGACAAGCTAGAACTAACTGTGTAACAGGCTCCTTACCTACAGATACTGCTCACTGACCACATTATGCTGGATACCCCGGCCTGTGTTGGCCTTATACGTCATCTCCAGTCTTATAGAAAATCAACTATTGTTTCATGATGGTTGAAAGAAAGAGTGGTCCCTATCATCTGTGACGGACGAACAACATTTCAATCCTCTACTTGCTATGGACAATAAGTTTATTATACCAGGATGGTGTTGCCGTTAATGATGGCCTGATTATAACTACTATAGAGGTTGAACCGGGTATCTAGGTCTTGCTATATTGATCTACCATCCAGCTTGATAGTGTATAATTTCAGGGTGCCTAACCTTATAGACACTGAAAAGACAGAAGTAATGTCAATAGGAAAAAAGAAGACAGATCTAAACATAGCAATAAAGTGCAAAGGCATTAAACAGGCATCTGAGTTTAAATATCTGGGAACTACATTTACCGAGGATGGGAAATTGGATAAAGAAATTAACATTAGATGCAGTAAAGCAAACCAAGTATTGGGACAGCTAGCTCCCTCTTACAGCATAAGACAATCACAATCAGCACAAAGAGACATCTTATTCAAAGCATATTTATTCCAACTCTGTGCTACCAGTGCCAGACATGGTCACTCACAACAAACCATAAAAGAAAATTAGTAACCATGGAAATGAGATGTCTGAGAAGGGCTGTAGGAGTGACCATAAGAGATAAGATCAGGAATGAGATCATAAGAGAAAAAGTCGGCACAGAACCAATTCTAAATTACATACGAAGACAGCAAGTGAAATGGTTTGCCCACTTAGAGAGAATGCCTTGTGACACCATACCATACAAAGCATACATGGAAAGGGAAGAAGGACGTAGAGCACGAGGTAGGCCAAAAACAAGATGGAAGGATATCATCAGAGAAACTCTACAACAGCACGATGTGCCTAAGGTCGATGCGGCCAGAAGAGCTAGAGACAGAACCTTATATCTCCCTCGACACCCACAGCGGTAAAAGAGGAAGTGAAGAAGAAGAAGAAGAAGAAGAAGAAGAAGAAGAAGAAGAAGAAGAAGAAGAAGAAGAAGAAGAAGAAGAAGAAGAAGAAGAAGAAGAAGAAGAAGAAGAAGAAGAAGAAGAAGAAGAAGAAGAAACCTTATAGAAGGCTGGGGGTGAAAATATCCTAAACGCACGTACGATAATTTCAAAATGGACAGGAGAAAAGGTTAATTTGTTCTGGAGTAAGTATTGGGACAGCTAGTTGCCCCCCCCCCCTCCCACCCTTTCTCCTCCTCTTACAGCCCAAGACAATCATAACAAGCACAAACAAACATCTCATACAAAGCATTTTCATTCCCACTCGATGCTATCAGTGCCAGGCATGGTCACTCACATAAACAACAGCAAAAAATTGTAGCGTGTGTATGTGTGTGTGTGTGGTTCAACACCATCAGCACCGTGCAGCATGCGATCAACACCCGGTGACACAAAGTGCCTCCATTTGGATCAGGATCTCCTGGAAACAAGTCCCAGAAACCCCGTTCATCCGGGAAGTTATATAACCGCTCCCCCCCCCCCCCCACCTCTTTTCCGACTACATCAGCAGTAGGGCTTTTAAGTAACGAAAAATTGCGTCCCACATTGGGACGAGAGTTAGTCTTATACACACCACGAACTCAGAGCCGCCTCAGATAAATCAATCATTTTATTTCCGTCTACTTCACATATCGCAGTGGCTACACATTACTGGTTGCACTAAAATCCTGG
>CAJHNH020006668.1:1784710-1814710 GCA_905116865.2 Candidula unifasciata | reverse complement strand
ACAATTACTGCTGAGGCGATGGTTTGTTCTGATGACCATGCTAGTGCCCTGGAAGCTGCGGTTATCTCCATGGCCATGCTTGACGTAGCTGCCTAGTAAGCACCACTATCCTCTTCTTTGCTGTTCCCATCGTCATGCTGACCTTGACCCGCGCCTTACGGACCCATCTGTGTAGTTGATAAGGTCTTCTTGGTGTGAACGCGGATCTATCAGTGCGTTTATCTCCATGTCTATGGTTGTTGGAATCTAAATCCTCCTCGTTGTGACTAAGCCTGAATGATTTATGACGAACAGGTTCCACTTCAGTCGCTGAAGGTAAAGTCCAAACACTTGAATTAAGTAAAGGATCCGTTTCACACCTGCGGCTAAAGGTTTAGTCAAGAGGATCGACTTCATTAAACCAAGTTTTTACACCATATGGCTCAGTCTTTCTCGGCTGCCGCCCGCAGAGAGTGTCGCAAAAAGGAAAACTCCTTACCCCATGGGTATCTGTAATATTTTCATTCGTACACCGAAAGGCGCAGCCATGAAACGAACCCACAACCTTCAGAGTGCGAGGCAAATAGTTAGGCCTCCTTACATATAATGCTAGACTCATCTTTGTATGGACCAGCCTACACTCAACCAATCGCCGCGATATGTGGTCAGCACCACGCCGACCGCATCTACTTCCCAGTATATTACCTGGAAATAATTTAAGGCTGGGACAATCTGAACGATCAAGATCGATTTTAAAGATGAAACAAATCCGGTTTTCAGGCCAGAATCTGACCACTACGCTGTCAGTGTTCCTGTTGTAGATACTTGTTAACACTTGACGAAACCTCAGAGTAGCCAACAACATTAACCTAGGCTGCGGCCTCTTGCGGATCAGAATGTCGTGGGTTCAAGTCCTGGCGGAGCCGGCATTTTGTTCCCCTTAAAAATTGACCTTGGCTCCCATGTCAAATGGAAATCAGGTAAAGTGCTGGGATATAAAGGTGGTCACATAATGTTGACACCCAATGGCTCAAAAAGAATCACTATCTGGACGTGAATCCACAAAAGGAACACATGCGGATAAGACAAGAAGGAGCTGTCTGTCTGTGAGGACAGGGACAATAAGTACAGACCAGAAATTTAGCCACGAAGTAAAACAGACCACAAATATAACCAAAAACTGTTGGCAGCTTCGGCTAGCTAGCAGCAACAGGTTGAACGTGGTCTAGATATTTTGTGTGTGTTGCAAAATGGAATCAGCAAATCAAAGTAACCCAGTTCACCGGTGTAAATTACAAACATTGAGTCACCCTAGGACTGGGTGGGCAAGTATTTTCTCTAACCCCTTCCGTCTCCATACAGCAGTGACCTTTCATACCCAGCTAATAGAGACGGGGCAACCGTTGGATAAATCTGGCAGGCAACACAACAACACAACAATATAACAACAACACGCCTCATCTTCCACCGTCTGACATTCCTCGCCATATACCACAGCAGTCTCACGGTATTTACAACTGCGCTAAACAATTAGTGCGCAGTTCACAGTGCCAGCTCCTGACAGAGGCCAACACAACCAGACATGTGCAAATGTCACACTGTGGGTATATAATTAGAAAGATATGCTACACTGAGCGCCTGTTTTACCTTTTTTTCGCGTGGAAATATTATACAATATAATCAACAAGCAGACGATGTATTGATTGGCACTGATAGAAAGAAGTAGAAATATAAAAGGAAACGCTAGACAACTTAAAAATTGAAAGCTATAATTGTCGTGCCTGGGATCGAACCTGTCACCTTCAATTGGCCTTCTGCGTGGGAAACATTGCGCTGGGGTAGACCTCTGAAGTTGGCACCTGTGGCTTGGTGGTTTCTTCTGTTTCTTCTGCGTTTATCAAAAGATGCAACAGCGTTGTGCTCGTTTACAGCATGGCTGCTATATTTGCGCTTTTTGGCCGACACATCCTTTTGTAAGCATTTGTTGACAGGTTAATCTTCACAGGCTTAGTCGTTTTCCGCTTCTTCTTAGCGTTTACCGTCTGTAAACTCCGGTGGAAAGTTCTGGTTGTTCGTCCACGTCTTTGACTTTAGTCTTTTTCCAGAACCTGATGGTGGCGTACACATCCGTTTCACAGATATGATATATTTGTATGCAGACTGTTAGTTCCTTGACTCTCGCTTATATTGGTTTTATTAAATCCACCGAGCAAATAGCTCTCTAGTTTCCTTACCAGCAAAGTCTCGACCAATTATAAAGTGGATATATTTTAAGGCCCAAAGTCAACAAATAGCGTATCACTCGTGTAAAGATACAAATAATGAACATAAATTAATTCAGGGTGTCATCAGAGTAAAAAGTTGTAAACATTAAAACAGAATTCGCGAAAACAGAACATTCACTTCACCAAGGGTGTCCCCCACCTTAACGTCGTGGTAACGAGGTGGGAGAGCTTTAGCTTCTCGGTGACTCGAGAGAGCCTTGCGGGCGCTAGCGCAGCTACCATTAGGACCTCACATGCGAGACAGGTCAAAGGAGCGTAAACAGATAATCGGGAGACACTGGACCTCCAGTTTGGTTGCTGGAGCGTAGGGTCCACATTCCCAATTTTGTGAAACGCCGTTTCCTCACAAAATATACATCTCAGGCTCGGCTTCTGATTCATTCTAACAGACAACGGCACTGACATATATTTGACTCTTAAACCTGGAGTTCAACTAAAAGAGACGAGCATTTATTACAAGCTTTTATGACAAGTAGTCTTGCCGCGATTTTTTGACCCATTAAAGATGCAGATGGTGGAGAAATGAGATTGCGAAGCAGCGACGAAATTAACTGTTTAAATCATCACCAAGTACTGGTATCAGTGGACAGACAGGCAGAGAGACAGGCAAAAAGAACAGACAGGCTGGCAGGCGGGGAGACAGACAGGCAGGCAGATAGACATAAAGACATAAAGACAGACATACAGACAGGCTGGCAGTCAGACAGACATACAGACAGTCAGCCAGTCAGACAGACAGATAGAAAAACAGACATACAGAGACAGCCATACAGACAGTCTGGCCGACAGGCAGATAGGTAGGCAGTCGGTCAGAGAGTCTTGCAGTCAGACAGACATGCAGGCAGGCAGTCAGTTATACAGGCAGGCAGATAGGTAGGCAGGCAGGCAGTTAGACAGACAGACAGGCAGGCAAGAAGACAGGAAGACAGACAGGCAGATAGCAAGAAAGAAAAAAAAAGAAAGATAGGAAGAAAAAAAAGACAGAAAAAAAAGAAAGAAAGAAAGAAAGAAAGAAAGAAAGAACGAAAGAACGAAAGAACGAAAGAACGAAAGAAAGAAAGAAAGAAAGAAAGAAAGAAAGAAAGAAAGAAAGAAAGAAAGAAAGAAAGAAAGAAAAAAGAAAGAAAAAAGAACCAGAAAACCAAAACCAACCAAGAAAAGAAACCAAGAAAGAAAGAAAGAAAGAAAGAAAAAGAAAGAAAAGAAAGGTGAAAACGGGTAAAGAAAGAAAGAAAGAAAGAAAGAAAGAAGAGAGTTGAAATATTTACAATGTGGCGTAATTTGTCTTATCTCTGCAAGTAAATGGGGAGCTGCCGTTGTGTAGCGGCTAGATGCTCGCCTGCGGATGGGAAAGTCGTGGGTTTGAATCCTAATGGGAGCTGGAATTTTTAAAACAAAAAAGTGACCTTGGCTCCTAGGTCGATCCGGCCTTAAGTGGGTACAAGGTAAAGTACTGGGAAGTAAAGGCGGATTGGGTTATATCGACCACATCACCCACACAGCGCCAATTGGTCTAGCCCTTTATGCCTAATAAGCCTGAAGAAAGGGGTGCTTTACTTTTCATAGTTCTTCTTCTATCAATGCCAGATCTGGACTATGACAGGAAGAAATAAAAACATTATAGCTAAAATCTTTTTTGTTTTGTTTTTGCAAATTTCTCAACATAATAAGAAGAGATCAGATCAGAAATGAATAAATCCGAAGCAAAATATGCGTAGCGGTAGCTCTGGAATTTATTAGAAAACAACAGGTAAAATGGTTTGGTCATATAACGCGAATGCCAACAGATTCTTTCACAGCAAGCTACAGCCCATACCAGAAGCGAATCCGAGGCCAGCGGTGCACACAATGGACAGCGGGAATTACAGAGTCCTTGAGAGTCCTAATTAACAAAGCGAACAAACGCCCACTTTCCTGTAAACTATACTTCATCTGGACACCAAAAGGTACAAGAAGATCAAGCTGAACTGCGTTGAGATCATGTAGACAAGCAGCTATTATTATGTATTAGCATTTCAGCTAATGCCGATGCATTATTATTTTTATCCGTCCGAGGTATTCTCACCCTTCGTTTACAAAGGCACATTTCCGCTGCTTTGCTTCCAAATAATTTTTCAGTAATCACCCAGCTGTCCATGATTTGCTTTCAGATATGTGGATATGATTTATATTTATATCTCTTGAGGTTTACCTTTCTCGTTTCAACTGACTTAGAAACACTCCACAGAATATTCCATAGTATTCTTCAGGTTGTAAAATGCTTTCTTTGCTTGAACTATTTTACATTTGTCTTCAGATGTTACAGATTATAAACAGCATATTCATACCAATACTGAGCTACAAGTGCCAGACATGGACATTATCAAGGCTAACCTTCGTAAAATTAACACCTATGAAATGGGATGCCCGGGAAAAGCCTCCAACTTGACCATCTGAGACAAAGTTAGAAATCAAATTATCAGACAGACTGTAGAAACAACATAATGCAGCAAATTCGGTAAGAAATAGAAGATCAAATGGTTTGGTCATTTAGTAAGAATACAGCCAGGACAACTACCAATATAAGCGCTACACATAAAAGGGTCTGAAGTGAAAGCAAGAGGCCGTAGTAGGAGAGCATTGATTGGTGACATTAATGAGCTTCTATACCGATACGGAATGACAGTACCCATTGCTGCCCATCAAGAAATGGATCGCAAACTGTTCCTTCCCAAGCCGCTTAGCGGCAGAAGTAGAAACTAATGATGATGAACGTATCTTTCACTTGCTGTTTTCAGGGTGGCCGAGTACTTAAAAAATAACAACTTGCTTAAGGGTCGGCACAAAATATACAATGAACCCTTACGTTTGACGTCATATTCTACTAGAGGGAAATAGAATTCTGTCGGAGGTTCTGCCTTAAGGCTCTGCACTTAGCCAGATGCATTATCTACACACAGAAATATGGCTAAATTCCTGCTTTTGTTAAACACTCTTCCAGACTAGTATTTATCTGTTTTTGGATATAATCGTTCCACTTGTATCAATGTGTACCTCTAGTTCGCTTCTGCTCAGGATTTCCTTCCAGTACTGGTATTTAAGGTACTTGCCGTGGTGGAGCGGCTTGACGCTCGCCCCAGATCGGAAGGTTATGGGTTCGCTCCCTGGCGGAGACGGACTTTTTTCAAAAATAACTTGGCTACCAGGTCGACCCAGCTTTGAGTGGGTACCGAATGCAGTCCCGGGAAGTAAAGGCGGCCGGTGTGAAGACGACCACATCACCCATCTTGTGCCGATTGGTCTATAAAAATATAGGTCTAGCCCTATATGCCTAAAGGCCTGGAAAGGGGTCCTTTTCTTTTCACTGGTATTTTAAGAGGGATATGAGGCGAAACATTGTCGTTTTCGTCCAGCAACTCTCCTTTTATGTACCAAGTAACAATGAGAAACAATACCCCTGGAGAACATTCATTTTATTCTATTTCTCAATGAAATTCGAACACACAGAATACATCTCAAACCATTAAAATGGTACCATAAATTACAGACAAAGCATTTACGGTCTGCTGTGTTTTAAATTGTTGCCATGTTTGTTAATCGACCTATGCTTGGTTAATGTCGGCTCTGTGGCTAAGTCGATGCGAAGGCTTCGTAATGCCGGGGTGCTGGGTTCGATCCCAGCTGCGGGCCATGCGCTTTGCGTTGGTTTCTAAAGTGGTATCAGGGGTGCTGACCGTCCAGAAATCAATGGCAAACTTTTTTTTTAAAGTTGAGTATCCTTTTCAGGACGTTGCAGAACCAACCCCAGCATTTTTAGGCTGTTGTGGTTTTTCTAGGCAAGTTTACGTCCAGTAGTTTGCCATTGCTTACTGGACGGTCGGCTTCTCGATACCACTGTCGAAACCAACGCAAGGCGCAAGGCCCGCAGCTGGGATCGAACCCGGCACCCCGGCATTACAAAGCGCGTTCGCAACGCCTAAGCCACAGACGCCGACAATGGCAAACTACTGGACGTAAATTTGCCTAGAGAAACCACACAACAGCCAGGGGCTGCTAGGGTTGGTTCTGCAACGTCCTGTATAAAGGATACGCAACTAACCTTTTTTTTTTTTTTTTTTGCTTGATTAATATAATGTTTTTGCAACCTACGGTGCCATTTTATATGGTTTCATATGAATTTTGGCCGTATTCCATAGTCGTGAATTTCAGGTTGTATGATAGACATGGCAAATTAGGACAATTTTGTTTTAATGTTGCCTAGTTGGTCATGTATCTTAGTAAACTTGTTTCCATTGCGAAAGGCACACACGCTATTTGGGGGTGTCAGGTTCGAATCCCAGCACGGTAACTATAGCTCTCGATTGTCATGTTGTCTGGTGTGTCCTTCAGATTTTCTACTTCTTTCTATGAGTGTAATTAATCATCATCATCAAGTGCCTCGCTGAATGGCGTGGGTGATCATACCTGTAAACAATCTTCAATCCACAGCTGCGTGTATCAGTTCGTAAGGTGACACCCCTTCCATGCCATGACAAATGCCGCCAAGAATCTTCTCGTTCTGTCTTCCTCTGTCTCTCTTTCCACAGGTCTTTCCAGTGATCACAGATGTTCCATTTTCATTCTTCTCATAACATGACCAAAAAATGATGACTGTCTTTTTCTGATGTTTGTGATAAGCTGTCTCCGAGCACTCGCATATTTCAAAAGATCTGGGTTGCTCTTCTTAGCTGTTCAAGGTTTGACCAATATATTGTCTATATATACTACATCACCACTGGAACCAAAAATTGTATTCATGTTAACCGTGAGTTCGTTTTAACCGAGTCTCTGTTAACTACGTTTTATTTTATGTGTGTGTGTGTGTGTGTGTGTGTATATATATATTAGAGAGAGAGAGACAGACAGACAGACAGACAGACGACAGACGACAGACAGACAGACAGACAGACAGACAGACAGACAGACAGACAGACAGACAGACAGACAGACAGACAGACAGACAGACAGACAGACAGACAGACAGACAGACAGACAGACAGACAGACAGACAGACAGACAGACAGACAGACAGACAGACAGACAGACAGACAGACAGACAGACAGACAGACAGACAGACGGACAGACGGACAGACGGACAGACGGACAGACAGACGGACGGACGGACGGACGGACGGACGGACGGACAGAGCTTCTGACTTATCTTAAGTTCTTATTATTTGAATGTTGCTTACATAAGTAAGTCTAGATCAATGTTCTTCAACCTGTGCAGCACGCATCCTAGGAGGGACGTGGTAGTTTCAAGCGAGTATGGGCATCAAGTAATTTTAAAAATTAGTGTATGTGTGCTCGTAATACTCCAGATTTATAGCTGTAAAAGTCATAAAACAAAATTGCGTTTTTAGCTTGACGTGGAGAGTGATCTCCGTTGTGCCTCGACTCACATAAGAAAAATTACATTTTAAAAACGATATCATCAAGACAAAACAGTGTCAAAAGACAATTAGTGCTATTAGATTGATGTGTCTGTTTTTCTTAAGTCCTTGTTAACAGTACCTAAGATTTGCATTTTGTCCCACTTTTTTTTT
Organism: Candidula unifasciata; assembly: GCA_905116865.2. Lineage (NCBI taxonomy): Eukaryota > Metazoa > Mollusca > Gastropoda > Stylommatophora > Geomitridae > Candidula > Candidula unifasciata. The sequence goes on along the minus strand of CAJHNH020006668.1, from coordinate 1,806,881 downwards.
TTTAAATCGTTATTTTCTCTGACTTGTCTAATATAGCGTAATTTTTTCTGACTTGTCTAGTATAGCGTTATTTTCTCTGACTTGTCTAGTATAGCGCTATCTCCCCTGACTTGTCTAGTATAGCGCTATCTCCCCTGACTTGTCTAGTATAGCACTATCTCCCCTGACTTGTCTAGTATAGCGCTATCTCCCCTGACTTGTCTAGTATAGCGCTATCTCCCCTGACTTGTCTAGTATAGCGTTATCTCCCCTGACTTGTCTAGAATAGCGGTATCTCCCCTGACTTGTCTAGTATAGCGCTATCTCCCCTGACTTGTCTAGTATAGCGGTATCTCCTCTGACTTGTCTAGAATATGCGTTATCTTCTCTGACTTGTCTAGTACAGCGTTATTTTCTCTGATTTGTCTAGTATAGCGCTATCTCCCCTGACTTGTATAGTAAAGCGCTATCTCCCCTGACTTGTAGAGTATAGCGACTTGTCTAGAATATGCGTTATCTTCTCTGTCTTATAACTGCTGCTACTAGTGGTTGCCCATATATTTCTCTTATTTCTTCACTTCTCTTGAATTATCTTTTTTTTTCCCCAGCATTTTCGTCTGGCATTTTTACATATACAGGCAGGTAACTTATTACTTAGACCAGCTGTTTAAATCTTCAAATGAAACACGTGCAAGCAATTAACTTACAGGTGGTCTTATAAAAAAAAAGACACATGTACTAAAATTATTAGTGGCAGCAGAAACGGACCATTGGATTGTAAATGAGCATAAAATACCCTCCCAGGTGCCATTTCATGCAAAGGTATATTACGTTTTCGGACATCAGTTTTCGACTCTTCTTCTTTATAGCGTTTATTGGGTGTATACTATAGTGGAAAATTCTGGTTTTCCACTTCTGGACTTTAGTCTTGTTCCAGAAATTAATGTTTGTGTGCATATTTCTTTTCCTTCAAATATGGCTTATTTATATGCAGATTGTTGGTTCTACATATCTCAGGCAGATACACACTGATTTCAAATTGAATACCTCTGAGTAGTCGGCTTATATATATATATATATATATATATATATATATATATATATATATATATATATATATATATATATATATATATATATCCTCTACTACTTCTTAGGTTTACCGAGTGTAACTTCCCGTGACTTCGGTCTTGAATCAGAACTGGAGTTTTGCGTGCACATTCGTTTTGCAGATCTGGTTTATTTGTATGCAGACTGTTGGTTCTTGCCCCTCAGGCAGATACACTCAGACTTTGAAAGAAACCCCTTATTAGACGCCTTCTACGGCATGGTTGCCGAAGGTCTATTCTTTGTTCTCCAAAATGGGGCCCGGAATCTACAATGGGAGATGATATGTTGGAATAAAAATATTACAGACAGCTTTAGCAGACAGTGTATCGGACGCGGCACATCTTGCTTGTGATCGAGATTGTGATGGTAGGTAGGTTCTGCAAAGGACATGCTACTGACTGACTGACTGACTGACTGACTGACTGACTGACTGACTGACTGACTCAGAGAAAAAGCGCGAGAAGTTACAGACATTAGAGATAAATTAAAATAAGCAAACAAATAAAGCTGAACCTAATACCCGCGTTAAACAAGCATTTTGTTACTGCTGGTCTTACGTGGCTCATGTAAAAAGCCACCAACGATTTCGATAAATTAAAACTACCACATTACTGGCTGTCTGCAACAGGACACAGCGAAACACATCCAAACTTGATCTACAATTGAGATGTATTGAAGCTACCACTTTACCGCCTGTCTTACAAAGTACTCACTAACACTGTCTGCTGCCAACTGTCTATACCCCGGCCCCCATCAGACAAGGATGAGTCATGTGTGGCGTGCATTAACTGGGCACTGAATGAAACCAAATCTCCGTTTAAATGTCCCTGATTTAGGAGACGGCTTCACAGTCCGGGAAATACAAACTAGTGCAAGGGGAAGAGGCAGAGTCGTCAAGAGCAGTGTTGCCACTTTTCTTTGACAAAAATCATCCAAAACGGAGTCCAAAAATATCTAAAAAGATCTAAATTTGCGTGGAAAACATCTAGAAAAAACATCCAAATTTGAAAGAGTCACAAATTACTTAGCAATTGATATGACGTACCCTATAGAATCATGTCCTCATCTTTACTGAAGTCTGCCTTACAAGATCAACAGGATAAATTTAGCTTGGATGATGAAGTTGAAGCTTCAGATCCAAAATGACTCTGGTATGCTTTAGCTGTTCCAATTTCTGTTAATTCCCAATCAGGGAGCTGATAAGTGGAACAGATTTTTCCTACTCTTATTAGGCAAATTTGTATTGTCATGATAGCATTTAAGAGGTCAAGTTTATCCTGTTTCTTAGGTTAGATTTGATAAATACATATACCTCAGAGCAAAACCGCTATAATAATAATAATAATAATAATAATAATAAGAAGAAGAAGAAGAAGAAGAAGAAGAAGAAGAAGAAGAAGAAGAAGAAGAAGAAGAAGAAGAAGAAGAAGAAGAAGAAGAAGAAGAAGAAGAAGAAGAAGAAGAAGAAGAAGAAGAAGAAGAACAAGAAGAAGAAGAAGAAAAAGAAAGATTAAGAGGAGGAGGAGGAAGAGGAGGAGAAAAAGAAGAAGAAATAGAAAAAGGAACAAAAGAAGCAGAACAAAAACATACAAGAACAGTACGAACGTGTGAACTCACTGCAGCTATGTGTACAAATGGTCACCAGCAGTCTTTCTGACATTGTACACCAGCAAACTAGTGCGGTTCAAAAGTCGTGTCCTCATATGTAAACAAATATCTCGAAAACTCCAGTATGGATCAACATTAATTGTTGCTTGTGCCGTTATATTTCGCGTGTCCTTATGAACTTATATTTAAAACTGCATAGGTGCTGCTGTTTTCTTAAGCGGCACATCTCTTGATTTTTGTGTGACTAATAATCTGTGTACCCATAAAACACAGAATGTACACTAATTGACACACACGTGGAGATGGTTTGGAAATAATTTCACCTGTGCAGCTATGCGTGGTGATTATTTTGATAGCCTTTAATACATAATCTTCTTCTTCTTTCGTTCGCATGAAATAAATTATCTATATCTGCAGTGCTGTCTCTAGTATGAATTTCACTGTCTTTTGTAATTCCCTGAGCGGCCCGTAAAGTTTGACCTCCTAAAGTGTCTCTTCTGGCCAGAAGTTTTGTATGGAAGCGTTGAATCTTGGACAGTCTTGGAGGATGTTATCTGTTATCTTAGGTGTCAGTCCACAGGTACACATGGCTGACTGGCCAATCTTAAATTTGTTGTACATGTGGCAGCGAAGTCGATTGTGCCCTGTTCTAAGGCGAGGGATAATGACTTGCTCTGGTCTGTCCATAAGATGGTAATCGTCTTGTGCCAGTTTCGGTGGCATTCTGATTGATTCTTCTGTTATACATAATGTCTGCTCTGTGACTAAGTCTATGCGAACGTAATGCCGGGATGCCGGGTTCGATCCCAGCTGCGTGTCGTTTCGACAGTGGTATAAAAAAAGCCGACCGTCCAGTGAGCAATGGCAAACTACTGGACGTAAATTTGCCTAGAAAAAACCACACAACAGCCAGGGGCTGTTGGAGTTGGTTCTGCTACGTCCTTTAAAGGATACGTAACTAACCTATAATACATAATGCGACAAACTGTGTTCAAATTCATCAAACTCCAGGGACCTAATGATGGAGATGACCGCATGAGAGTGAAACGCCTATAGAGCGCCTGAATTTTAAATTTCGAAATATTCCTTTTACTCAAATAACTGTGAGCAGATTGATTGTTTGCTTTGAACTGGTGTCTGTTTTTTCATGTAACGCAAATAAACCACAATGAAACTTTTCAGTTATTGACATTAAAAAGAAAAATATCGGTATGATCAACGATATTCTCCCCACGGTACACACTAGCTCGATATCCGTACATATGGCGTGTTGTTTATTTAAGCGCCTCAATGCTTTTAACACTGCAAAAACGTTTATAAACTGGGCCTAACCCACAACCTATTCTCTTTTCTGGAAGAAAAACGTAAATGCTAGACAAGCCAAACCCCCTACGCTCCCCCTCCCCCCTCCCCACCCCCGGAAAAGCAAACAAGTCTTTTAAAAAAAAAATCAGTGAAACGCGACGTAGTTCGGCTGGAGACATTATCGTGGATCTCACCAAAATATCTTATAAGGACATAATTATTAACAGGTTGCATGCTAAATTTCAACAACTTAAGGTTAGTGAGTTACATATTTTTAAAGTTGGAAACAACTTTTGGAAGGGACTATAGAAGCAAGTGAACACTTGCGGCAATGTTCAGCAAACAAGAGAAGCCGACAGATACGTTGCGTTAACGACAGGTAGTATGACCTAACAACAGGGAAACATCGTCTTACCTGTTGCCACTTGAGTGCAAATTACTGATTACATCTCAACTTGGACACCTGGTTTTGACTTGACACTTTGAAAACGTGCACGGTACTTGACAATTCTATCGAAGAAAATTCAGTTAATTATAGACAATGATACGATACAAGTGGGTACAATGCGTAGAAAGTGTCACACGTTTTTAAACATTCATTTATGCAGTGTGTAGAAGGGACACCACTATCTCTCCAATCACGTGGAATAGGTGTTTAATTGGGTAATTCAACGTTAGTCCCCCCAAACAGAGTAGGTCAATTTTCATTCACAAGTTTGTTGGACTGGTCGACTTTCCTTAAGATACGGGTGTGTCCCGCTCTGTTGTTTGGTTTCTACGATGTCTTGCGTTTACGTTTTAATTCAGAGGAAGATAATACATGTGACACGGATTGCAGCACTCTCTGGTTGGGATGTGTTAGACCCAGTTTCTCGATGTTTGTGGAGTGGTAAGAGCGCTGGTTTGCTGAAAAATACAACACGCGGTATCAACGGCATTCTGGAACACCCCCGTAACCGTCTGCTCAGGAGTTACCAATCAGAAGTAAGCTAGTGTGTATATGGGCGGGGTCTGGGGAAACTAACATCGAACTAACCTTTAATTGTAACTACGTTTCCAAGAGAGCAATATCTTTGTTTCTTCTGGAATAAACACGCTTGGATAGGTGATATTTCACGTTGATATCAAACTTCTAATGCACGCACAAGTTAAGGACATTTAAAAAAAAAAAAACCCACGTATACAGCTCAACTTTACGTCGACCGGGTGACGAACTCCTTGTGATCCGAGTTCACGCTAGAGGGTAGGCAGAAAAGCCACGCATCTTCCACATTTACGATATCTATCTTGGAATCAAGGCCGAATGGTTGCGATATCCATAGTACCAAGCCAAAGGGTTTACAACTTATGGTTTCTGGATTAAGAAAAAAGTGTATGTGTGTTTTGAGTGTCAGGCAGAAACAGAGAGAAAGAGAGACAGAGGAGAAGAGAGGGGGAAGGGGGGGGGGAGAACCCACCCCTCCATCCCACACTATTTTTTAACCTTGTGTAGTTCTCTTTAATGCATGTTTATACTTTTCATATTACTCAAACAAGGCCATTTTATACCCCCTCGAAAATTTGTAAGGTGGCTTAGGTTGACCCCAGCCACCAACCCACCCCGTGTTTTTGCCCTCTCCAATGTTTTCTTTTTGTGTCAAATTTGATTGTTTGAGGCACGACCCTAAACACGCATGAGCCAACTAAACACGAAAGTTCTCCATACTTGTTTTAGTGACCTGAGTGATGATTATACATTCATGACTGGGGTAAAGGAAACCAAGCTGGAAAACCCCATATCATGCAAGTTTCTGCTAATGGTTGGAGCGTTATAGGCATGCAGCCTAGGTTGCACGACTGTATGCAGAGTAGATAGTCTGCATGTAGTCGTGGGACGTATGCAACACTCTCTCGTGGGACGTAGGCTGAGGCTCTGGTACAGGGGGTTGAGGTTAGAGCCAGTTGTACATGTATTGGGACAGTGAAGAGCGCCCACATCGTGGAATATATACGGAACACACGATATCGCCAGCAGGTGTAAACAACGGGTAAAATACTATGTGCTGGTTGCTGGTCACTACGCCTGACATCTCTGCAACATAGGCCAGGCCCTGCGACACGACGAGACACGAATGGCAAAGGAAGTCACTCTCTTTCTGGGCCGAAAAACGTTTCAAGCACTGTTTAAAGTTATATGGACTATGGCTAAATCTTGACGAAATTTTGCATTGACCTTCCTTATCTATCACACAAACAATAAATCACAGATAAATAATGTTATACATACTTGTTTCATTTTGATAAAGGTACATAATAAGGTAATGAGTAATCACGTTGCAGGAGCGATGTCACTTCTGCTTTAAACTGTTCGATGTATGACGCTATATGTCTTGGTAGCTGCTGAGATATAGTTAAGCGTACTTATTGGCTTTAGTGAACTGTGTGATAGTTATGCATTTATGGCTTAATCGTACAAAATAATTTGCACCTTTTATCAGCATATACTGGTAATTTGCCTTCGTGCAAATTGTGATCGGCTTTAGGTGATAGACATAAATGGGATCATTGCCGCAATTGTCACCAGAAATGGCAAACAACCGGAAGTCCACGCGTGGTTTCAAAGAAATGAATGCAAATAAGTTTGTGGGAATCAAAATGGATGCCACTGTGGATCAGATTACAAGCAAAACAGCAGGGGTACGGTAATTCAGGAGATTCCATAATTGAGCATATTTATCTTTTTGGTGCAACTACTTTTTTTGCAAGGATGCCAGCCTGCAAAAGTTAAGACAAAAATAAACATATGGGGAACCTGGAGTCAACAGTGGTAAAAAATTACATTGAATACGTCAAACGCTGACAGCTTCTTCTTATTCTTCTTCCTCTTCGTTCCATTTTTCACCCTCCTCGTCCCCATTTATCCTCCTTTTAACTGATTTTTTAAATAAAAATTAATCGTATCTACGATTTTGTTTCCATTTTAGATGATAGATACAATTTTGTTAATTCACAGAACTATTATGTAAAGAAAACGAAAACTACACATGCCTATATTTAGAAAAACACAGAATATGGCACTGGGCATCAAAGTAACAATAAATCTATTGGAACTAATATCATGTTTGCAAAATCTTGGACAAGTAGTAACAGACAATGGCAGGAGTCAAATAATAACAACAATAATAATAGGAATGGTTAAAAATATATTCAGGAAGAATTAATGTTTTGAAAGCTATTCAACCGTGGAAACGACGAATCGTCAAATATTATTTACACTGAACACTGTTGTAGGATTTAAAACCCAAAGAATGAACTGGTAATTGGAAAGTCGAACTGGATCTCTGGAGATATGAGTATACAGAAGAATTGACCGTGTTTTGCACAAACAAAAACAGTCTCAATAATATCAATAATAATAATGGTAATAATAATAATAATAAACATGCCTTCATTGCCTGTGTTTACGAAATTAGCGGTGTGCAGGCACCCAGACAGCCCAACTTCAAGATGTATTTGTTTATGTATGTGTTTGTGTATCTTCTCTGAGTAGGCGCATATGTCTTAGAGACTCAAACAAGCGATTTATGATTTCGAAATACCCAGTACGATTAAGCTGCAGTCGAATCGACAGTAGAACGCTTTGCGTGCAATGGTAAACTGCGAAAAAAAAAATTACTAAGTAGAACCATAGAGAGCAAACACATTCTGGTTACGGTTAGCTATCCTCCAGAGGATATAAAACAAACATTTTCAGACCGTCTCTACACAGATTTCACCCAGTTTAGGGAGCCTCAACAAATGCCGTCTTGAAAATTATTTATTAAGTTTCTGTATACTATAGGTGTCGGCTCTGTGGCTAAGTCGATGCGAACGCTTCCTAATGCCGGGATGCCGGGTTCGATCCCAGCTGCGGGTCATGCGCCCTGCGTTGGTTTCGACAGTGGTATCAGTGGGCCGACCGTCCAGAGGCAATGGCAAACTACTGGACGTTCATTTGCCTAGAAAAACCACACAACCAGGAGCTGTTTGGGTTGGTTCTGCAACGTCCTGTAAAGAATACGCAACTAACCTATACTATAGGTATTAGGCTGAGGGGTTAGTTTCATACCAGTATATCCACATATGTGAATATTTGGACACTTGAAGTGTGTGTTGTTGATTTTCAAATATTTGAGGTGGATTGTGTGGATACATATTGGATTTTCACCAGCAAAAGTGTAAGTAGTTTCTGCTGTAGTTTTTGTTTCTCTGTTGTTCAAACGAAGACCCTTGTTTCGACATTTTATTCACAATTTCTATGAAGGGTGACAACAATCTAGATGTAAATATCTTCTTTTTTAGTTTGCTTATGTGAATATACCTAAATACATGTTCTATTCTCGAGCTTATTCCTAAAATATTTGGGTGTGGGGGAGAGGGGGGGGGGGCAGGAGTACTCAGAGGACGGGTGGGACAAACCGAAAAACCATGACTGCCAGTGCAAAAACAGGACGTATGATCAACCGATTTCTAAGACATCGATTGCCATACTGAAAGTTGTTTATGTTCATATCGTTAGCCAGGGGTGGCGACGTTATGTCAAGCTGACATCATCAGCACCATGACCTTTATTGGAGACGGCCTTGCCCCAACGGCCTTGCGGGTTTTCTAACAATGCTCTTGCAACTATCAGCTAAAACCCACAAATATCAGCACTAAGAGAACTGGACCAAACCAGACCCAAAAACCACAAGCACCACGCCGGACTCAGGAAGCAAAGAACCGGAATATCAGATGTGACTACACACCACAAATAATTGGAAATCAAATAAGATGGCCAAGGAACCTTCCTTTATATAGCAGGCCTCCGGGCAGCTGAAAAGGGATCAAGTTTGGAATTTTTGTTGGACACCTGGAATTGGAATAATGTTCTTAATCGGTGTTATGAATCAGCTATGCGATTTTAACCGAGGTTGAATTTTTTTATGTGAAAAGCCAAAATACTAACGTCTTGGTGCTTGCTCTTATCCGGAATGGCTAGTTATCCGATCTCGCCACAGGTTTCCCCCTGAATTCGGGTAGGGATAGAAGAAACTAAACAGGAGAGTAAAATACCAGTTTGGGTGCTTCCTTCGAAGTCTGAATGCATCTGCACGAGATGAAAGGACGCAACAATCTGCATACCATTAAGTCAGATCTGTTAAATGGATGTGCACGCCACACCCAGGTTCTGGAACATGGCTAAAGTCCAGAGAGGTACAAACCACCAGAACTTTCCGCCGGAGTTTACAGCCGGTGGGCGCGAAGAAGAAAAAGAAGAAGGACTAGTATTCAACACTGTAGTTTGTCCCCTCCTGGACTGAAGTTCGCAAGATTAACACCTCAAGGACGAGAATCCTACATGTACAAACTCCGATAAGCCCCGTTCAACCGTAAATTTATACTGGGGCTAGCGGCAGTTACGACGTAACCTGAAATCTGGCCAAGACAAGGATTGTGGAAATGAAGTAGTTAGGTAGGTAAGTTGTACCCCATCAGGACATCTCACAAGCGACACACACCCGGTGACACAAAGTGCCACCATATAGATGAGAATCACCCGTGAAGAGGTCCCGGAAACCCCGTGCAGCTGCTAGGCCACCTCTAAGTCCTGGCTATATCTAGGGCCCCCGGCAAAAAGCCAATAAATGGCTTCAAAATAAATAAAAATTGCATCCCACATGGGGACGTCAAGATGACAGGTGGGAACTGAAGTTAGCATCTTCCACTTGAATGTGTCTTCGGGCTTTGACTAATCAGATATCATAAAGGTCACCCTAAGGACTGCCCCTAAGAACATGGTCTTATACTGTACGGGCAATTACAAATGCATAAAACAGGCAGTTATTTTCAGGTGTGAACTGTAATTAAGCAGAAGTGAGTAAATTTTTTGTGTAACATTTTGTGTGTGGTTGACTAGTTGCTGTCGCATACCCCCTGCGAGATACATGGAAATATAAGTTAGTTGCGTATCCTTTACAGGACGTTGCAGAACCAACCCCAACAGCGCCTGGTTGTTGTATGGTTTTGATAGGCAAATTTACGTCCAGTAGTTTGCCATTGCTTTCTGGACGGTCTGCTTTCTTGATACCCTGTCGAAACCAACGCAAGGCCCATGGCCCGCAGCTGGGATCGAACCCGGCATCCCGGCATTAGCGTTCGCATCGACTTACATCGTAATATGTCTGCCAATAAATTGTTCACTAAAGTACACAATGCCTGAATTATATGTATAGAACAATCAAGGAACTTAAAGTAAGTCAAAGTAGTGGACCATTTCGTAGTCTTTAAGGAACAAAAGATTGGCTTTCGGATTGAAATGCTTTGGAACAATTCTCAGAATACCATGTACCAGGGAAACAAAAAATACTGACACCCTACAGTATCTGAACATCAAAGAAAATTGACTAGTAAACAGCACCTTGTATCGGAAACTAAACTATTTTGGCCATGGAAAACACCACCACAGACACACACACACACACACACACACACACACACACACACAAATAGAAGCCGAAGTCATGGAGCCAGGAAAGAGGGGCAGGTGTCAAACAGTGCGAAGATGGGCATAAGGTATAAGAGTATTTTGGGTAGGAAAGTGCATGAGGTAGAAGATCTGGATGGAGACCAAGTTTTCTTTAGGCAAACTGTGATGACAGCGACGTTCTGCAAAGGACCTGCCAGATTTTGCTAGACAGATCAAAAACTGGAAGTTTGTATCATTTTGTCCCAGTAGCGCAGATGCTCCAGTTCCTAGTTATTTCTGCATCTGATTCTAGAGAACTCCTGACTTCTTGGAAAAATAAAGTGAGTCTCTTATCGGGTTTATTTACGCAATAAAGTGAATCTATACATCAATTTACGGACGAGAAACGACCAAACCGTGCATCTATTCCCCATGCAAGTGTTCAGACACGTCCAATATGTACGGGCCACAATGATTTAATGTTTAGGAAATAATATTTGCAAACAGGAATTTGGGGTCAGCCCAAAGGTTAGGAGAGCCATTTATCTGTCGGCGAAGTGATTTTTCCCTAAAACATGCCACATGAACATTTTAATATCTTTTCCCTCCCTTTTCTTGTCTACTGTCTTCAGTTTAATCACACAAGGGGAGGGGGGGGGGGGAACAGAAAGGAACTTCAGTAATTCTCAGACAGAGTTTTCTTATCTCTACTTCTTCTATCGTCAGCCTTAATAGAGCTTTTGGCGCATGTGTGATGTATCCGCTTTCAGGCCTGCGCACCCGATTTAAGAACACTCTGGGGTAAGAGGTAATTAACGAACTGACCGAGCCAATATTATCAATGCACCCAAGAAGGCACGAGGATTAGATGATTTCGGAGACGATGATGAGTCGGCCACATTCAAAAGACTACAAGAGCGCCAGGTCAAAACAGGTGGCGCTAAACATGAACACTACACAGACAGCCAAAAAAGAATAGTAAGCCAACACAGAGCTGGTGTTATTCGCCTCACGCTGGGGGATATACTGAAGATGAGATCCGAGGGCTTATGGGCTTGTCCAATGTACAGTAAGGGTAATCTGTTGATTAACTAACTATTCAACATGCGATTTCCGCAAATCCTAACTTACTAGCGTTTTACACTGTTAAGAGGCACGGGTATGTATCCCAACCACCAATCCCCACCCTTTTGTCCCCCCCCCCCCCCAATCTCCACCCCTTCGATCCCTCCCCACACCCCTTTTGCCACCCCCTCCAATCTCCACCCCTTTGACCCCACCCCCACCCCCCAACTAGGTAAAACTGGCGCCCGTCCAGAGCCCACGTGGGGGGGGGGGGGAGGGGGAAGGGGTTATTATTTGAATTGTGAGGTATCTAAAGAGTCGTACATTCAATCATTCAGTCAATCAGTCAGGTGCCGACTCCTGAAGGTTGGATGAAATGGATCTCAGCACACTCCACCTCCTGTCTTTGTTGTACACTCTCTCAAACTGATGTTCGTCCGTCTCTTGATGTCGTCCTCCCATTTCTTTCGTTGTCCAACTCTTGCTCCTTGCTTTCTTGCCTTTTTCCTCCAGTGTGATTTTTAAAGAGTGTAGTTCTCTTAATGTGGTTAACGTATTGCCAGTATCTTTGTTTTGTCTTTTAGTGACTTTTTTTCCCCATTCGCAATCTCTATAGAACTTCTGTATTTGATTGCTTTTTTTTTCATGAAATGCGACCCATGAGTCAAACATTGTCAGTTCTAGAATATGCAAGTGAGAGTTAGTCAATAAGTTAGTATGAAAACAGGTTGGAGACTACCCCTTCCTCTTCCCGCTAACTTGCTGTAAATTCCGGCAGAAAGTTCTGGGTGTTCGTCCACCTGCGTACTGTTTTTAGTCTGGTATCAGAACATGTGTGTTGAGTGCACATCCATTTCACTAATGTGGTTTATTTTTATGCAGACTCTAGGTTTCTTGCCTTTCATAAAAATCTACACCGCCTTTGAAGAATTGCCTCCGCCCCCCCCCCCACCCCACACCCTTCTTTTCACCAATGAGTCGGCTCCTACGACATGCATTTTGGGAAGGCAGTGAACACATTCTTGTTTTCTCCACAATGGACCCCCAGAATCCAAAACGCGGAGCTTGCAGATTGCAGCAGTGAGATGCAATATCTATTTCCCCAGTATGCTCACGTCTCTCTCTCTCTCTCTCTCTCTCTCTCTCTCTCTCTCTCTCTTTCTCTCTCTCTCCATCTCTCTCTCTTTCTCTCTCTCTTTCTCTCTCTGTGTGTGTGTGTGTGTGTGTGTGTATCTAGGTCAATGGTGTTTTCATCCACTTCATTAATGGTTCTTCTTCATTTTTTAATGACAGTCAGTTTTAAAGTTTCTTATCTAAAATCATACAATGCACTCAGTGTCATCTTTGGAAATATTACTTAGTGTGAATATTACATTGTTGGAATATTACTTAGTCATAATATTATTTAGTAGTAATATTACATAGTTTTATGCGTGTGCACACACGCCAACATCCACACACACCCCACCCCACAGAGAGAGAGAGAGAGAGAGAGAGAGAGAGAGAGAGAGAGAGAGAGAGAGGGACAGACAGACAAGCAGGCAGGCAGGCAGACAGACAGACAGACAGACAGAACGAACGAACGAACGAACAAACTTTCTTTTCAAAGGGTCAAAGGGTTACAAATTGGGCACGCAGGCCCGTCTGACATTCGGCCCTTCTAGGCACTCATTTTTCAGAGTACCAATACCTGTTATCAATAATGCATGTTATGGATATAATCAAGAAATATAAATTATAGAATAATGAATACACACATCATGTGTAGACAATCATACACACTCACACACATGAATACATACTCCTACGTTCTCATACATGCAAACTCATATACAGCCATGTGATACATACACACACGCATCTACATACAAATACAGACATAAAACACATAAACATATATAGACATAAATGCCAGACAGACAGACAGACAGACAGACAGACAGACAGACAGACAGACAGACAGACAGACAGACAGACAGACAGACAGACAGACAGACAGACAGACAGACAGACAGACAGACAGACAGACAGACAGACAGACAGACAGACAGACAGACAGACAGACAGACAGACATCTGCAACATTACACAAATATTCCCTGGACATCTCTGCGTTATAACAACAAACTGGCAATTTCTCCAAATGTGCGCCATGCATTGACTAACTGGCAGGCGCATGCGCAATTATAAGAAATCACCATGCAAAAAATACCTGTTTGGAAATATAATGATTAGCGAGGGATTTTCACTTCTGGTGCTTTTACTACATTGATGTCGTTTATTTATTTTAAGACACGCCATAAAATAGTGCTGGATCGATGCTACAATAATGAGTTGGGTAACTAGGGACAATTTAACGGCTGGCTGTAGAAATACCTAATCAATCATGTTTTGTTCTAACAAATTCCGGGTAAATTGTAACCGTTTCCCGAGTATGAAGATGGGAAATTGAAATTTCTTGATATCAGTTTGATGTAGTGCTTAATTAATAGACATATACATTAATGTCTTTGATAGATCAGTGATCCCCACCTTGCTTGGCATAAAGGCCACTTGTTTCCAAAAACAAACCTGCTTAATCTCTCTTGCATGCATACACACTACTTTCTTGTTAGGGCTAGTTTCGCCAATCCACGTGGGATTATCCACTTATGTGGTTAGTATGTGGGTTTGAATCCTGACACTGCACATCTATGTGAGAACTTGGACTAATAACCGAGCTATTTGGATACCAGACACAGCCCTGGATAACCAAGAAAACAGCAAAAGTGGCTCATACAATAGAAAGTAGCTGTACTTTTTAGGGCTGCCAAAACCACTCCCCGCAAAAAAACTGGAATACGCCCGCAAAGTCTGCAGACAAGACGAAAATGATCGCCACCCAGAACCGAATTCAGTCAGACAGCAAAGAAACCGTCCTCGATAAAGCAGGCCTTATGGCAGCTGAAAGAGGACAAAGTTTGACATTTTTGTTTGGTTTCTACGATTACGATCGCTGTAAATTACCCCAGCTAAGCTCAGAAACATTTTAAAACGTTTACGCCTTTTAAATATACGGATAATAGAATTAGTCAAATAAATAATAAAGGATGTGTTTCCAACGGCTCTATTCAAAGAAAACTGCATTTGGGAAAAAAGAGAGAATTTGTTGAGGCCTCTGCAGATTTTAAGCGGTAGCATATTTAGCTTATACCTAAATCCATCACTGTTCTTGGTACTATATCGGCAATAACTTTCAATCACAGCGGGATCTAATGATGAAGTAAACGAACTCGTTTAACGCCAGTGTATCAACTAGTGTAGTATACTGTACAGAGGTATCAGGGAGCCTCCACCCTGACCGTAGCCCTGGAGCTCGTTTAAGAATAGACACGATACGACGCAGCAGGTCAATGCAGAGCTCCTAGCTCCAAGGCTCTAGTCAGGATGGAAGCTCAATGATACCTCTATTCAACATACTGCACTACTGACGCATCGAACCTATGTAGATCAGTCAGCATTTACTTCTGAGGAGATCACCTGTTGATCATTGTAGGTTACGTCGACCGGGAAGCCACTGTCAAAGTTTTAAAAAAATCTGACTCGATGCGGATTCGAACCTAAGATCTTTGGGTTGGCAGGCGAGTGTCTAGTCACTAAGCTTCAACTGTTACCGCGGTTTAAAAAGCATAGCCTCTAAACAGATATAGACAAAAGACAGACATGTATAGACAGGCTGACAAATATGCAGAGATAGATAGTGGCAGATGGGCAGACATATATTTAGACAGACAGACAGACAGAAAGGCAGTCAGACAGACAGACAGACAGACAGAGAACGATGCGCGTGAAGGTATCAAAAAATAATTAGTCTGCAATAGAAAACAGTAAGTTAACATAAAGAAAAAATATATGTATGATATTTATGTTACAGGATAAATTTAAGTCACCAGAGTAGACTAGGGATATTACTGACCCTGCCAAATGAAAAGTCTCTCAGGCATACATATTTTCGGCTCAACAGACGCTTTATTGAATTAGCAAAAAAGCGCGACTCATACAGCAATGATAATAATCAAATAGACGGAAATAAAAATGTAAATAGGTTGTTCATATTCAGTATATATTTGAATAGAGATCCAGTTTCTCACAATTCAATAATGGATGACAAGGGAATTATGGTGGGAACTCATATGAGCATTTTAAGGATTATTTTATTTCATATTTACAAGGGTCGAATATCTATCTAGCGGTGTCCGTGTCTCGTCCAGGCAAAGTAAAGTAAAGAACGTCTGTCCAGGCCAGTCGCTCCCTGGGATCAAATAGACAGTGCAATAGAACAGGCAGAGAATCCGACTAACTGAACGGTGATGGTGTTGGTTGGGAAAAGGGGCGCGAGGGGGGTGTTGGAGAATATTCAACAGTGAGGGGGGAACATAGGCGGACTTTAGGTTAGTTCTCCCCTGACTCCGTCCATATACACACTTCCGGAGCCCTATAAACTTCGCACACGGTTACGGGGTGTTCCGTAATGTTGCTGATATCGTGCGTTGTTTAATTCAACATGCCAACGCTTTAAACACTCCAAACACATGAACAAATTGGGTCTAACACAACCAATGTCGTAGACATTCTCTTTCTCGAAAAAAAAAAAACACGTAAATGCAAGACATCGCAAAAACAAAATAAGAGAGCGGGACACACCCGTAACCTTCAGGAAAGTCGACTATCACAAAAAAGTTGTGAATGAAAACTGACCTACTCTATTTAGGGAGACTAAATTCGAACAAACCGGACTTTTAATCAGGTTGCACCCAGTGAAGTAGCAATGTCAGGCCGTGACCTGTGCGAAACATTATCTGTCACCCCCTCCCCCCCCCCCTCCCCAAGTGACATTGCAAGGTCAAGCTGTACCAGTTGTGGATAACTTTTTGCCACCGCATATACACACATACAAACACATTCACACACAGTTTTGTTGTTGTTAAAAACACATATTTTAGTATTTGGTCATACCCCCAAACCACCACCACCACCAAAACAACCCAGTGATGACACCCGTTGCGCCAGCCCCCCCCCCCCCCCCCAATTTCCCCCTTTTTTTAACGCCTCTGTTTGCAGCAGGTACTATTCGCATGTCAGCCAGCGGAGAAAGGAGGACGGAGCACGTGTGAGAATGTCCCGAGTGCAGAGATATCGATTCTGGTTCATACATCCATTCATTCCTTCACGCCAGTCGTGCAAACAGTAAAAGATGCTAGGTACAGATTGTGTAATAATTGGATCTGTGATGTGGCCAACATCGGTTGGTACTTTTTTTTAAAAATGTCACTACATTTTAATACCCCCCCCCCCCCCCCCCCCCAAAAAAGTGGGAAAGACTAAAAAGTGAAGTAAAGTAAATGACCCGTTTCCATATCTTTAGGCATACTGCGCATATAGCACTGGAACTATATATTTTAGACTAATGAGCACTCCTTGGGTGATGTAAGACATCGTCAACATCCCGCCTACCGCCTTTACTTCCCATGACTTTTGCCTGGTACTCACTCCAAACCTGGAAGCCAAAGTCATTTTTCTAAGAAACGAAAAAGTCCCCTTTCGTTTGGAATCGAGCCCGTAACTTTCCGACCTGTAGGCGAGCGTCTAGCCGCTACAGCATTGCGAATACCTAGTCCAAGTTTAGATGATCGAAGAAATAACCTGTCCACTCTGTCCAGTCTGTCAAGTCTGTCCAGTCTGTCCAGTCTGTCAACTCCTGCATCCAAGTCTTTCTTGATCTGCCTCTTCTCCTCCTCCCCTTAACTGTGCCCTGCAGTATTGTTTTTTGGCAAGTAACATTGTCAATATTCGTTTCCCTTAAAAAAAAAAAAAGAAAAAAAAAAAGAACAAAATGGCATGTTTGCATTGCATGTATATGCATTATAAATGATGAAACAGATTTTGACACCCTGAAGCATCAAGGCCTTTCCGACATTTTGTATAAGCTCAATATTTACGGGAAAGAGGATAACCTGAACACAAAAGCATATAGTTGTATCGAGAGGTTCAACTTCATTACAATGGGATTTTAATCCCATTTGGCTCTACCTGTCTCCGCAGAACAGGTAGCCGCCTGCACAAAGCACAAACTCCGTAGCGCCTGGCACGATCCCCAGGGATTTATCATAAAAACTGCCCTCGTGAACTGAACTACGCAGCCTTGAGTCGAACCTAAACCTTCAGAGCGCGAAGTAAACAGCTTGACGGAGACCTCCCCAAAACACAAGAGCTTGAATCTGCACTCATTTAAAGAAAATGTAAACGGGAAAGTACCCTTTTAAGAGGACCCTTACCTTGCCCGGCACTCAATGGCTTTGGTTGTCAATACCCCACCGAATGCCGTTCCTTTCCAACACCTTCCTTAGTACCCATTTTAGGCTTGTTCGTCCTTAAAGACAAAGTCATTCCCCCCCCCCCCCCCCCCCTCCCCAAAAAAAAAAACCTCATCCTGAAAACCTCATGGCGAAGATTCCAAACGTAAACCTTTAGAATATGGGGTAAGTCTCTAGGCCAGTGGCTCACAACCTTCCTAATGTAGCGAACCTTCAATACAGCTCCCTCATGTTGTGGTGATCCCCCAAACATCTATTTTCTTTTATAACTTCCATGAATGTGTGTTTTTCCTCAGGCAACCCCTGTGAAAGGGTCGCGACCGGCACGTTGAAAACCGCTGCTCTAGGTACTAAAATACCAGTCAACCATCAAACATGAAGAACAATCTAGTCCAGTGTTTGCCAAATTGGGTGCTACCGCCCCTGTAAGCACTGGAGAGAGAGAGAGAGAGAGAGAGAGAGAGAGAGAGAGAGAGAGAGAGAGAGAGAAAGAGAGAGAGAGAGAATAAGTATTTAAATAAATCTTTCCTATCTGTTTCAATGTAGTGTCTTTTTCTTCTGTTTTTTTCTTCTTCTTCTTCTTCTTCTTCTTCTTCTTCTTCTTCTTCTTCTTCTTCTTCTTCTTCTTCTTCTTCTTCTTCTTCTTCTTCTTCTTCTTCTTTTTTTCTTCTTCTTCTTCTTCTTCTTCTTCTTCTTCTTCTTCTTCTTCTTCTTCTTCTTCTTCTTCTTCTTCTTCTTCTTCTTCTTCTTCTTCTTCTTCTTCTTCTTCTTCTTCTTCTTCTTCTTCACTTCCTCTTTTACTGAATCGATCACATATCAGGATCTGTTTTTTTCTCGTCTAGTACCATCGACCATATACACATCGTGCTGTTGCAGTTTCTTTGATGTTATAATTCCACATTTATCTTGGTCTACATCGTGCTCTACGTTCTCTCCTCTGTAGGCCTTTTATTGTAGGGCGTCACATGGGATTCTCTCTCTCTCTCTCTCTCTCTCTCTCTCTCTCTCTCTCTCTCTCTCTCTCTCCATCTCTCTCTCTCCTTTACTTTGCTGTCTTTGTAAGCAATTTAGAATCGATTCTGGGCTGACTTTTTCACTTATAAATTCATTTATGATTCTAAACTTGTTATATCACTTTTACATCCCTTCTTAGACATCTCTCTTCCATGGTGACTAATTTCATTTTCTTAAAATATAGTATGAAAGATTGAAATCGAAGTGACTGCTTAAGTGTCGAAATCAACAAACACATAATTTTAGAACCGGTCACGTTTATCCTTTTTGCTAACATTCACCAAACGGGAAATTCTTCTCGTAAAATACTAAAGGAAACCAACTCTGGGCTTACACGACAGTCGTAGTTCTACTATCAAAGTGCTATCAAGTATTAACATTACCGTAATAATGAAAAAAGTTAGTAAAGAATCCTTTCATTCCAGTACCACATTAAGCATATGATGCTATACCCATCTGTTATAGGCCAAACCCACTCGATGATGATGTGGCTAACATTAGGCCTAAACATTATTACTATGCCAACATTATGAATAAATTTAACACTGGCAATTTTCATTTTGGCCCAGAGAAAGAAAATGCAAAACTTTTCAAATGTTTAGTAACATTTACTGAAAATTTAAAAACCTTAACATTCATGATACAATAAATCAAAGAAACATTTTTGTTTAAAAAAAAAATAGGATCCGTATTTCTTTAAACATATTTGAAAACAAAAATATTTCAACGCTGCCATCATGAAAACAGACCAAAAATAGACAGCTCTTGTCGCATTTCTAAATGTGCTTTTCGTTAAGCAAGTGCCACAAGCAATGGCTACAGGAAACGACATTTTCATTAGGAATTTTACAGCAGCGGGAAATATGTGAAGCAAATGCCAGCTGGGCTGTTACAATTACTTGATTTCCTTAATTTGGTTCATTTCAAGCCAACCTGGTCAATGACGTAAGGAAGTCGCGCGTTTGTGTGTGCGTGTGTCTAGTTATCGGCTTGGTAATTTCAATTGAATGATTTCATCCACACGTTTCTTATTTGGATAAGAAACTCAAGCCCTGGCAAATAATACAGCTGTGTGAAAACAGTGTGGCAGGCAAGCGGGGAAAAAAATGCTGATTGCTGAAATATTCTTTATTTGTCTGCGTTGGGCAAATGAAAGAATCATCTCTGAATTTAGAGGCAGTCAGTAAGTTGGCAAACATTTATACTGACACACGAGTTTACGGGCAGAGTGATATGCTATACATGTCGACAGAGAGACAGAAAGTTTTAAAGACAATCAGAGAGACAGGCAGACAGATACAAATACAGAATAATAAACGGACTCGCGGCTGACAAGTGGTAAGGCGGATGGACCGAGAATGACTGTCACACAGATTACATGTTTACAATAATTTTAATTACCTTCGTTATCATTATTAAAATACTTTTTCTAACTCATGACTCTTTATTTTTCCTTTTTGCTTGTTTTCAAATTTTAATATAGCCCTTTTTCTTTACCCACCCCCCCCCCCCCGTCTCAATTCTTTTTCTTCTTCTTCTTCTTCTTCTTCTTCTTCTTCTTCTTCTTCTTCTTCTTCTTCTTCTTCTTCTTCTTCTTCTTCTTCTTCTTCTTCTTCTTCTTCTTCTTCTTCTTCTTCTTCTTCTTCTTCTTCTTCTTCTTCTTCTTCTTCTTCTTCTTCTTCTTCTTCTTCTTCTATTTCTTCTTCTTCTTCTTCTTCTTCTTCTTCTTCTTCTTCTTCTTCTTCTTCTTCTTCTTCTTCTTCTTCTTCTTCTTCTTCTTCTTCTTCTTCTTCTTCTTCTTCTTCTTCTTCTTCTTCTTCTTCTTCTTCTTCTTCTTCTTCTTCTTCTCCTCCTCCTTCTTCTTCTTCTTTTACTGCGGCTGATTCACCATCATCATCATTATCATCGTCGTCATATCATCATCACCGTCATATCTTCATCTTGTTGTTCTTTTTCTTCATCTTCTTCTTCTTCTTCTTCTTCTTCTCCTTCTTCTTCTTCTTTTATTCTTCTTCTTATTCTTTTCTTCTTCTTCTTTTGTTCTTCTTCTTCTCCTCATCCCTCTCTTCCTTCTCCTTTATGATCATCTTCCTGTTCTTGTAATTGTCGTTGTGGATGTTGTTGTTGTCATTATTAGCCCTTGCTGCTACAAAACAAACACCCCGGCATGTTAAAGCTCTCAAACCTACTTGTATCAGAAAAGTATGTGTGTTATATCACTCCTAACCCTCTAACGATATTTTAATTGTGTGCTCAGCCTCCAGCCAATCCAAACAGCTGTAATATCGCCACACGAATAGGCTGATGACGGGGTTCTCAAAAGAGACGAGGTCTGTAATTTGGTGAAAGCTAGCCCTATTATTTGCTTTACCAAAATTTGAACTTTTCGTGTTTTTTTTTTTTTTTTCGTTGTTTTCATCGTGCAAATGATATCCATAAAAGCCGAAAACTGGATCATTTCAGCAACTGAAACACTGCTTACGCAATTTTATGCCAAAGCACGATAGTAAAAAAACAATCGTCGATACTAAACGTAACTTTTTTCTTTAAGTAAAACAATCAATGATTCTGTTTGTTCTATCGGATATTTCAGCTCTGAAGGGATGAAGGCATGCAATAAACGTTGGTTAATAAATAAATAACACAGGATTAACGTTTAGGCACAAAGGAAACAACGAAAGAGGCAGATCCCACAAAAATTACTGATAACTGGAATATTAGATGAGTAAACAGTTTAAATGAGAATTATCGGGACGCAAACACGACCATTTATGAAGATGAGACACTAAACATGCTCATAATGTTTAGACAAGTGTGGGTTCTGGGGCCCGATTTATTGTGGGAGGGAAGGGGTTTGACCTACTGCCCCCTTCCCCTAAAAAACCAATCGTTAAGAAATTTAAGGATGGCGGTTCAAAAAGAAAAAAAAAGAAAAAAAAAAAAGAAGAACAAGAAGAAGAAAGAAAATTGATTATTCTCCTTGATAATGGAACATCACAGCACACACAGCATCGGATGGCGTGGATACTATAGTGCGTTTCAAAAGTGGTGCTCTCACACTTTTCACAAATATCGGAAACTTCAGTACAGATCAACAGGAATTTGTGCCTGCGGCATGGATTTCCAATTTCTTATGATTTTATAAATTCCAATTACACAGGTGCTGTTGTTTTCTTCAAAGCAGCAAATTTCTCTTATCTGTGTTTGATTAATAATTTCTGAAACTTGAAAAAAAAAAGAATATGAGTAATTGATAATCGCGTTTGGTTTGT
>CAJHNH020006668.1:1762210-1779710 GCA_905116865.2 Candidula unifasciata | reverse complement strand
AATTATGGTGCTGATGACGACTGAAAATTACGGTGCTGATGACGTCTGATAATTATGGTGCTGATGACGTCTGATAATTATGGTGCTGATGACGTCTGATAATTATGGTGCTGATGACGACTGATAATTATGGTGCTGATGACGACTGATAATTATGGTGCTGATGACGACTGATAATTATGGTGCTGATGGCGACTGATAATTATGGTGCTGATGACGACTGATATTTATGGTGCTGATGACGACTGATAATTAGGGTGCTGATGACGACTGATAATTATGGTGCTGATGACGACTGATAATTATGGTGCTGACGATGACTGACAATGATGGTGATGATGATAACCACTAATTATTATTTGATCTTATGTGTCTCAGTGAGTTTGGTGCATGTTGTTGTTCCCACAGTCTTTCTGATAAAAATCAGTTCTAATTTTTTATCGGACAGTACAGTTAGCAGCTTTTCTCAGGCATCTAATTTTACAGGTTTTAATTTTAAGTAGATTAGCCTTTGATAATGTCCAAATCTGGCAGTGACAGTACAGTGCCGATACGAATATGTTGATTATAATATGTTTCTCGGGGGCTATAATTATGTGTGGGTGTCTTAATAACAGTTCGTATATACGTGAGCTGGCTCTCTGATACGTTTATTCAGATAACAGCAAAAGATTTGCCACTGTTCATGCATCGTAAATATAGTAAGCAACAGAGGTCTTTCTGAGGCGCTGGGCTTGTTAGATTTGTTTATCAGTCATCATCATCATCATGTAGAAGGTCTTTTGCAGAACGTCGCTCTCATCACAATCTGCCTGAAAGAAACTCGGTCTCTTGCCAGTTCTCCAGCCTCATGCACTTTCACACTCAAGGAATCACTTATATCCTGTGCCCATCTTCGTGTCGGTCGGCCCCTGCCCCGCCTTCCTGGTACCATGCCTTCTGCAATAATTGTTTTCCAATCCGTCGTGGCGCTTGATATGACCAAGATATTTCAGCTTTCGAGAAAGGATGCGGTTTATATGATATGTCTATATCTCGGTCGGCGTCTGTGTCTTAGGCGTTGCGAACTCGTTTCGTAATACCGGGTTCGATTTGTTTTCCGTTGGTTTAAAGAGTGGTACCGAGTGATGACCTTTCTGTCAGCAATGGAAAACTACTCAACGTCACGTAAGCCTAGAAAAACCACGACAGCCACAAAATTGCTGGGGTTTGTTCTGCAACGTCCAGTACGTGATATGCAACTAACTATATCTCTAAAGACCCCCCCCCCTCCCTTTTTCCCAAACAGAACACATGTCAATGTAAATTTTATCATTCCTAGATGTCAGAGGTAAGTCTCCCCCCTCCCACCCTACCCCTCACCCCCTAAACAGTCGCTTCAATGGTGATTTGAACACATGACTTTCTGATTGGCACTTCAGCCTATACCCACTGAGCTAACACAGCTTTGTTTTCCTGTCTTCTTTTTTTCCACACATTATACCTATTTGACCTTTAATAAAACAGCTGAGCTCTGAGTTAAAAACCTGCGCAAAACTAAAATTACAATTTGACATTTTTACGTTGTTCATTTTACAACCCCTGCATTTTAAACAGGCATATAAAAATATAAGATATTTGACGAGAATACACAACTGGCTACAGAAAGAAGGCATTCACAAACGCACATCCGGCGTGAGCTCCCCTATCTTTTCTAGTTTCAGAAAAACTTGAAGGATAACCCCGGCAAAATGGCTGCTTTATCTGGTCTGGCGTCACGCTGTTGTTTTCTTTGTTGTTTGCAGACCCGGAGATATTTTCTCGGGAAATTGAAAGTTTAAAAAAAAAAGGAAATTCTGATGAAAGTTTATATAAAAATAAAATCATAAAGATAAGAGAGTGAGAGAGAGAGAGAGAGAGAGAGAGAGAGAGAGAGAGAGAGAGAGAGAGAGAGAGGGGGGGGGGGAGAAATGCTAGGACGGACAAAATCATGTTTGATAGAAGATCATAGAGATGAACTTTGCTGAGGATTTTACGTACACAAGGTCACGTCTGTATAGAGTCAGACAGTTATCTGTACCACAGCCGGTTTGTTTCTCCTACAGAAAGTCTAAACTCAACGGGATCAACTTCATTTTTCCAGGTTTTTATTCCACTTGCGGCGTCCGTGGCTAAGGTGTTGCGAGTCTGACTCGTAATCCAGCGTACCGCGATCGAAACCTGCGTGGGCTGCATGGATTGTTATCGTGGTATGGGACGTCGCAGGTCGACCCAGCCTCAAATAGGTACCAGGATGGGCTGTCCTGCGAAGTAAAGACGGCCGGCGTAATGCTAACCACATTACCCACCGAGTGCCGATTGGTCTGTAAAAATATGGGTGCCCGATGCGCCTTAGGGCGTGTAAAGAGATCTTTACTTTTACTTTTACTTTATTCCACGTGGTTCAGGCTCTCTCTCTCTCTCTCTCTCTCTCTCTCTCTCTCTCTCTCTCTCTCTCTCTCTCTCTCTCTCTCTCTCTCTCCCTGCAGCGCGGCAAGCGGATGTGGTGAGCGACACAACAATCACGAACTCCGTAGCTTCAGCGAGGGATTTTCTATAAACACTGCAGAAGTAAACCGAACAAGGCGGTCTACGATAGGAATCCACGACCAGAACAAAAAGCTCCCAAAATACTACGAAATTTTACATACTGTAGGAATTAAAAAAAAAAAAAAATCAGTATGGGGTTGGACACCGCTAATTAGATATCACACACCAACAATATTAGGATAATTGGGATACAAAATACACTGATATACATCACCAATTGCCAACTGATATATATATAGTTTTAATAGTAGTAGTAGAAGTATTAAAATTACAATAATTTTATTATACGTTGAATAGCATATATTTCTATCTCTCTCTCTCTCTCTCTCTCTCTCTCTCTCTCTCTCTCTCTATATATATATATATATATATATATATATATATATATATATATAATATATATATATTTATATATGTATATATATATATATATATATATATATATATATATATATATATATATATATATATACATGTGTGTGTGTGTGTGTGTGTTTGTGTGTATTAAATAATGTGAAATGTTCAACAGAATACTTAACAAGAAAACTTATATATCACGGTGTGGGTTCCGGCGCCCATTGTTGGGAAAACAATCATATACTCTCTGCCTCCCCAACAAGCATGTCATCGGAGTCGTCTAATTGGGGACATCCTTCAAAGTCGGTCTGCATCTGCATGAGAGGCAAGGAACCAATAGTGTGCATGAAAATAAGCCAGATCACTAAAACGGATGTGCACGCAACATTGAGATTCCGGAACAAGACTTAATTTCAGAGGTGGACAAACAACCAGAACTTTCCGCTGGAGTTTACAACCGGTGAACGCGAAGAAAAAGAACTTGATAACGTCTTCCTCTTTCGTCTACTTCTGAAAAATATCGCGCGTCAGAGCAGGAAGAGATCTCTTGGACCGGGGCCTTCTGTTCGCTTCGTATAAAATCCTTTTCAGTGTCTCTGATATTTCTCAATAATTATGGCTTCTTTTCGTCCTTTTTAGGAAGTTATTTTTTGTTTTTTGAAGCCCTACTCTGGCTTTTGCCAGGGGCCGCAATATAGGCAGGTCATCATTATGGCCAAATGTCTGAACGCGGTTTCTGGGACCTCTCCACGGTGATCCTCATCCGCATGGTGGCACTTTGTGTCATCGGGTGTTTATCGCTTGTGTGATGTCCTGGTGGGGTAAAAATCCAATCCAATCCTTCTGATATTTCTGCCGTCCATCTTCTTCTGTGTGGTCGACCTATTGGTCTGTTACCGTAGTATCTCTATAACACTGCTGCCCATGGTGCCCTGCCTGATAGAATGGTTAATTGTTCGTTTCAAAATCCTCTTCATGGCACATCGGACATGACCATAAGTGCTCCAATCTCCTCCTGGGTACGTCTCTAAGTGTTTTTAGGCAAACAACTCCCATTCTGTTCTGGTTGATTCAATGACAGGTGGCTCCCGCGTGATTTTCCTGTCTCTCTGCTCCAGTTAGTACACCCATGGTAGGCAGTCTATTTAGTGACAAATTAGCACAATCACACAATCGTTATGAAAGCAAATAGTAGCTGTTGAGCTGAAATGCTATAGAAACTTTCTCAGATTACTATTTACCAAAAGGTAAAAAGTATCAACATCCTAAAAGATCACAACGTCAAGGAAGATTGGCTCAAAAACTTCATTTTGTCTTGAAAAGTGAAATAAATTGGTCATACCAAAACAACTCCTTTTATGTTCTAGTTTATGTAGCGACGGGTGGCTCCAGCGTGGTTTTCCTATCTCGCTGCTCCAAATGGTACACCCAGGGTATGCAGTCTATTCATTGAAAAATCATTTTCCGTGAAACTGAAAGACTCGAAGCGTTTAGTCTCGCGTATGACATTGTTGTCTGATGCCAATCTTGTAACATGGCCAAACCATTTGAACTTTTATACGGGAGTATTGGGGGGGGGGGCCACTTAACTCTTATTAAATTCGCTACCAAAGGGTGGGAACAGGTGCTTAGATCTCCCATTGCTATTGAAGGTAGGGAAACCTTAAGGTGCCTAAAACCTCCCCCCCCCCCCCCTCAGCTTCTGGCGTCGCTGCTTGGGGAAACAACATTATCGCAGCTTCCAGTTCTTTTTCTGAGTGTGTTATTCAAATTTATTCCAAACTTCGTCGCCACATAAGAGGAACAGGCTCGACATATCAATCACTTTACTCTAAGTTTTCTCCCGTTTAGGAATCGACATCACAACACACCGGGCATATCCATAGATGCCCCGTCTCCGCAGGAAATATCTTAAGGTGTAGATGCTGACTGTTTCTGTAGCACACTGTTTATGCACACGTCGTTCTCCTACTCTCACGCCTCCCTTCTTGACGGATCCACTCTTAATTCCTCGTTCACAAATTGTTACACATGTTATTCCATTTAATCTCGTATTTTCTGTCAACATTCACTAGTGTATGGTCTTCAGAGTATCTCCCTTGTCCAGTGCCAGTGTTCCCGTAGCTATCGCTTTTGTAGCCAGAAAATCAGGTCTTTCATTCCCTCGCACTCCTGCATATCCCGCACAGGATGTCCACCCGATTCCTGCAATTCTGGCATACCGATGCTTGGTATCCACTCATTCCGCATTAGTCAACATTACTGAGTGAATCATTTCATAAACTCTCTTTATTTCTGTAAAACATCCTTTTTCTGAGTCTGTCCTGCCTACTGCATTCCTAACATTCACGTGTTTTTTTTAAGTGACCGCCATTATCATCACACTTCCTGGATACCCCCTGCTGGGAAATGGAGGTACACATTTACATATGCTAATGTGGGGAGAAATCATTGCGGCCAACAAAGTGCAAGTGAGGAACGGATACGTTGTGTCCACGTTGGGTTAGACCAGTAACCCTCAAAGTGGGCTTCGAAAGGAACTGAACGATCCTTCTCCTACTCCTCCTCCTCCCCGTCCTTCTTCTTCTTCTTCTTCTTCTTCTTCTTCTTCTTCTTCTTCTTCTTCTTCTTCTTCTTCTTCTTCTTCTTCTTCTTCTTCTTCTTCTTTGCTTCTTTTTAGCCTTCACCGGCTGTGAGCTTTGGCGGAATGTTCGTCGTTTCGCCCACTTGTGGACTGTAGTTTTGTTCCGGAACTTGAGTTTTGCGCGTAAATCTGTTTTACTGATATGACTTATTTGTATTCAAACTGTTGTTTTCCTTGCCTCTCAGGCGGATGTACTCCGACAGCAAAGAAATGTGACACGTAGCAACAAGAACTTATACAAAGGCGCTTCATATAAAACATTTACAGTTTTATAGACATCACAGTAAGCATTCTATTGTTTTGTAACCTGCCAATACTGTTGGTAAAGATCTCAAGAGTGTTCAACACGAATCATCGCGATACAAACAAAAACGGTGAGAGTTGAAAGATTGCCGCCCCTTTTAACATGCACCAAAGATGCGTTTTGTTATTAAGTTTTTGATCAGTTAAAGGCTGAAACCTTTACAAATTCATTGGCGAATGAAGGTTCAAAATAATGATGCAGACTTATGGGGCGATTCCACAAATGCAAATCGATTTTCAGGTCACTACTTGGTGCGCATAACCCGGTCATGAACAGTCTGTCGCAAAAGTCACGCTGTTTTCAAACTTCCTACTACACTAACACACTTGCTTTACTGAGATACATGCACCATCAAAATGGACCTTTCTCGCTGACGAATTTGTATAGGTTTCACTTCTTCGTTGATTTAAAAAAAACGGAAAACAGAGTGCTGCTCCTCTTTGGTGCATGTCAAACAAAAGGTACATCTTTTAAACTGTCATTACGACGTCTCCATCTTCGTCAGTACCGTGATGTTACGTGCTTGACATTCTTGACATCCTCAACCGCAGCACTGACGAGTTACAAGACTATTGCATGATTATTTTAATTCCTATCTCCACGTGTGGGTTCCGTGCCCCATGTTGGGAAAACAGGAATAGACTTTCTGCCTACCTAAAAAAGCATGTCGTAAGAGTCGATTAATTGAGAGCTTCCATCAAAATTGAAGTGCATCTGCCCGAGCGGCAAGGAACAACGAACCGGAAAAAATTAGGACAGTAAAATACATGCACATGCAAAACTCGGGCACTGACACAAAGCCAAAGTCGCAAGAGACGAACAACCAGGACTTATCGTCGGAGATTATAGCCGGTAAACATAGAAGAAGAAGAAGATGAAGATGAAGAAGAAGAAGAAGAAGAAGAAGAAGAAGAAGAAGAAGAAGAAGAAGAAGAAGAAGAAGAAAAAAAAAGAAGAAGAAGAAGAAGAAGAAGAAAGAAGAAGAAGAAGAAGAAGAAGAAGAAAGAAGAAGAAGAAGAAGAAGAAGAAGAAGAAGAAGAAGAAGAAGAAGAAGAAGAAGAAGAAGAAGAAGAAGAAGAAGAAGAAGAAGAAGAAGAAGAAGAAGAAAAAGAAGATGAAGAAGAAGAAGAAGAAGAAGAAGAAGAAGAAGAAGAAGAAGAAGAAGAAGAAGAAGAAGAAGAAGAAGAAGAAGAAGAAGAAGAAGAAGAAGAAGAAGAAGAAGAAGAAGAAGAAGAAGAAGAAGAAAGAAGAAGAAAAGAAGAAGAAGAAGAAGAAGAAGAAGAAGAAGAAGAAGAAGAAGAAGAAGAAGAAGAAGAAGAAGAAGAAGAAGAAGAAGAAGAAGAAGAAGAAGAAGAAGAAGAGGAAGACGAAGAAGAAGAAGAAGAAAAAGAAGAAGAAGAAGAAAAAGAAGAAGAAGAAAAAGAAGAAGAAGAAGAAGAAGAAGAAGAAGAAGAAGAAGAAGAAGAAGAAGAAGAAGAAGAAGAAGAAGAAGAAGAAGAAGAAGAAGAAGAAGAAGAAGAAGAAGAAGAAAAAGTAGAAGAAGAAGAAAGAGGAGGAAAAGGAGGGGAAAAAGAAATTCCTATCGCACTTTAATTGTTATCTAAAGCGGCCTTGTACAAGTATTATCATTAAAGATGAACAAAAAACGCACTCTAATATTATGCTGCTCAAAGCGGTCAGTCCTTTGTTAATACAGCTCTCAATATGAGTTCACTGGTTAGTGAGGGGAAAAAAGTACACTTTCTTACTCCATTGTCTCGGAAATAGTTACTACATTACCCAACCAATCGGTTCCATACAGCTCTCCGGTGGCTAGAAAACAAGATACATACACGTGTCGTAATTGTAACAGACTCTGAAAGCATGCTGAAAAATATGTCATCATGGGATGCTTCGAGCAGATGGCAAGCTTCACTGGAAAGGTCACCGGTAGTGAGCATACTTTGGATCTTTTCTCCAGGCAATGCCGGCGTGGTGGGCAATGAACAGGCAGACATATTGGCTGGATCTGCACCACTGGGTGGTGAATTGATACACGACAAGGCAGATGTGGTCACTGCCCTTTGGGAACAAGCAACGGAATCAGTAGAGAAAGAAGATTATTATGGCCTGGAGAGAATGAGGCTCCTGGGTGTAACCAGAGGGTCAGGCCGGCTCACTACACTCAGAGGAAAGGCAAGACGGACTTTTAACCAGACTGTGACCGGTACCATCATTACTTGAACTCTATACTGGCTGCTGAAGATGAGGACGGAGCTTGCATGGGAATGCCCCGAGAGCTGTGATGTCAATTCTTGACTCAACTCAACTCGGTTAAATGGTGTCATTGTATTAACTCCGCGAGGCTGCCTCACATTAGACGTTCTGCAGACAGAGGGTTACGTAATTGCAATACTAGTAATGAAGGAGCTAAAAGGGGTATAAATCACTTTGGGATCCTCTGCGTTAGATAATTTCTTTGTGGTTCAAATTACTGAAGCGGTTAAAGCCTGTGGCGTACAAGAGTTAGCATAAATGTTACACGATTGCTGAATGCTGTGTCAGGAAATGTACACAGTCAGTGAAAAAAAAAAAATATATATATATATATATATATTCAGCTGTCAGAAAGAAGCCTAAATACTAAATATACAGAAATATTTAGACGGGTGGCTTTTCAAACTTACTCAGGTGCAAAGTGAGGTATTGTTGAAGAAGTGTAGCAGTGTCAATAAACTTGTTTTCAAACGCACGATACACAGCGGTTGAGATACGTATTAAGATGGTTACAAAAATAGGGAGACAGAAAAGTAAGAAAGCTGAAAGGTGCATAAGCGGAGACTTGATGAGCAGATGCAAAGATTAAGAGAGACAGCAGAAAGAAAAAAAGAAAGAAAGAAAGAAAGAAAGAAAGAAAGAAAGAAAGAAAGAAAGAAAGAAAGAAAGAAAGAAAGACAGACAGACAGACAGACAGACAGACAGACAGACAGACAGACAGACAGACAGACAGACAGACAGACAGACAGACAGACAGACAGACAGACAGACAGACAGACAGACAGACAGACAGACAGACAGACAGACAGACAGACAGACAGACAGACAGACAGACAGACAGACAGACAGACAGACAGACAGACAGACAGACAGACAGACAGACAGACAGACAGACAGACAGACAGACAGACAGACAGACAGACAGACAGACAGACAGCCAGATACAGAAAAACAAAGTGAAACTGAAAGAAAGGCAAAGCAGCAGACAGACAGACCATCGACTGGCTGATAGACGTTCACACGTATACAAGAAGGCAAGCAAATTAACATAAAGAAATAAAGAAAGAAAAAAGAACAAATTAAAACAAGCCAGACAGACAGAAAGACAGACAGACATATAGACAGGCACAACGACAAAATAGACTGACACATCCCTCAGCATGATACCCCACAAGAGGAAGCACTAGCCAATAGCCCATACACACTTGAGTCACAAAATTACGTTATGGGAAGTGCCTCTCAGTTCGACTCCTAGAAAACCTATAAGCGGTGCTAATACCCGTTTTATTTCTTTTGCTCCAGCTCCTGAGACGGGTATTCAGATCCCGAGTGGCTACACCCGTGTCCAAGAGCACTGTTGGGAATTGCCTTCACACTGAAGTCACATCAACGCTACCCCTGCATCATGTCCGTAGTAAACTGCCTTAAGTCGCGTTGGGTGTTGTTGAAAAAAGACATGTCGTATTATTCAGTTCAATATTTGGCAGAAGAATGTTTCCCTTTATAAAGAACTGTTGGGACACTTTAGCTGGTACCACTACTAATACCAAGAAGACATTAAATAAAAGAGCGATGGACAATATGTGTTCTGAGAAATGAATATCCTACTGCCAAGTAAGCAAAGAAAAACTTCAACAGGAAACGCAAGAATACATGGAAGATGTATGCAAAAAATTTAAAAAAAAAAAAGACGAATGGATAGAAACACTGTTGCAAAAAAAAACACGAAATTGAAGAGCAATAGCTTGCTGGAACTCCATCTTAGTTATAACCTGGAGAATTAAATCACTGAAATAAAAAAAGGGGTCATATCCCCCTTTTGTCGACCCTCAACACCCCCCCCCCCCTCTCCCTCCCATCGCTCCTTTTTTTGTGTGTTCTTCCTGTAGATTTAAATAAATCCACCACAACATCACAAAATACTTACAAATGGTAGCGAAAATAATACAGACACAAAATACTTACAAATGGTAGCGTATGTAATATAGATTAGCAAAATATTTACAACTGATAGCGAATGTAGTACAGACTCACAAAATACAAGCAACATACATAAACATTTACATGAAATAAATGAAAATATACTTTCTTTAAAAGTTGTTTTGGTTTGCTTTTCCTTATTTAAACGTCACTTAAAGCATCATCATGTGACCTGCAAATTGGCGTTATCGTTCTTTCTCTTCACAGTTCTTGCTTCTTTGTGTGCAGCTATCTGAAGGTTGAGTTGAGTTGATTCAAGAAACAACATCACAGCACTCGGGGCATTCCCATTAGCGCTCCGTCCCCAACTTCAACAGCCAGAGAAGAGTTCCAATACCAATGGTGACAGTAGCAGTCTGATTATACGTCTGTCGTGCCTTGCCTCTGAGCGTTGAGTATCGGTCAGATCCCCTCGTCACTCCCCCGCTGCATCACTCTCACCAGACTGTGATGATCCATTAGCTCCTCCGACTTGCGAACGTTCTCCCACAAGGCCTTAACCACGTCTGCCTTATCATTTGTCAACATTCCACCAAGTTGTACTGTGCCAGCCAGTCTATCTGCCTGCTCATGTCCAAGTACTCTGGCATACCCCGGAGAAAAACAATCGAGACAATGCTCCTCACCCGTGATCTCGGCAGCGAAGCATGCCACTCAGCACGAAGCATGCCTCTCTTCGCCTTCCTTAGTATGCTTTTTGAGAGGTTAAGCCCCGACTTCAACCGTCGCATTCTAGAAGGCAAACGAACAAAGAAAACCCCAGATGCCCTGTTCAACCATCAAGGAAGTTTTAATTGAAGAGAACTCGCTCTTCCAAATACCGGACCCAATTATTCACTGCGAAAAACATCCCTTTGAGAGCTTCAAGAGGTTATGTTTTAAAAAATATGGAACAGGAACAATTCAAATGTAGAAGGACAATACGTACCACTAATCATTCAGGTCATCATCATGTTTCCACTTCTACCTTAATTGCTCGATGGATAGCAATGTTTAGACGTTAAGCTAAGCGCAGATATAGCAGCCTAGCTGTAAACCACAACACGAGCCAACCGCCCTTTTAAAGGCTTTAAAAAATGCATCACCCGGCGGGGAAACGAACACCAGTCACCTACGTGACTGGC
Source organism: Candidula unifasciata (assembly GCA_905116865.2). NCBI lineage: Eukaryota > Metazoa > Mollusca > Gastropoda > Stylommatophora > Geomitridae > Candidula > Candidula unifasciata. The sequence goes on along the minus strand of CAJHNH020006668.1, from coordinate 1,768,477 downwards.
GGAATGCTTAAAACTATACTACCAAAGACTCCAGAATTTGGTTCAAATAAAATTATGTAACAACGCGAAACATAGTTGGAAGTGTTCATGTTCCATATTTTTATCTATGTGACCTCATGGGGCCCTGCATGGGATTTTTTTAACAGTGGATAATTTAGGACCGGTTTTCGGAAAAGTGCCGAGAGCTCTAGCAGCAACTACACCAGGAACTACCCTGATATCAGTGAGATGACAAAAAGAAGAAAAAACTTCGCCCCAGCTGTCCAAGGTATTCGTTACCTTCAAGATGCAAATCCGCGGTTTCAGTGTAAATTGCAATTTACGACTGGTCCATAAACTGATAATTCGGAAATTACGGTGGTTGTATCGCCGCACATGTCACATTAATATTGGACATTATATAACCAAAAAAGTTTATTCTAGACAGTTTTTCTATTTCTTGACACACATAAAAACAGGTAACTGTTTTCAGCTAGAGAAAAATGAGGACAAGGAATGGGTGTAGTTAGGAAACATGAAAATGCAAACAGACAGCCAGCAAGATTGAACAGCAAATGTAAAAGATGAAAAAGCATGGCAACTTGATTTTCCGCATGCGAACACGCACACACACACACACACACACGCACACACACACCCTTCCCCTTCCGTTTCCAACCCCTCTTCCCACCCCCCCCACCCCACCCCCTCATTCTTTTTTCACTGGAACTGAACTATGGGATAGTTTTGTGCTACGATATTGAGCTTTATATGGGAGAGGAGGAAAAGGGGAAGGGGGGGGGGGGGCAAAAGTAATTAAGTCGAATCCAATAATCTACAGTTTGCCAAAGAAAGAAAGAAACAAACAAACAAACAAAGAAACAAAGAAAGAAAGATAGAAAGAAAAATGACCACATTGCACGATCCATAGGAAGCCATAGAAATATATGAGCGAATAAATAAATAAAGAAAGAAAGAAAGAAAGAAGGAAAGAAAGAAAGTGACCACATCGCACGATGTTCATCGATTACAGTTTCTGAGGCGGACACAATCAAAAATTGTCAATCTTACGGATTCGGACTAATTAAATCCATACAGTAGACATGAAGATTTTGTGTCAATCTGGTGAACGGGTTATGGCATTTAATGACAGACTAATTATTAAATGAACACGTTTGAGTGACACTGGCGAAAGAAGTCCAGAACAGATTCTGAAAACAAAATCCTGCCGTTTACACAATGCACGTCGGCGTCTTTGGCCGAGACATTGTGAACTCGCATCGTAACGCCAAACGATAAGCTACATGACGATGAACTGTCACATCCGTCAGTGTTTTGCGGTCTCTGTTTGTTGTTGCCTGCTGATGAAATCATGTCACCGAAACGACTATTTGATAAATTTGAGAAAACTGCTATACACTTGACGGTTTCCTAATGCTTGCAGTTCCGCAGCCTAACTGCAGTTAACGCCACTTCAAATGTATGTGTAAACTCTTAAGCAGATCGGCACATTCATGAAACATGACACCCGGAAATTGAAGTCAACGAATGCAGCTCACAAACCACCCATGAAGATGTGGGCGTCCAAGAAAAACTACCACATAATCTTCTCACAAATAGGTTTATGCGCAGGTCACGCAATTGAAATGGGTACCTGGCATGTTTACAAACTTCAGGCTTCTTCTTGACTGACACAGACATTAGCTTTCACAGCACCGGGTTTTGTTGTAACCAAAAGCGATGTTTTGTCCTTCAAAAAGTTATAGTGGTGTCTTCCTCTTCCATCTCGTGACCCTTCCCTGCTTTTCTTCTTATTTCTTCTCCTGCCCTGTTATCCCCTTCTTCCTTTTATTATTATAATTCTTCGCGTTTTACCTCCCGAAAAGGTAGATGCTCAACTAACTGCTATAAAGTCTTCATATTTGCTGCTAGTGTGTGCAGCTCCGCTCACTGGATGTCTTACCCATCGTATTGGCTTAAATCGTTTACAGTGCCTATTGTTAGTCGTTCCCATGTGAGATTCAATTTTTCGTTATTTGAAGCACCACCCTGGCTTTTGCCGGGGGCCCTGAATATAATCGGGCGATAAAGGTGGCCTAACGGCTGAATGGGGTTTCTGGGACCGCTCCACGGGTGATCCTCATCCGTATGACGGCACTTTGTGTCACCATGTGTTTATCGCTTCTGTGATGTCCTAGTGGGGTACAACCAGAGAGAGAGAAAGAGAGAGAGAGAGAGAGAGAGAGAGAGAGAGAGAGGGGGGGGGTGGGAGAGAGAGAGAGAGAGAGAGAGAGAGAGAGAGAGAGAGAGAGAGAGAGAGAGAGTTTTCATTGCCAAGTGATTGCTACTTCACCTTAATAAATATGCAAAAAAAAAAAAAGGTTAAATTCGAGAGGATCGACTTCAGCGCACTGGGTTTTATCCAATACAACCAGGTCCCTTTCCGCAGAACAGCTAGCCGTCTGTTGAGAACATCGCACAGACTACGAACTCCGTAGCTCTGGCGAAGACCACCAGGGGTATCAGTAACAAAATGCACTCATGAAATTAACGATGCAGTCGTGAAACGAACCCACGACCTTCAGAGCGCAAGGAAAACGGCTTTGCCACTTTGCCACGGAGACCCCCGACTGTAACCTTGTTAGTGCCAAGTGATTATTAATCTAACTGCCCATTTAAAGTGATTATTAATTTCACTGACAGTGCCAGGTGCTTATTTATTTTAACTGTAACTGAAAAGTGATTTCTACTTTTACTGTCAGTGCAAAGTGATTGCCACTTTAACTGTGTCTATGCCAAGTGATTAACTGAACTTTCAGTGCCAAGTGATTGCCACTTTAACTGTCTATGCCAAGTGATTAACTGAACTGTCAGTGCCAAGTGATTGCCACTTTAGCTGTCTATGCCAAGTGATTAAATGAACTGTCAGTGCTAAGTGATTGCCACTTTGGCTGTCTATGCCAAGTGATTAACTGAACTGTCAGTGCCAAGTGATTGCCACTTTAGCTGTCTATGCCAAGTGATTAACTGAACTGTCAGTACCAAGTGATTGACACTTTAACTGTCTATGCCAAGTGATTAACTGAACTGTCACTACCGAGCTGGTGTCACATTAACTCTGCCAGGAACTGTCTGATTGTGTATCCGTATTGCATTTCTCATGGGTGTTGAGCGTCGTACTCCTCGCAGCAATCTATTCTCTGTGCTATGCCGGCGTAGTGGGTAATGAACAGGCAGACAGACTGGCTGGATCTGCATTACTGGGTGGTAAATTGATACATGACAAGGCAGATGCGGTCAAGGTCCTTTAGGAACAAGCAACCAGAGGGTCTGACCGGCTCACTACACTCAGAGGAAAGGCAAGACGGACATATAACCAGATTGTGACCGGTACCATCAGTATTATGACTCTGCTCTGGCTGCTGAAGATGAGGACGGAGCACGCATGGGAATGCCCCGAGGGACGTGAAGTCTCAATTCGTGACTCAACTTAACTCAGCTCAAGTCCTCGCAGCATTATTCTCTTGGGATTTTAACGTCTGTTTGTGCCTCCGAACTGTTTACTCGCTGTTATAGGACGCTAACAACATCTAACTTGTCATCCACCTGTTCAAGAGATATGGAACCAGCCAGTCTATCTGCCTGTTCGTTTCTCAATACACAGAATTTTGTGGAGAAAATATCTATAGCAGGTTGACTTTCTGCGCGGACTAAAAAAAAACATGGCACAATTTGTTTAACCAATGATGTAGATGAATATTGATGAAAATCATAAAAAGCATCCGATAAAGAATACAACTGGAAACTTTAGATTTGTTGAAGGTAGATACACAAACAACCGTATAAGCATCTTTAGTACAACTGGAAACTTTAGATTTGTTGAAGGTACATGCACAAACAACCGTATAAGCATCTTTAGTACAACTGGAAACTTTAGATTTGTTGAAGGTACATGCACAAACAACCGTATAAGCATCTTTAGTACAACTGGAAACTTTAGATTTGTTGAAGGTACATGCACAAACAACCGTATAAGCATCTTTAGTACAACTGGAAACTTTAGATTTGTTGAAGGTACATGCACAAACAACCGGATAAGTATCTTTAGTACAACTGGAAACTTTGGATTTGTTGAAGGTACATGCACAAACAACCGTATAAGCATCTTTAGTACAACTGGAAACTTTGGATTTGTTGAAGGTACATGCACAAACAACCGGATAATTATCTTTAGTACAACTGGAAACTTTGGATTTGTTGAAGGTACATGCACAAACAACCGTATAAGCATCTTTAGTACAACTGGAAACTTTGGATTTGTTGAAGGTACATGCACAAACAACCGTATAAGCATCTTTAGTACAACTTGAAACTTTGGATTTGTTGAAGGTATATGCACAAACAACCGTACAAGCATCTTTAGTACAACTGGAAACTTTGGATTTGTTGAAGGTACATGTACAAACAACCGTATAAGCATCTTTAGTACAACTGGAAACTGTATTTGTTAAAGGTACATGCACAAATAACCGTATAAGCATCTTTAGTACAACTGGAAACTTTGGATTTGTTGAAGGTACATGTACAAACAACCGTATAAGCATCTTTAGTACAACTGGAAACTGTATTTGTTAAAGGTACATGCACAAATAACCGTATAAGCATCTTTAGTTCAACTGAAACTTTGATTTGTTGAAGGTACATGCACAAACAACCGTATAAGCATCTTTAGTACAACTTGAAACTTTGGATTTGTTGAAGGTATATGCACAAACAACCGTACAAGCATCTTTAGTACAACTGGAAACTTTGGATTTGTTGAAGGTACATGTACAAACAACCGTATAAGCATCTTTAGTACAACTGGAAACTGTATTTGTTAAAGGTACATGCACAAATAACCGTATAAGCATCTTTAGTACAACTGGAAACTTTGGATTTGTTGAAGGTACATGTACAAACAACCGTATAAGCATCTTTAGTACAACTGGAAACTGTATTTGTTAAAGGTACATGCACAAATAACCGTATAAGCATCTTTAGTTCAACTTGAAACTTTGGATTTGTTGAAGGTACATGCACAAACAACCGTATAAGCATCTTTAGTACAACTGGAAACTTTGGATTTGTTGAAGGTACATGCACAAACAACCGTATAAGCATCTTTAGTACAACTGGAAACTTTGGATTTGTTGAAGGTACATGCACAAACAACCGTATAAGCATCTTTAGTACAACTGGAAACTTTGGATTTGTTGAAGGTACATGCACAAACAACCGTATAAGCATCTTTAGTACAACTTGAAACTTTGGATTTGTTGAAGGTACATGCACAAACAACCGTACAAGCATCTTTAGTACAACTGGAAACTTTGGATTTGTTGAAGGTACATGCACAAACAACCGGATAAGTATCTTTAGTACAACTGGAAACTTTGGATTTGTTGAAGGTACATGCACAAACAACCGTATAAGCATCTTTAGTACAACTGGAAACTTTGGATTTGTTGAAGGTACATGCACAAACAACCGTATAAGCATCTTTAGTACAACTTGAAACTTTGGATTTGTTGAAGGTACATGCACAAACAACCGTATAAGCATCTTTAGTACAACTGGAAACTTTGGATTTGTTCAAGGTACATGTACAAACAACCGTATAAGCATCTTTAGTACAACTGGAAACTTTGTATTTGTTGAAGGTACATGCACAAATAACCGTATAAGCATCTTTAGTTCAACTTGAAACTTTGGATTTGTTGAAGGTACATGCACAAACAACCGTATAAGCATCTTTAGTACAACTGGAAACTTTGGATTTGTTGAAGGTACATGCACAAACAACCGTATAAGCATCTTTAGTACAACTGGAAACTTTGGATTTGTTGAAGGTACATGCACAAACAACCGTATAAGCATCTTTAGTACAACTGGAAACTTTGGATTTGTTGAAGGTACATGCACAAACAACCGTATAAGCATCTTTAGTACAGCTGGAAACTTTGAATTTGTTGAAGGTACATGCACAAACAGCCGTATAAGCATTTTTAGAAGATTACAGAGAAAAGGATAAATTTTGAGAACATTAACAAATTATATATTTTGAGAACATTAACAAATTGTGAATTTTGAGAACATTAACGAATTATATATTTTGATAACATTAAAAAATTTTATATTTTGAGAACATTAACAAATTTTATATTTTGAAAACATTAACAAATTAGATAATTTGAGAACATTAACAAATTATATATTTTGAGAACATTAACAAATTATATATTTTGA
>CAJHNH020006668.1:1671982-1762193 GCA_905116865.2 Candidula unifasciata | reverse complement strand
AGAAGGCATCAGCAGCCTCTCGTGATTTTGTTCTATTGAGGGAGTTTGTGATCAGCTTATACCAATAGCGTATGTTGATGTATTTAGTGCCTGACTACCTGAGATTTTGTGCTTATGAACTAAACGAAGTAACAATCCTGTGGCTGCTCAGTAGGGGAAGCCATACTACTTTGCAATTATCATGAGTTCTTCCTCTTATAAACTTACTAACTTTGTCAATTATCAAGAGTTTTCCCTTAAATAAACATTGTTTAAGAACTGGAACAAGGTCATCAGCGATTACATGTTCATGGAAGTGTGGGTACACCTGGCACAAATAACAATTCTACTTGTGTCACACCTATAAAAGGTGTCTGACAAACATAAATCTAAATCTGCGATTTATGGACTACACAGGGGCATCTGAAAATGTGAAACATTAAGAAATGACTGAAACCACTGATTGCAGAAAGATAATATAAAAATAATAGTTGTAACAATAATAATAAACACATTGCATAACATCCCCCCCCCCCTCCCCCCCCCCCCCCCCCCCCCCCAAAAAAATAAAACCTTTAAAACCAAACGGGAATTGCTTATGTACATTAAACGAAGTGTTGGATAAGTTAGGCACTATCATTTAATTTTTTCAGTACGTAGACTGGAGTAAAAGCGAGCCATTTATGACTACATTAGTTAGTTAGTTAGTTGGGTTATCATCATTGGACTCCGGACATGTCCATAGGTGCTCAGATCCTTGTCTCAGTATGAACCCCAACGTCCGATGGCGAATAGTACCAGTTCTATGTTGATTAACAAGCTTATGAGCCCGGCTCTCTAGAGTAGTTGGCTAAACTGGATTGCGCGGTGAGCGGGTGACGAGCTCCTTGTGGTCCGGGTTCACTCCCGGGGGTAGGCAGAAAAGCCATATTTACTCCCAGATTTACGGTATTCACAATGGAATCAAGGCCGAAAGGTTGCGATATCCATAATACCTAGGCTAAGGGTTAACAACTCATGGCAAAGGAATAAAGATTTCTGGGTTCAGTTTCAACAAGTACGGCATGCTGATGATACGGATTTGATCCCTGATAATGAAATGAAGCTGCGCAAACTGACCGATATAACTGCAAGAGAAAGTCTATTTAAAGATCTTCATTTCAGAAGTGGCAAACGGAAAGAATGGCAATTAAATATAATTAAAAGCGTCAAGAAAAAGTTAAGATGATTATTACTGCCCCCGACGAAAAGACCAGGTGTCGAACTTGCGTCTTCTACACGACAGCCCGATGATGCAACCACTAAGCCACCCGCTGCTCTGCACTGCGTTACTACCACCGTGAAATATGCACCTATCGGAGATATAACTCTTATGTTGCGCACAGCGTGGCGACGTCCCACGGGGAAAGGGCTATCTAATCCGCAACCATTTTACAAGCTCTCCAGGCAACAGCGTCAATGCTATAGATACAAATGTCTAAGCGGTCGGATGAATAGGTAGTTTTTGTAACATCAAGAAAACCGCTGTTATCTACAATAACACTGCCACTGACACAGGATTCGTTCTCTGCCTTTCACATACGCTGATATACGATGTCTGATACAGGATGTTGCCAGGAACACCACAACTTGGGACAAGTTTGGCAGACAGAAAAGATAATGGAGATATACCTAGGGTTGGGAAATACCTACAGCACGGATATTAACATTAGTGGAATTTGGAGTAAGGATTGTCAGCATAAATCATAATATAAGTCATAGTTTGCTAAAGTCAGCGGTGTCGCCGCCCCCCCCCCTTTTTTTTCTTTCCAAATCCCCTGAATGGGCGAGGAGGATTATGAGACGTTGGAACGATTCAGAGGAGCGGTAGTGGCCAAGGTGCAGTCAGAGGAGCGAGAGTTTGAACCCTACAGAGTGGTGCTAGAAAATGTAATTGTTACCATTGGAAAATTCCGACTGACCAAAAAAAAAAAAAAAGTGGGGGGGGGGGGGGGGGGGGAAGGGGTGGAGCATCCATAAATTAATAGCAACGAACCAAATTTATCCTAACCTTATTCTTGATTGTTCTTTCACTTTTATCATTCGTGAAGGGTCCATGGCGACAGTACCAGAAATGCGGCCCTAAATCCTGTGGCTCAAAGACCTTACTGCCTACACAGCAAAAGTGGTCTAAGAAAGGCAGTAATTGGCAATAATACCCTTCGTTATCTGGAAGTCAAAGACATTCATAAAACACACAAAACTTAAGATCCTTAACTCTCGTGTGATTTTAGTGCTAACTTGTGGATGCGACAGTATACAAACATTTTTTTTTTTAACACAACAGCAACAATTAGACAATATTTGAAAAAAATACCTAATCGCTACTGAGAGGACTTCTGAACCAATAAGCAAATAAGACAAGAGAGCAAACAGGATAATGTCTCAAATCTTCTAAGAAAGCGACACTAGAACTAAATCGGCCATGCACTCAGAATGGATAAGACAAGACTTCCTCCTATCAAACCCTCATTTGGACATCGGAAAAACTTTTAAACAAGGAAAGATCCCTTTTCACGCCTTTAGGCGCATCACGCATACGGGAAGAGCACCCATATTTTTACAAACTAATTGGCACAGGCTGGGTAATGTGGTCAGCATTACGCCGGCCGTCTTTACTTCCCCAGGACATACATCCTGGTACCCATTTTAGGCTGGGTTGCCTTGCGGCGCCCATATGGACATCGGAAGGGAAACGAAAACGGGGAAGACCAAGAGAGACTCTGCGTAAAACCATCATCATGGAAGGTTCAACCATGGACGCAATAAACATCAGAGACCTAGAGCAGGTGGCAACAAACCGTCAGACATTGACAGCTATGACCTCTGCCCTATGCGCCGCTCCAGGTTCAAAGGGAAAGACTCACTAATTTAACTTTTGTACTTTGGTTTGTTTTTCCATTGTGTAAATGTTACTGTTTCTATGGTAGACAAACATGTGTGTATGTGTGTGTGCGCAAGCGTGTGTGTGTATATATTTTATTAATATTTAAAAATTTAGGTTTTAATGTGTCTTATTTACAACATCTTTCTTGAACATGCTGTACACCGTTAAAAAAGTATATACATATATATATATATATATATATATATATATATATATATATATATATATATATATATATATATATATCTACATATATACATACATACATAGAACAACTTTTTATAAAATGACGACTTCGAGGTCGACCCAGCCTTGAGTGGGTACCGGGTGCAGTCCTGGGAAGTAAGGCGGCCGGCGTGATGCTGACCATATCCCCTATCTTGTGCCAAAAGGTTAAAAAAAGTTATAGCCCTATATGCCCTATACGCCTAAAGGCGTGGAAGAAGAACCTTTTTTTTTTTACATAAGACAAATCATATTTGTCCCATATGCTTTCGAATGTATTAGGCAGATTTGTATTCTAACGGTTCTGAGTAACCTTTCAATTACTGAAAAACATAGGGTGGGACAAAAAAAGAGGGGGGGGGGGTGGGGTGTTAGGAGACCAATGACCCTAAAGTCGCCCGGGTGTTACCGAGGCTCCCACGGATAGCAAAGAATGGGAGCACTGCACACTACAAAGCATGTCGTAAGGAGCGACTAAGGGTAAAACTGGGCTTGGAGTGGACTCATCCTAAAAAAAAAAACAGCCACAAAAACCAGCCAACCAAGACGAGGGGAGGTTCTTCAAACACGGTGTGGAGAAAGCCGAAAAGAGTCCGGATCGTCAACGTACTTCTTTTCACCTAGGAAATTGGCACCTGGAATGCTATAACTTTTTTACGATGTAGGAGGAATCATAGAGGTGTTAAGGGGAAAAAACGTTAGAGGATTGATATCTTAGGATTATGTGAAACACGGAGACCGGAACGGGGAAATGATGTCTTTGCACTGGAACACGCAGGGTCACAGAAATAAAGGTAGACCAAAAACACTCGGAGAAGGGAGCTAGAAAGTGAGGTTAAAAAGATGGGGAGGACATGGGGAGAGCAACAGCTAAGGATAGGACGACTTGGCGTAAGTTGGTTGAGAGCCTATGCTCCATTAGGGGATGGTAAAGGCAGAAGAAGAAAAAGAAGAAACCAATGAACACAAACACTTTAACACTTTCCTCACAAAATGTGCAGTAAGTTAGATCGTCCGTTGTCTGTTTGCATCAGGGAATTTGTGACTTGTTATCACAACTTCAACGTTCGTTTTGAGCAAGCTAAAAGCTGGTTTGTTATTTTAGCATACAACTGAAAGTAAGTTTACTGCCGTCGTACAGGTTTTGAGCTGTGTGCTTGGTGCGACACTGTGAACCGAGGATTTAATTTTGAATACTTTCACGCTGTGTCCAATGTAATTTGCGTTCTCAGCTGTAGATTCCAAAAATAGCAAGTGATCTGTTGGTGCCTCATGCAACATTGTGTGTGATTCTGCTGGTTTGTTGTAACCACTCCTTTTATCGCCGATGAACCGCAATTCCAGTAGCGGAGGTGGAGGAGCAGACGCAGGGGAATGATTTGGAGTATTCGAAGCAAGAAGAAACCAACAACTGTAACACCAAAATAAACACAGAACTTGGTCCCAAGACTCAATATATCGCAGTATGGTGCAGTGAACGTCACATCCGATCAGATAACAACAAATACACAAAACAGGAACTGCCTGATAGCATAACACATAACATTTAACGCTAGCACCCAAACACAACTAGTTATCAGACGTAGATCGCAGGAAACGTAGTTTAACAGCGTTATAGAACCGTTTGCTTGATCGATGCTACACCGTTATGGCCGCAGTAAGCATGGCTTAGAATCTCAAATATTATAATGCCTTCCAAAAGTCATGCCGAACTCTAAAATCTATAATTCAGTATCCATTCGGTGTAAAAGTAGAGATCCCATTTCCACGTCTTTAGGTGTATTGAGAATATAGGGATAGGCCTATGTTTTTATAGACCAATCGGTACTTGTTGAGTGATGTGATTAGCATCACGCCGGCCACCTTTACTTCCCAGGACTGCACCTGGTACCCACTTAAGGCTCAGTCGACTTGGGAGTCAAGGCCATTTTAGAAAAAAAAAAAGTACCACTCCGTCAGGACGCGAACTCACGACCTGCCGATCGGCAGGCGGGCGTCTAGGCGCCAGCACAACGCCGACTCCCACCGTTCGGTGCAAGTTGTTGAAATTTGGCATGCAGCCTGTTAATAATAATGTCTTTTAAAAAAATTGTTAAATGTTAACAAACATTTAATTTTCATTTTGCCTTACTTGCGTTATACGAAAAAAGCAGACACCGATTTCAAAACAAAAAAAAAATCAGCATGCTCACAGTAACTTTTGAAAACATCAAACTGCGCCCGTGACACTGGCGTTTCACTCTCATGTGGTTATCTCCAGCAAGTATCATGTTAGTGGTTTATTTTTTATTGAGTGGGGAATAGACTATCAAGATAATTACTACGTATCATTGCACATGTGAACTGATTTCAAAACAATATCTACACGTATATTTATTATTGTATATTCTATTTTTCAGTGGTTTATCAATTATTAGTCAAACAAAGATCAAAGAAATTCACCTCTCTGAGAAAACAGCAGCACCTGTGCAATTGTACATTATAGAAACGTAAGTTCATTGGAAAGCTGTTGCCGCATGCGAGAATTTGTGTTGACCCGTAAAGGAGTTTTTCACATATTTGTTTAAGTATGACTGCATGAGTTTTGAAACCCACTGTAGACGACTGGTGAGATGAGCAAAATCAACACATTCAAATTGCAGATAAGACCTCTATCTCCCAAACCTGAGTGTATCAATAAGACGATACTTGTATATAGATTAGTGGTTTCAACCTAGGAAGTACCCCCTATGGGCAACAAGGAAGTTTCAAGGGGTGCAACTTTGGGGAAAAAAAAGAAAACTGCAAAACCTCTGATTTAGAGGGAGTGGTTCGTTTTCATTTATAGTGGTAATAGACAGGGTTCTTTTTTAATGTCAAGGTTGCACCTATGCGTGCTTTTAATATCTGCAGTAAGTGGAAGAACAGTGGTGGCATAGAATTTGTGACAACATGATGGTTGAGGTTCAATTTCCAGCAGGGGTAACATTTTCCTAAAGGTGCAGGTCTGTGGTTTTTAAATTGAGGTGTCTGCCTCCAGATTTGTATTCTGTTGGATTACACATCTCAAGGACGAGAATCAAACCGCTACAAACCCCATTCAACCGCATAACCATACATCACAGTTATACTGGGACACAAGAAAACAGTTACAGAGTAACATCTTGCTGAGTGTGGGTGGGTGTTTTGTACGGTAGCACCCATATCAGATTAGTACAGCTATATTTCAGTATTTCAATGTTTTCCCGTTGTACATTTCACTTAAAAAAAACACAAATAAAAGATTGCAGAATTTATTGCCTGGCATAAATTGCTGTATCTCGTCAGGTGCATATTACAGTAACAATTACACACATGAAGCATATAAGTGAATCCTTTATAACTGAAGTTCCAGTTCAACAATAATCAAAAGCAACTGCCTGTTTCACCACGTTAGCCGCAGTGTCAGAATCGTCTTTTTGTTTATAATATGATTCTGACACTGCGGCTGCCCTGATAAAAATGCAGTCGCGTTTGATTGTTTTGACTTGACCAGACACTGCGAAATATGCCAGACAATTATATATCCCGTCGAGCCTCTAAACGTGGGTCATCGTTATCAGCGATCGCCTTAGAGATCGGTTCCGGCAATCACGCTTCTCCACATTTAGAGATCTCTAACAAAGAGTGCATCAATTGTTGGTCTGACACTTGTCTATGACATGACGAAAGGCTGTCAAGAATGCTACCTCGGTGTCTTCATCTATCTCCCTTTCCACTAATCTTTACAGCGGTGGCATGTTCCAGTTTGCTTTGCTTTCTTCCTCACAGCCCTATGCTTCAACAGGAAGTCAAAGACTAAAGAGAGGTGTGATGTGTGTACACAAACACACACACATACACAACGCGAGTGCGAGCGCACACACACACACACGTTCAGAGGCGCTGCCACATAAACATATTGTAGGGGGGGGGGAAGGGTGGAGTCAGGGCTCCCAATAATTTTCTAGCGAAGGGTAGTTGCCTAAACACTGTTTAATATAAGCCTTGCGCAATAATTATTAATGTTGTTCAATTAAACAAGGATCATGTTTTTTGAAGGCCCCCACCTAGAAAATAACTGAGGGCCTCAACAGACTAGGGCCTTGTTTAAATACGCAATTGTTATTATTATTCGCTAAATGAAAACAAAAATAACATTCAATGACTAACAACATGTATACAAAACAACGATAACATATGGTGGAGGAGGGGGTTTTCTTCTCTCCACAAACTGTTGGGGCTGGGGGGAGAAGGGTTGAGAGGTCATAACCACCATAAGTTAAAAGAGGGAGGGGGGTGTCTAAATATCTAAAATCCCAGGTTCTGGTGCCTCTGTATATGCTCCACCTTCCTTAGCCAGCATATCACCCCCTAAGCGCCGACTGGTCTATGAACTGCGCCTAACCCCATAAACCCAGTATGCCTCAAATCGTGAATACTTACAAATACATAATAAAAAGATTGCTATGGCTTGGATAGAATGAGGCACCTGGGTGTAACCAGAGGGTTTGGCCGGCTGACTACACTCAGAGGAAAGGCAAGACGGACATTTAACCAGATTGTGACTGGTACCATCAGTATTGGAAATCTGCGCTGGCTGCTGAAGATGAGGATGGAGCATGTATAGAATGCTCCGAGTCCTGTAATGTCAATTCTTGACTCAACTTAACTCGTGCAAAAGCCGCTGTTTACTCTGCACGCTGGCGCACACGCGTACTCACGTGTTTGTTTGCATTAGAGGTAATATTTATTTCAACCCTCCGAGTAACTATTTTAAGATATATAATAAATATTGATTTAATATCGTGCGCATTTTCTATACTTATTAACGTTTCTCGATTAGGTATGTTATCTAAGGAAATATTTGTTGTTAGTGTAAATAAAGGTGTAAAGGTGCGAAGGGATCAACTTGATTGCACTAAATATTGCCGGTTATGGCTCTTTCTCTATCAGCAGGCCCACTCTCAATAAACCCAAAGTGTCCCATAAAGCACACAACTCCATAACTCTACTGAAGACCTTCAGTGAAATCGAAATATCTGCACTCGCGAACCCAAAGACAGAGACTGAAATCGAACGCACAACCAACAGAGCTGGAGGAAAACGGCGTAACCGCTTCCCGATGCATGCAGACAGGTTGGCCACTCTTGGGGGTTGTACTACTCCTGTACAAGACAGGGGTGATCTCTCGTCTGTGTGAAAATATTCAAAACCCGTACATTTAGAGAATGATGTAACGGGGAGTTTCTGCAGGCTCTGGGCGTCACTCGAGACTCGGGTGGACAGACGAGCAGTTAACCAGATGACAACAGGTACCATGAGCAGGGAGACTTACTAGCTGTCAAAAAGCGAAAGAGAACTAATATGGGCTTGTCGTGAATACTGTGATGTCCAATATTTACCCGATAAAGGACATTTTATTAGAAAATGCAGGCAGAACACTGATAGCAAAAACAAAACAAATATTGTATACGCAGTAATCTCAAAGCAGTTGATTTGATTTGATTTGATTCAAGAACCGACATCACAGCACTCGGGTCATTCCCATAAGCGCTCCGTCCCTATCTTCAGCAGCCAGCGAAGAGTTCCGATACTAATGGTGCCAGTAGCATTCTGATTAAACGTCCGTCTTGCCTTATCTCTGAGCCTCGAGCATCTGTCAGAACCTCTCGTCACTCCCCACTGCATCAATCTCACCAGACTGTGGTGATCCATCTGCTCCTCTGTACATGCTCTCCCACAAGGCACTAACCACGTCTGCCTTATCATGTATCAGTATTCCACCAAGTTGTGCAGAGCCAGCCAGTCTGTCCGCGTGTTTATTTCCCAACACACCTGCGTTTCAAAGCAGTTAAATACATAAACATTTTCATATAGGCTATTTGTTTAAAAACGTCATCATTACGTGACATATTCCGCCATATTTAGATTGAATTACGGTAGCTATCTGTTATATAGAAGATGGGTGCAGGATGTGGCAGATGATCTCCAGATGGGTGTATCAGACGCAGGACATCTTGCTCAGGATAGGAAGGTTTTCCGGAGGGTTGTTATGGCAGCGAGGTTCCGCGAGGGACATGCTACTGAATGAATGAATGAATCTGTTATATTATGATTATGAAAAGTGTTTGATGGCTAATGGAATAACTTTGGGCAACTGTATTAACTTCATGAATCCCATGTTACTTGTATGCATCTTTTCGTGTCTAAATCAATATAGTATCAATTTGTTTATACAACTTGTTGTTTCAAATACTAAATGCAACACATTGCTACTGTAATGTATTCAAAGACTGCAAATATCGTACATATAGATACATTTCACTTCTGGGCGATTACTGTGTACAACTCTGTGTGTGTGTGTGTGTGTGGATGTGTGTGTGTGTGTGTGCGTGCGTACGGCTAACTCTGTATATTGCACACTTTTATGCCTGTCATATACAGTTGACTGCATCTTGGCAGCAGCAAACTACAGATACAAACACACTGATGCAAATCAGTGTTGCCACTTTGGATATTTTACATCCAGATTTAGATATTTTTTGACTCCGTTTTGGATGTTTTTTGTCAAAGAAAAGTGGCAACACTGATGCAAATGCTCTAGTATCCACATTATAAGATACAGGGAACGTCAAAGAATAAACTGGGCTATACAGGCTCATCGAAAATGATTGCCGGGATTGTAAACTTTATTATAAAATCAGTATTTAATGAATATATACATACGACATCTTGAAATGCTCACAAAAGTTTAAAGTTTTATTTTTTCTTGAGTACACTCCCATATGGGTGCTATTTGTGGCTCTGGTGATGTCTAGACGGTATTAAATCTCCTGCCACGTCTTCTGATTCGTGTCCTGAGATAAGAACTGCAGTTGCTGCAGCCACCCTCTGCAGTCGTTTTTGATCTTCTCGGCGCCAGTTTAAGCCTTACGGTCACACAACATAAAACTAGACTTTTCTAAACATTTTAAGAAGCCTCAAGTAAATATCCATGAAATACCTCTTATATAATAAAGCTTTTCCTGTGTGGGTTCTGGGGCCCTATTACAGGGAAAACAAGAATAGACCGACTGCCTGCCCAAAAGCATGTCGTAAGAGTTAACCTTCGAAGTCATAGTGCATCTGCCTGAGAGGCAAGGAATCAGCAGTCTGCATACAAATAAGTTATATCTGTAAAACGGATGCACATGCAACAGTCTGGTTCTGAAACAGGACTACAGTCCAGAAGTAGACTACAACCAGAACTTTCCGCCGGAGTTTACAGCTGGTGAATGTGAAGAGGAAGAAGAAGTAGCATAAAACAGTTTAAAATCCCGGCAATCGTTCGCGATGAACCTGTTTAGTTTTTATGCCTCATTTAAATTCTGATATTTACGTTGGCCATCCCCCATTCAGAGAGATTTGTAGTGCCTCTTGCAGGTATATAACCTTTTTATTTAAACTTTAATGTATACAGATTCTACGTTTATGGTTAGGAACACGCTTCCATAATTCCCTTATACATCGATTTTTCCTACTGGTTTGTTACGTCCTGTAAAGGATATGGAACTACAGTACGTTTCAAAAGTTATGCCAAAATTTAATAATTTATACCTCAACCTTTCAGTATAAATTTTGAAATTTGATTTGCAACCTGCTATAATCATGTCCGTGTATGAAATTAATTATACTGTAAACAAACATATATAGTTTGTTTTGCTTTATTTGCGGTATATGAAAAAAGGGTTCAAATAATTTAGTTAGCATCTTTACAGAATAGAGTGATGGTAACTTCAAAATATCTGACTGCGCATGTTCTATAGGAATTCATATGACAAACAGCGTTACACCCTCAGGTGGTTAATCTCCTGCCTTTGTCTCCTGTGAATTAGATGGGGGAGGGGGATAGTTCATCATATGCGGGATCGGCTATCAAAATAAACACCACGCATCGCTGCACACGGGAAATGATTTTCAAAACAATCTGCCAGTTTGCTGTTTAAAGTAACCTGTTTGTATCAAATGAAGTATATATTTTTTTTTCAAGGAGTACACAAATTATTAGTCAGACAACGATCAAAGGAATTCGCCACTTTTCGAAACCAGTAGCAACTGTACAAATGTAAAATGCAAAACCATAAGGAAATAAGAATTCAAGCGCAACATGCACAAGTTTGTGTTGATCTGTGATATTTGTTTAAAGCATGAGGGCACGACTGTTGAAACGGACTATAGCTATACCAATGGGATCTTATGATGATGAAATACAGTTCATCTGCAGCACTGTACTAGACTGCGATATATCTGGCACATCATCAAGAGAAGCAGAATGGGAATTACCAAAGAGCCACCGCACTAGGAAAATAAAAATAAAAATGAGCACACACTAAAACGAACGTTTATGAGAGAGTCCAAAGGTGGTGGGCTAGCTTCCATCCACGATATCAAGGAGATTGAGCACCATATGGAAGGGAGGCATCGACTGCAAATTCTAATGGACACATTTACGACACAACTATGATGACACTGATGAAGTACTGTACCGCTTTACCCTACTTGTTAGTTCTATCTGTAAAAGCTTGTGAGTCTTTAACAAGATTCAGCGGCTTTCTTTAAGGAGCTGCGACTTCTCAACTAAACTGTTCACTTCTCAGCTATTCCTGTGGTCAAATGTTCGACTCTTTATTGATTATGAGTCTCTAAACATTGATCCAATCTTCTAGATCGACCAGGCCTAAAACCTGTATCGGGAAATGTTCTCTGAAGTGAAGATTACCGGTGGAATATCAACCACCTCGCCCACTGAGTATCGACAGGTCTATAAAATTATGGAGTGTTGAGAAGCGTCCTTGACTACCACCTCCACAGCGTAATAATTGTCTGGTTAAGATCTGTATGTGTTTCTGCGCGCGCTTAGTTAGTGAACATGTGCGTGTGTTCTGAATATGTCCGTCAGATTTGTTTGCATATTGTGTGCAATCGCTCGTAAAATGTGTATGTGTGAGTTCTGAATGTGAATGCAAGTGCATGTATGCGTCTGATTTTGTGTGTACATATTGTGAGTATGTGCGCACGTTGTTGTGCGTACGTGCTTCCGTGCAAGCGTAAGCCTGTGTTCTATTTGAACTAACTCTCCAAAACTGTGTCTAACAAACAGCGACTAGCTCATTGTGCTGTCTGGCCTAATGATGTTTTACATGCAAAAAGAATTACTGGAGGAAAAACCTCCACTAGAAGCGACAGAAATAGACCGGCTAATATTAGAAATATAACACTAACTGCATTGAATGACGATGACAAATAGAGTTTAGGGTTTGAGGTTTGAACAACGGATCAATATGATTAACGCGGGTAGTAACCCATAAGTGCTCCGTTCTTTTTCTAACTCAAGTCTGAATCCGAAGAAGATCAGCACAGTGCACATGCTCTGTAGCACCGGCGATGATCCTGGGATATTTTTGGTAGATTTTAAACTCCAAATGTTGCCCGGGCAGCGCTGTTAGGCTACTCTTTTAGATTTCCAACTGATAAGAGATATTTTTTACGTGCGCAACAATACACACGGGCGTATGATCTCCCTATCGAGAGACCAGGGGGAAATTACTAGAAGTCCAAGTCCACGTGAAAAAATCCCAGCCCTTACCGGGGATTCAACCCGGAATCTCTAGCACTCGAGGCAGACACCATGCCTCGAGACCACACAGCCTCCAATAAAGTGAGTGAGTAGTCTTAGTTTTAGTGGGTGTTTTAACATCACCACAATCAGGTTTCCCCAGACTTGCTCTGTTCCTGTGCCAGTGAAAATCAAATGAAATGTCCTTCACTGTTTCATTGGAAAAATTGGTGAAGAAATAATTAGTCTCGGAACAATCAAGAAATATGCGCAAGCAGTATGGCAGTTTCTAGAGACACCAACGCCAACAATCGCCACCAGAAATGTAGTTTGTCGTTGATAGAAAAGTGAGTATAACATCATACAATCACACTTCAAAAACATTTTTTGCAAGGTAAACACGGACAGCCATCGCTAGGCATATGGAATGTATAGAGAAAATATTTTGGTGTTTTTAGTAAAGTAAAGACACCTTTTTCACGCCTTCAGGCGTATTGGGCATATAGGGCTAGCTCTATATTTTATAGTCCAATTGACACTCAGTGGATGATGTGGTCAACATCATGCCTGTCGCCTTTACTTCCCAGGACTTAATCTGGTACCCATTTAAGGCTGGGTGAACCTGAGAGCCTAGACCATTTTCTTAAGTCTGGCTACGTCAGGACTTAAACCCACAACCTTCTGATCCGCGGGCGAGCATCTAGTCGCTGCACCACAGAGGCTCTCTCGTTTAATAACATCAAGGCATAAATGTAGATAAAGATATAGACAAGAAAATGCCATTTTTCTTATTCTCCTTAGCATTCATCTGCTGTAAAAATTATTGTTGTTTGTTCACTTTTAGACTTCAGTCATGTATCAGAACCTGAATTGTATGTGCACATCTGTTTTACACATTTGGCTTACTTTTATCTAGACTAAAGGTCGTCGCTCAGGTTGATGTGCTCCGACTTCGGAGAAAGAAATCCTTCATTAATGGCCCTTTACGACACGCTAGTTCCACGACAGTGGATCTTTTATTCATCCCTCTCCCCCCTCCGCCCCAACTGACACAGGAAAAACTATACAATTAAAATGGAATAAGGTAGTTTTATACGAAATACGAAATATGGGTAGAACTGCTAAGGAAACATGGATTCAGGTAAAAAAAAAAAAAAAAATAGAGGATCTTGAAATAAAACACAGAACCAAGAAAATACATGCAAATATAAGGAAACTTACAAACAAGGAAAAATATTTAACAGGAAATGGTTGTATTGGGGGAAGGATGGAAAAATTATTGTTGATAAGAAAGATATAATAAAAAGATGGACCTGTTTTGGGACAACAGAGGTGACAAACCGCCAATCCATAATATTCAAGAGGGGCCAAACATATTAAAGTCTGAAGTAGAGAAAGCCATTAAACAGATGAAGCAGGGAAAAGCTGCAGGTCCAGACAACATAACTGCAGAAATGTTAAAATCATTATCTACTTTTGGAATTGATACTATCACAGAAATGACATTTATAACTACGGGTACATTCCCAGGGACATGAAAACATCTGTTTTTATCACACTACCCAAGAAATCAAAAGCTGTTGACTGTGAAGATTACAGAACTATTAGCCTAATGAGTCACGTAACTAAGTTACTCTTAAAGATAATACAAGCAAGAATTCAAAATAAAATAGATAAAAAAGTTTCTGAAGAGCAATTTGGATTCCGTAAAAACAATGGCACTCGAGAGGCCATAATTTGTCTAAAGATGCTGACTGATAAATATATAGAAGTTCAGAAAAATATTTATGCATGTTTTATAGATTACAAAAAAGCTTTCGACAGAGTGCAACATGAACAACTAATTGCAGCTCTTCAAAACATAGGACTAGATGGAAAGGATAACAGACTTATTAGAAACTTATACTGGGAGCAAGAAGCAACAGTAAGATATGACAACATCTGCTCACCCCAGATAGAGATCAAGAGAGGAGTAAGACAAGGATGTGTGCTGTCGCCTAGCCTTTTCAACTTATGTACAAAAACCATTTTTAAAGAAATTGTAGAATTACCAGGACTGCACATCAATGGTAGAATAATAAACAATCTGAGATATGCTGACGACACAGTGTTGCTAGCAGAGAGTGAGCAGGTGTTGCAAGACCTAGTGGAGCAAGTAAACAGAAGGAGTGCAGAATTTGGATTAGATATTAATTTGAAAAAGACAAAAACCATGATATTTAGCAAAGAAAATTATCAGCCAACAATAAATATCACAGTGAACGGGGTGAAATTGGAATAAGTTAAAAATTTCTTATATCTTGGACGGCATGTCCATGTGACGGCAGAAGTGAAACAGAAGTCAAGAAAAGAATAGGGATGGCCAAAAACATTTTCAACATGCAAAAGTTACTGACATCAAGAGAAATAAGCAATGCATTAAAAATGAGAATTGTCAAATGTTATGTATTCTCAACCTTACTGTATGGCACTGAGACATGGACAATGAACAAACAACTGGAAAATCGTATCAATTCTTGGAGATGTGGATATACAGAAGATTAGGTCGTATTTCATGGAAACAAAAGCTATCAAATACAGACGTACTGAGGAAATTGGGAATGAAAAGAGAGTTGCTAGGTGAAATAAAAAAGAGACAAGTGAAATATTTTGGCCACATTAAAAGACATAACAGTATTGTAAAGATCATCCTAGAGGTAGGCGAGCAAGAGGCAGACAGCGTTACAAGTGGGAGGATAACATCAAGAGATGGACGAACAGCAGTATGAGTGAGTGTACATCAAGGGCAAGAGACAGGGCTTGTTGGAGATCCATTGCAGCCAACGTTCATTGTGGAGATGGCACCTGATTGATTGATTGAGTTTTATTATATTAGAAAATCTGTGAAATTCGATAGGTGGTTTTATAACATTTGGAAATCTGCTTCAGAAATAGTGGGATTTACGAAGTCCTCGAAGTATATGCGACTGTTTTTGATGTTGTTGTTGTCTACCCTCTTGATCCCCCAAATAAGTACCTTTCATGCGGAATCATCTGTGTAAACTCGAATCCACAGGTCTAGTGGATATTTATCCTCGTAAAAAAGTAGTGCTGCTGCTTTTTCGTTCACACTGTTCGACTCTTCATTGAGTATTCCAGTCATGTTTGCTGGATGTGTTCTTGTAATCTGTGTTTTTCTTCCCATGTTTTGTTTTTTTGTTTTCCGAAATAGCATTCAGGTGTTTGTGAACTGCAGGCAGGTAAGTGGTTTGTCTGCACAGTCGTTTGGCTTGACTGATAAAACTACATCTTTTCAAACGCTTAGTTGCTACGTTTTGTAATCTGTTCTACACGGGGTGGTCTAAAACACCGAATAACTCTATTGTGTGTAAGAGCCTTTCGCATTTCTCCCTTCTGTTAGTGCTTGCGCTTGTCTTTATAATTCAGAGTCCTATTAGTTTACACAACTGGATATCGCAATGTTGTCATTTCATTTTGTATGATTTGTTTAGTTTTTCGTTGTTTTTTGTTGATGAAGACTTTTACCGCAACATTATAAGGTTGTTTATTCAAATATATTCTGTAAAGCTGACATATTTTTTTTTTTCAGATAAAAAAAAAAAAAAACACACACTAAACGTCCATCTCCACTAAATGGGTCAACTTCATCCACCAACCTTCCTGTTACAATAAAACAGTGGTTCATAACCTTCATAATGCCGCTGGCAATTTAATACAATTCCTCATATTGTGGCGACCCCCAACCATACAATCATTCTCGTCGTTACTTTATAACTTTAATAAATGTGTTTTGCGATTTTCTTTGTCGACCCCTGTGAAAGGGTCATTCGACCGCCAATAAAAGAGTTTGCCACCCATAGGTTGAGAATAGTCACCATAATGGATTTTGCTCCGAATCCAGCTAATGAAAGTGAATTTTTATGTTGAACATTTAGCAGTTGAATTATTTTCCAGGTTTAGATGTATGCTCGGTTGGTAAACTTGTATCTGGTTCTCTGGCTGTCTGGTTTTGTGACTCACTTTCGTTGCTACCTTGCTGTCATACACGTCGTCCCCATGTGGGATGCAATTTTTCGTTATTCGAAAGCCCCACCCTGACTTTTGCCGGGGTTCCTAAATATAGCTTGGGCCATAACAGCCGAAAGGTGTTTCTATGACCACTCCACTGGTGATCCTCATCCGCATGGTGGCACTTTGTGTCACCGGGTGTTTATCGTTTGTGTGATGTCCTAGTGGGGTACAACAAGCAAGCAAGTTCTACCTTGCTAATGCGTTTGCCAGGATTTAAATATAACTCATGAGTAAAGAAGTGTCACACTGGATACCGTCGTTGTTGTGAGATGTGTTTCGCTTCAGCCGGCCATTTCTTTGGGTGGGAAGTTTCACTTTTTTGAACATAAATACTATAAATTAATTTACTAATTTCTATTGAGAAATTGAAACTAACAAATATGTAGGAGATCAAATGAACAAATTTGCAGGACATCCTGATATTCTTCTAGCAGCGGTGCGACGTGGCAAGCCATGTGGAGAGACATAATTCGACTACAAGCACCACTCGACTACAGCAGTCGAGGAAGATGGGGGAGGGGGAAGAAGATTCTGGAATGACAAGAGATGGACAGGACTAAATTACTATACATTTGTTCAACAAGCGGAAGACAGAGAAAGATGGCGGATTTCGTGTGCTAGTGATTCCACCGATACACCTCCCGATCCTAACAGGTCAAGGGTTATGTTATAATAAATTCCCTTCTCTGTCTTAGTAAAGTAAAGTTAAAATCTCTTTTCACGCCTTTAAGCGCATCGGCCATACGGGAAAAGCACCCATATTTGTACAGACCAATCGGCACTAGGTGGGTAATGTGGTCAGCATTACGTCGGCCGTCTTTACTTCCTAAGGACATACATTCCACTACCCATTTTAGGCTGGGTCGACCTGCAATGCCCCATACCAGGATAAAAATCCACGCAGGCAGCAGTGAGTTTCGATAGCAGTACGTTGAAATTGGAGTCCGACTCGCAACGCCTAAGCCATGGACGCCACCTTCTTGGTCTTATTTCTTCTTAAACAATTCGCAGACCTTCCGGAAATTGTCGGACATCAGGCTTTTTCCCCAAGGCTAGTCATGCTAGTTCTATATTTGATTAACACTGTACGAGTAATGTGGTCAACATCATACGGGCCGCCTTTACTTTCCAGGACATTACCTAGCACCTATTCTATGCTGGGTCTAATTTCACGTTTGACGGACGAAATTTCCGCTCGATGCGGATTTGAACCACAGACGTTTGGGCTGATATGCAAACGTATGACCACTCAGCGGCGGCTCTACATGAGACTTACTGGAAGGAAAATTATTGCCACTGCTGATAAGCTTACCTGGCCCACAGTAGTTGCATTTGTTGACTGTTTTTTTTTTTTTTTTTTTCTTTATTTAAATAATTCATCCTCACGTGATACTATCTCAGGTTCTGAGGTCATTGGAGATAAAGTCGGCACAGAACCAATTCTAAATTACATACAAAGCCAGCAAATCAAATGGTTTGTACATTTGAAGAGAATGCTTTCTGATGCTATACCATTCAATGCATATACCAAAAGAGGAGACCGACGCAGAGCAGGAGGTGAACCAAAAACGACATAGAACAAAAAAAAATCAGAGAAACTCTACTGCACCACGATGTGACTAGGGTCGAAGCAGCCAGAAGATCACGAAGCAGGACCTTATATCTCCCTCGATACCTTAAGCGGTAAAAGAGGAAGTGAGGAAGAAGAAGAAGAAGAAGAAGAAGAAGAAGAAGAAGAAGAAGAAGAAGAAGAAGAAGAAGAAGAAGAAGAAGAAGAAGAAGAAGAAGAAGAAGAAGAAGAAGAAGAAGAAGAAGAAGAAGAAGAAGAAGAAAAAGAAGAAGAAGAAGAAGAAGAAGAAGAAGAAGAAGATGATGATGATGATGATGATGATGATAAAGAAGAAGAAGAAGAAGAAGAAGAAGAAGAAGAAGAAGAAGAAGAAGAAGAAGAAGAAGAAGAAGAAGAAGAAGAAGAAGAAGAAGAAGATGATGATGATGATGATAAAGAAAAAGAAGACGAATCGAAGTATCTAAATATAAGATGGGGGTGGGGTGGGGGGGGGGTGGTATGAGTTTTTTAATCAACTGTGAATAATACTATTGACTTTGTTTTAACATTATAGCAGATTCTGTCTTTCTGATACCATCTATTTTTATGTCTTCTTCCTAATCAAGAAATAATTATTTTTGCAATTTCTATCACCACCATGTTAATTATTTTCTGCAGCTCCCTGCGGCTTTTTTGCTATCAAGACAATGCCACGAAGAAATTGTAATTAGGCTGAAAAAGTAAGTTAATGGCTCCTTTCATGCCTAAAGGATTGTTATGTGTGTGGAATCCTCACAGGGCGGGTGATGAGTTGGCAAAGGGGAGCTTTTACTGTTTCAATTCATCATCATTGTGTAGCAGATCCTTTGCAGAACGCCACTCGTATCATGCATGGTCTGACTGAATGAAACTCGATCTCTCGCTGGCGCTGCCGCCTCGTGCATTTTCCTACCCTAGGTGTCACTTACAGTTTGTGCCCATCTTCGTGCTGGTCGGTCTCTGCCTCTCTTTTATGCCTTCTGCTATTTATTTCCCCCTTCGCCGTAGTGCGTGACATGACCAAAATATTTCAGTTTCCGAGACAATATGCTGTTTATCAGCAAGTCTTCTTTACTATTCAGATTCCGTGATTTTTTTCCTGGGATTATTATGTGATAGTTACGCCTTGCTTTTCACATGTCAGTAGCGTTAACCAGATGCAATCTGGAAAATTTTGAATATATTTCATCTCGTGAACACTGTATATTTGCGCGATTCCTCAGCCCATATAGGGACATCAGGATATTGTTTGTAATCATTTAATACTGCGGTATAGGAGGGCTGTTCCAAATTCAAACTCCGATTGTCTGGTAAGGTAAAATCGTTTGCCATAGCGAAACCGTTCACTGCTTGCATCATTCAGTAGCCTTTTAGCTCACTACACACCAGAGTCTCATTTGTTAAGTAGTTCAGGAACCGCAAAAAAATAAATATGGATATTGTCACTGCTTTTCCCACCAGCTGTAAAATTCGTGGTATGAATCGTTTTCTTCAAGAAGAAGGTCAAAATTCTCAGCCCTGACGGGTCGAAGGATGCAGATGTCAAAGCCCTGGCTGTAAACTGCTACACGGTGTATCACTGTTCTTTTAAAAGCAACGCAAAAGAACAAAAAATTCACAATGAAATATCTCAGACCGTTGCAGGAAACTACCAACCTAGGCTTTAATGTAGCTATTCAGTACTTGCAGTGCAAGACCATATCCAAGTTACATCCCAGATAAACCCTTCCAGCGCTGTGAGACGTAGCACCAATTTTGCACACCCAGCCACCGAGTGAGTTTTGATACATTTTCATTGCACTAGAAAACATGTATGACCTTGTAGTGGTGGGGGAGCTTGAGAGCCTCAGTGGTCTAGTGAGCTATGCCTGCGGGAACGTATGTTCCTGGCAGGGTCACCCAAGCCGGACAGGTCACTGGTGAGAGGCCAGACTAAAGATGGCCTCCCTGTCCTCTAGGTTCGGGGGTTGGGCGCAGTCTTGACAGCTCTGCCCTTAAAAAAAACTACAACGTTACTGAAACTTCCAGAGAAAATAAGAGCTCTAAACGTCCGGCGGTCTTGGGAAGAGTCCCTCTGTCAGCATGAACAACATGGATGAAAGCCGAAAGGAAGCCCATGATGGGAAAACAAGTCTGCTGGATGTCAAAACCAAATTAGAAATTGGCTTCTGGAATGTAAAAACTATGTTTAAAACGGTCAAAACCGCCCAAGTAACTAAAGAAATGCAGAACCATAAACTACATATTCTTGGAATCAGCGAAGTCAGGTGGAGAGGGTTTGGACAATCCACGACAGGTACATGGGAAACCATAATTTATTAATCCTGATATACGTGCCAAAAATAGCTCACACATGGACACCAGAGGGAAAGAGAAAGAAGGGGCGCCCAAAAACAACATGGAGACTAACGATGGAGAATGACCTGAATGCTGCATCTCTGACATGGAAAACTGCACTAAAGATTGCACAGGACAGGAAAGCATGGAAAGTCATCCCTGAAGCCTCGTGTGCCACTTGGCATAAAGAGAATTGATCAGATCTTGATCAGAAAATATGTAGAGCTCTAAAGTCAGCTGCATGTCTTTTACAAGAGGATATTTTCTCCATCTTAAACCTGTGTGTTCGGAAATTAACAAATAAATAGACTGGCTGTTTCTGTATCGCTTGGTTGTGATTTGATCCATGCCAAGCTAAATGTTGTAATGGTTTTTTAGTAGCTAGTGAACAGTGCTGAGACGCAAAAAGATCATCATGGCCTGGGGAGGGTGGTGATGCGAGGAGTGAGTGACAAGGGGATCTGGACCACGTTTAACACTCAGGGGAAAGGCGAGATGGATGCAAAATCCGACTGGTACTGGTGCCATTGGAATTGGAAATCTGCGCTTGTTGCTGAAGATGGGGACAAGGCGCTTATGCGAGTATCTGGAGTGTTGTGATGTCGATTCTTAATTCTTAATTCAACATAAAGGAGGTCGGAAACTAATCCTAGCAATTGTTAGCCGTTTGTAGTTTTACTACGCAATCTTACGTTTATTAGTGTCCGTCGCTTACTGAACGGTCAATGCTCATACCATTGTTAAATTAAACATAGAGCAGTCTACTGAAAAAATCGCCTGCAACTGAATCGAATCTTGTAAGTCGGAATTATGAAACTGCGATTTAACATCTAACAAACAGATGCCAACTTCAAAGAGGATTGAGTTGCAGTAAACTCAAGCTGCAAAGTATCGAGCGCATCAACTTTTTTTTCCTCTTTTCGGTACTATGGATATCGCAACCCTTTGGCCTTGATTTCATGACAGATACCGTAAATCCGGGATAAATATAGCTTTTTTGCCTACCCCGGGGGATGAACCCGGACCACAAGGAGTTCGTCATCCGGTTGCCGCGAAGTCAGGTTTTACTAACTACGCTAGCGAGCCGAGCCATCATGTTTAGAATGTGCACATGGAATGTTAGTAATATGTATGAATTGGACTAGACAGTGTAAGTAGACGGGAAGAAGAAGTGTTATTAGATTAACATTGTTGGGATTAAGCAAAACGAGATGGAATGGAACGGGGAAAAAAAGGGGGGGGGGGGGAATCTTCTAAGCTCAGGTAAATTTGCTATTCTCAAGCTAAACAGAGGGAAATGTTACTTACACTTTATGAGCGGTCGTAATGTTACGCAATCAGGCAGGGGAAACCAAAGAGGGGGAAGCAGAGCGTTCTAAGAATAATACAAGCAATTTTTAGGAACAGGATAATACAACTAAACATGATGATGATGATGATGACGACGATAAGGAAAATGTTGATAATAATGAAGATGATAACGACGATGACAATAGCAGTAGCAGCATTTGTAGTAGTAATAGCAGTTGGTTGTTTAGCAGAAGTAGACAAAATAGTAGTAGTAGTAGAAGTAGAAGTAATAGTAATAGTAGAAGTAGTAGTAGATGCAGTCGTTGAAGTAGTAGTAATAGTAATAGCACTTGGTTGTTTAGTAGTAGCAGACAAAGTTGTAGCAGTGGTAGTAGTAGCAGTAGAAGTAGCTTAGTTAGTTTCGTATCCTTTGCAGGACGTTGTAGAACCAACCCCAACAGCTACTGGCTGTTCTGTGGTTTTTCTACGCAAATTTACGTCCATAGTTTACCATTGCCTCAGGACGGTCGGCTTCCTTGATACCACTATCGAAACTAAAGCAAGGCGCATGACCCGCAGCTGAGTAGAAGTAAAAGTAATAGTAATAGTAGAAGTAGTTGCAGCAGTAGTTGAAGTAGTAGTAATAGAAGTCGTAGCAGTAGCTGAAATAGCAGTATAAGTAGCAGTGTTACTAGAAGTACATAGGAGTAGTAATAACAGTGGTGGTAGTAGTAGTGGTTGTAGTAGTAGTGACAGTATTAGTAGTAGTTGTAAACGTAAAAGTAGAGAAACCCACCACTATTGTCGAACTTAGTCCATCTCTATCTTTCTGACTATACTCTTTGAGTCACTGAGAAAGCATGTGCTGTTGAAAGTCCTTGGCTCTAGCCATGTTACTGTCTTGGTTACTACCATGACCTGCACAGCCAGACTATTTATAGTCAAGGCACAAGCCCCAGAATCAGTAATAATAGTGGCAACAGCAGCAGTAGTAGAAATAGTAGCAGTAGTCGCAGCAGCAGCAGTAGTAGAAATATAGGTAGCATTATCATTATTATTATTATTATTATTATTATTAGTAGTAGTAGTAGTAGTAGTAGTAGTAGTAGTAGTAGTAGTAGTAGTAGTAGTAGTAGTAGTAGTAGTAGTAGTAGTAGCAGCAGCAGTAGTAGTAGTAGTCGTAGCAGCAGCACCAGCAGCAGTAGTAACAGTAGTAACAGAAGTAGTAGTTGTAGTAGCAGCAGCAGCGGTAGTAGCATTAGTAGCATTAGTAGTAGAAGCAACAGCAGCAGCAGAAACAATAAACTAAGTATGCCATGATTCACTGTTACAAACAAATGATGTGAACGAATCAGTGAATCAAACCACGGGAAGCGATCAGAGAAATGGCCACATCAAAAATTAGGATAGGTGACCCAAATATCAAGATACGGTCAGGAGACGGGGGACGTCAAGACAATATGGGAAAACAGTGAAATGGAGTGAGGGTTGATATAGAACATTATACGTTTGTGTGCAAGGCATCGGTGCCATCAGTGATAGTCTTTTTGTACATAAAAGAAAGTATGAAACACCGCAGGTATCACAGAACCATACTGAGGAAAATCAGACTGATCTCATCTGTATAATTAATAGATTAAGATCATCATCATCATCATCATCATCATTATCTTCTTCTTCTTCTTCTTCTTCTTCTTATTATTATTATTATTATTATTATTATTATTATTATTATTATTTTTCTTCGTCATATTCTTCTTCTTCCTCTTCTTCTTCTTCTTCTTCTTCTTTTTCTTCTTCTTCTTCTTCTTCTTCTTCTTCTTCTTCTTCTTCTTCTTCTTCTTCTTCTTCTTCTTCTTCTTCTTCTTCTTCATCTTCTTCTTCTTCTTCTTCTTTTTTTTTTTTTCGTCATCTTCTTCTTCTTCCTCTTCTTCTTTTTCTTCTTCTTCTTCTTCTTCTTCTTCTTCTTCTTCTTCTTCTTCTTCTTCTTCTTCTTCTTCTTCTTCTTCTTCTTCTTCTTCTTCTCCTCCTTCTCCTCCTTCTTCTTCTTCATAGTCAGCATTCCCAGGCTCTTTGTTGCAAATATCATCCGCCTCCATGCATCTGTCTGACTTACCTTCTCTTTCCAGTTAATGACTCCAAATACCCGTAGTTCTGTTTGTAAATTACATCTCCACAATTTTCTTGATCTATCTGCCTCGCAGTCTAGACAATTCAACTCTTTATCTACGTAGTTTTTTTGTTTTCCTCTCTCTCTCTGTTATCTAGTATTCTTTATATAAGCCCCATCTGTATAACTTCTTATTAATTTGGAAATTTTAGTTAGGGATATCTCAGAAACCAAAAACACAGGCAACGAGGAATGGTCATCACCTCTAAATAAACGATATCCTGCAACAGCCACAATAATCCCGAAGCGTTCATTATTCACACCCTTCTTTGCCATTTAAGGTCGGCAGGTCCCTATGCTAGTACTCTGTACAACCGTTGCACGGCAGGTCACTATGCTAGTACTCTGTACAACCGTTGCACGGCAGGTAACTATGCTAGTACTCTGTACAACCGTTGCACGGCAGGTAACTATGCTAGTACTCTGTACAACCGTTGCACGGCAGGTCACTATGCTAGTACTCTGTACAACCGTTGCAAGTGACATAATTACGAATAAAACTTCTTCGATATTTAAACTGGGTATATCTGGTTTACCCTGTTGGTTTACCACCCACGATGCGGCTTTTGCAACTGTACTGTCCCAAATACAACATATCAAGGCACAACTTTTGGCCAAGAGAAACACAGGTCGAAGCCAAACTTTACAAGTCGCTGAGTGAATTACAACAGACAGTGAAGTTCATACTAGAGACGGCTGATATAGATAAACTATGACAAGCGAACGAAAGAAGAAGAAGAAGCAAAAGAAGAAGAAGAAGAAGAAGAAGAGGAAGATGAAGAAGAAGAGGAAGAGGAGGAAGAAGAAGAAGAAGAAGAAGAAGAAGAGGAAGAGGAAGAGGAGGAGGAAGAAGAAGAAGAAGAAGAAGAAGAAGAAGAAGAAGAAGAAGAAGAAGAAGAAGAAGAAGAAGAAGAAGAAAAGAAGAAGAAGAAGAAGAAGAAGACGAAGAAAAAGAAGAAGAAGAAGAAGAAGAAGAAGAAGAAGAAGAAGAAGAAGAAGAAGAAGAAGAAGAAGAAGAAGGAGAAGAAGAAGAAGAAGAAGAAGAAGAAGAAGAAGAAGAAGAAGAAGAAGAAGAAGAAGAAGAAGAAGAAGAAGAAGAAGAAGAAAAAGAAAAAGAAGAAGAAGAAACTGTGGTCAAACCCTCACACAGCTGCACAGGGAGGGAAAACCGGGGAGGAAAACGGACAGGGAATAGTAAACAAAAAGCTTTATTTTGAATGCTTAGAAAAAGGTAACATTTTTTCTCAAAACATTATTTCTATTTGTAAGAAAAGATTTATTGCAGGACTGTGTTTTCATTTCCAAATACACTCCTGTCGTTTGACAGCTGATAATTGCAGACAAGTCTTCTTCTTCTTCTTCTTCGTCTTTTTCTTTTCTCGTTTACCGGCTGTAAACTCCGGGAAAAAGCTCTGGTTGTTCGTCCACTCTGAACTTTGGTCTTGTTCCAAACAGTGCATTTTTGTGCACATCAGTTTTACAAATCTGGCGTATTTGCAAGTAGACTTCTGTTTCCTCGCGTCTCGGGCAGATACATTTCGACTTCAAATGAACCTACATACTGACCAGCCTATCTACAGACCTGTCTATTTACCTACCCGTCCGTCCGTCCCTTAGTTAGTCTGTCGATATGTCAGTCCGTCTATGAGTCCGTCGGAAGGTCCGTCCGTGTTACAGCCTATCCATGGTTAGAAAACTAAAACGTGTGATGGTCGTATCTCTCCCTGACCGCATTTTCAAAAGCTGTATATTCACTGACTTACCACTTCACTGGAGAAGCCTAGGGAAAACACATGTCTTGCCAAGGCCTCAGATCTCAGTACAATGACAAGCACTTCTAGCCGCTCATGTCATTAGCTCCTTTACTCCGAAGGCATCTCTCATTGGTCAAAACATTTGCAAGAAGACTATCATTCCCATAAATATTTATATATATATATATATATATATATATATATATATATATATATATATATATATATATATATATAATATATATAGTTTTACTGAGTACCCCAACCCGTTTTGTGTTTTCTTCTTCCACATAATGTATTAAGTGGGGCAGGACTTCCAGTACCCACTGTTTCTTTGTGGCTGCGCCCCTGCTCTCACGCTCACAATTTTCGGGCCAACATTATTGTCCATTTTATTATCTTTTTGAAGAAGAAGAAGAAGAAGAAGAAGAAGAAGAAGAAGAAGAAGAAGAAGAAGAAGAAGAAGAAGAAGAAGAAGAAGAAGAAGAAGAAGAAGAAGAAGAAGAAGAGAAGAAGAAGAAGAAGAAGAAGAAGAAGAAGAAGAAGAAGAAGAAGAAGAAGAAGAAGAAGAAGAAGAAGAAAGAAGAAGAAGAGAAGAAGAAGAAGAAGAAGAAGACGAGGAAGAAGAGGAAGAAGAGGAAGAAGAAGAAGAAGAAGAAGAAGAAGAAGAAGAAGAAGAAAAAGAAGAAGAAGAAGAAGAAGAAAAAGAAGACGAAGAAAAAGAAGAAGAAGAAGAAGAAGAAGAAGAAGAAGAAGAAGAAGAAGAAGAAGAAGAAGAAGAAGAAGAAGAAGAAGAAGAAGAAGAAGAAGAAGAAGAAGAAGAAGAAGAAAAAGAAGAAGAAGAAAAAGAAGAACAAGAAGAATAGGAAGAATAAGAAGAAGAAGAAGAAGAAGAAGAAGAAGAAGAAGAAGAAGAAGAAGAAGAAGATGAAGAAGAAGAAGAAGACAGTGAGTCGATTCTTCTACCCCCCCCCCTTCCCACCCTCCCCCCCCCTCCCCACTTTCCTTTAAAAAAATCGGGGTCTCAGAAGCCACATGGAGAAACAAGTGTGATTCATTAGGGAAACCAAAAACGTTAATTTAGCTATAATCTTTGTCTTCTTTCCATCAACGTTCGTCAACGAATTAAAACATATCTAATTAACCAAACTTACCTAAACTGCTTCTCCGAACAGCTGTAGTGAAACCGTTAAAGAAACACCTTATATCAACACCTATATCACAAATGAACTACCGCGCCAGTTAAACATTAGACACGCAATGACCAGGGTGAGAATTGAGAGAATAACACCACGGTTGATAAACTACAAGCGGAACTCAAGCCTGAATGACGCCACTTCCCAGACTCGGCGGTAAACGTGTTTCGCGGCTGGCTTCTATACGATGTCGGCGTGCCATGGCACCCATGTCTACCCTGGCAATAATCACTGCAGGACGGATTGAAAAATACATAACCAAGAAATGCTAAAATATCACAAAGCCTCCTTCTACTAAAATTAGCACCAATAATTGGGAATGGCTGCTTTTAAGTCTTACATAATATAAAAGGCAATTCTTAGGCAATAATTGCTGCAGGACATATTCAAAGTTACGCAACTACAAATCGCTGAAATATCATATATATATATATATATATATATATATATATATATATATATATATATATATATCAATGTTTGTGTGTTTGTGTGTTTCTTTATAGCCTATAAACTCGGAAACTACTGAACCAATTTAGCTGAAATTTTCAGGATGTTTGTTTTGATACCGGATGTTCACCCATCATGGTTTGAAATTCAACCTGTCATTGTTAGAGATAGTGTGTGACAATTTGTGGAAAAATCTTCGAAACTAATATTTCAATTTTTAGTGACATTTAATTATAGCCACGTTAGTTAATGCGCATGTGCGATCGATTTTTACCGTGCATGCGCAGTAGTGGCGCTCCATCGGCAACATCCGCTCGCGACATTTAAGTTATATTACAAGGAAAACAATTGCCATCGGTTTTTAGTTGTGTTATCTAGAAAAATATAAAAAGGTAAGAGCATTTGTTTCAGTAACATTTAGTCAGTATGTACATGTTTTTTGTTTACTTCAAACAAGTGTGGACCACTTCTTCAATCCCGCAATGATAAATGTATACACATTATCATTAATCATTTTCTGTTATCTTTCCGTTTTGGTTGGCTTTCTTCTGTTTTCGAAAGAATTACATAAATTTACATGACATTCCGTCTCAGGTCAGTGTTAGAATCTAGAAATATCTCAACACGTGAGCGCATTTTTTTTCAGTGACATCAGTCATTATGTATATTTTTTTAACTTCAAATACATGTGTGGACCACTCCTTAAATCCCACAATGATAAATGTATGCACGTTATCTGTTGGCTTTCTCATATTGTCTTATATACCGCCTTTTCTTACTATTCGCTGCCCAGTTTCTATGCATTTCCTCTGGAGTCAAAATAGATTGTTACCTCATGCTCATATTTTCATTTATTTCAGAGATACTTCAAGTCACATTTCATTCAGTTCGTGAGGACGAACAAGCTATTGATGATCAACGCTCACTAAATTCACACGCTGTTCACTATTTTGTCAAAATTTGCAGTTATGCCTCCCAAACGACAAGCGATTGGCCCATGAAGATATTATTTTCGTTTGTTTTACCATTAAAAGTTGCTACTTTAACTAATATACGTTTTATTCCGCAGGAGTTTTTCTACCTTCATTCCTTCACGCTGATTCCCTCGGAAAGTTATGGTTGTTCGCCCACTTCGGGGTTTTGTAAACGCATCCTTTTTAAAAGTCTGGCTTATTTGTATGCAGACGCACACTGACGTTGAGGGAAACTTCTCTGAGTCGACTCTTATGACATGCTTGTAAAGCGATGGTTCTATTCCACCCCACCCCAACAGTGGGGCCACAGAACCCACATGGGGAAGAGAGAGTTTAAATAACAACATTACGCAACAGATTGAGTTTAAATAATGAGTGCAGAATGTGCTAGTGTCCATAAGGCCGCCATAAAGAAAACATAAGAGAGTGTGGAAGTGGAGGCTTTATACCCCTAACAATTTTCTAGAGGCGGGAGGTGCACTCAAGCCCCCTTTAATTGCGCAATAATAGTAATTATTATTATTAGTATTGTTGTAGAGGTAAAGGTAAATGTGAGAGGATCCACTTTATCGCACCGGGTTTTATCCCACAGTGCTCAGTCTTTCTCTGCAGAACAAATAGCTGACTACCGAGAGCGTCGCATAGAGCACGACCGCGGTAGCTCCGGCGATGATCCTCAGGGATCTCTAAAAATTGCAATCGTGAACTTAAGGGCGCCGCCGAGAAGCGAACCCGCGACCTCGAGAGCGCGAGGCAAAAGGACACGGAGACTCCCAAAATTGGCTGATAAGGAAAGTAGAGCTCTGACATGAAGACGTGGCAAGCGGCAATATGTGCATCTTCGTGGCCATGCGAACCTACAACCTCAGGTTCAAAGCCTTTCCTCTGCCCCAACAACCACTGTAGCATATACTACAAAACTGGTAAATGTAGGTAGTAACAGCAGTTTTAGGGCCGCTTAGCATGCACAGAATATAATGAAATGAACTGCACAACTGAATCCCTATAATTGATTTAGGGGCGAAAATTTAATAAAATTGCTGATGGTAAAAATAGGAGGGCAAAAAGCTTGAACTGGAGAGGTCAGACGATGAATTTAACATAATTAAAATGTCCTCTCTCTCTCTCTCTCTCTCTCTCTCTCTCTCTCTCTCTCTCTCTCTCTCTCTCTCTGTATGTGTGTGTGTGTGTGTGTGAAAGTTCTGGGTGGGGAAAAGCCCCACTGCAGTATAATAAGCATGTCGTAGGAGGCGACTAACTTGGGGTGCTTCTGCTTGAGAGGTGAATAACCAACAGCGTGTATTCAAATAAGCCCGATCTGTACAAGGAATTCGCAAGTAAAACTAAAGTTCTGAACAAGGATCAATCTCCAGAAATGGACGAACAACATGATTTTCCGCTGAAGAAATGTCCTCGCCTCAGAACTCATTGCAGAAAGGAATACGAGGTTACCTAAAATACACAGGCGTCAGAAGTAGAGGCAGGATAAATACACTTTCAACATCATTTAAAGACTTAATTGTCATTGCCATCATTACCAGTATCACTTTAACGGTAATATAATTTATGGAACGAAAACATTCACACACAAAAATGAAAAAAAAGGAGATACTCAAAACTGACAACTGGGCACCTTGCAGAGACAAGCATTCAAACAATGGTGTCAGTAGAGGCGCTGCCTGGAGAACAGATAACAAATAACATAAATATATACACGACTGAATTGTTTATTTGTCCCAATGTGTCCGCCTAGTCCGTCGTGTTGATGCACCACTTAAGCATTCTATGCCACTAAGAGGAAGGCATTTGTATAAAGAGAGTTCTGTGGCAAGCCTCAAGGGTGGCGAAATGATCGGCATTGTATATACAGGAGATGTCGCATTGTCTTCGTTCCGGATATTTTCTGTAAATGTTCAACAGCATACGTTATGCCTTTCTCAACTGTTGGTGAGCGATCACATAACCTAGTGCAGTGGTCGGCTAATTCATTAGTCAAAAGAGTAAAAATATCAGAGCAAGACAAGTACAACAAATTTTGAGTCAAATTTCATTTTCAAGAATATTGTTTTTCAGAGTCAAAAACCGATTTGTGACCGACTGGCTGAGCCGCACTCAGGTCGCTAAATAACCGCACTCAGGTCGCTAAATAGCCACACTCAGGTCGCTAAATAGCTACACACAGGTCGCTAAATAGCCACACACATGTCGCTAAATAGCCACACACAGGTCACTAAATAGCCACACACAGGTCACTAAAAAGCCACACACAGGTCACTAAATAGCCACACACAGGTCACTAAATAGCCACACACAGGTCGCTAAATAGCCACACACAGGTCACTAAAAAGCCACACACAGGTCGCTAAATAGCCACACACAGGTCGCTAAATAGCCACACACAGGTCACTAAAAAGCCACACACAGGTCGCTAAATAGCCACACACAGGTCGCTAAATAGCCACACACAGGTCGCTAAATAGCCACACACAGGTCGCTAAATAGCCACACACAGGTCGCTAAATAGCCACACACAGGTCGCTAAATAGCCACACACAGGTCGCTAAATAGCCACACACAGGTCGCTAAATAGCCGCACTCAGGTCGCTAAATAGCCACACACAGGTCGCTAAATAGCCACACACAGGTCGCTAAATAGCCACACACAGGTCGCTAAATAGCCGCACACAGGTCGCTAAATAGCCGCACACAGGTCGCTAAATAGCCACACACAGGTCGCTAAATAGCCACACACAGGTCGCTAAATAGCCACACACAGGTCGCTAAATAGCCACACTCCGGTCGCTAAATGGCCACACACAGGTCGCTAAATAGCCACACACAGGTCGCTAAATAGCCACACACAGGTCGCTAAATAGCCACACACAGGTCGCTAAATAGCCACACACAGGTCGCTAAATAGCTACACACAGGTCGCTAAATAGCCGCACCCAGGTCGCTAAAAAGCCACACTCAGGTCGCTAAATAGCCGCACACAGGTCGCTAAATAGCCACACTCAGGTCGCTAAATAGCCACACACAGGTCGCTAAATAGCCACACTCCGGTCGCTAAATAGCCGCACACAGGTCGCTAAATAGCCACACTCGGGTCGCTAAATAGCCACACACAGGTCGCTAAATAGCCACACTCAGGTCGCTAAATAGCCACACTCAGGTCGCTAAATAGCCGCACTCAGGTCGTTAAATAGCCGCACTCAGGTCGCTAAATAGCCGCACTCAGGTCGCTAAATAGCCGCACTCAGGTCGCTATAGATCCGCATGCGGCTCGCGAGCCTCGATTTCCCGACCACTGGCCTTGTGTATTTTTTTTTCCCACAGCGCCTTTTCTCTATCTACCTCTATATTTTCTTACACATCTCCCAGTTAGCCTACTTAGATACTTTTTGTTTTCCTGATCTATCCATCCACCTAACCTACCTCTCTGTCAGTCTGTCGGTTAGATGGTCGGTATGTTTCAGTGTGTGTGTGTGTGTTAATCTTTCTATTCTTTCTATGTATGTATGTATGTTTCTGTCTCTCTTTGTCTCTTCTGTTTGTCTTCTGTCTCTCCGTGATTGTCTAGCTCTTTGTGTGAATGTCTGTCTTTCGCTATCTCTGAGTATCTTTCTCTTCGTATATATTTCTCTGTCTTTGTCCCTCTGATCGTGTCTGTCTGTGTATGCGTATCTGTGTGTATGTGTATGTATATTTGTGTGTGAGAGAGAGAGAGAGAGAGAGAGAGAGAGAGAGAGAGGGAGAGAATGTATGGGTGAGAGATATAGAAGTGTGGGCACTCTTCCGAATACCGGTCACAAATTATTCACTGTGACAAACATCCCATTGGGAGCCTTAACAGGTTATGTAGTAACAACATTTAGGCTATCATCATCAGTTTCCACTTCTGCTGTTATTGCTCGATGGATAGCAATGTGTAGACATTGTTTGTTTGTTTTAGTATCCAGAAGCCATGAGTTGTTAACCATTAGGCTCGGTATTATGGATATCGCAAGCTTTCGGCATTGATTCCATTGTAAATACCGTAAATCTGGGAGAAAATGTGGCTTTCCTGCCTACCCCCGGGATTGAACCCGGACCACAAGAAGTTCGTCACCCGGTCTCCGCGCAATTCGGTTTAGCCAACTACGCTAGAGAGCCGGGCATGTTTAGACATTAAGCTAAGCACTGTGTTGAGGAATAGTTTTCGATCTATTAAAGAGGGGTGGAGATAAATGGATTGTGGGTTCCAAGGCCGCAAGTTCGAAGAGAAAAAAAAAAATGGATCCACTGGCACTTAAAAAGCATGCTGTAAAAGGCGACTAATTAAGACTTTGCTGAAATCGTATGTGTTGGGGTGAAAGGCTCAGATATAGCAGTCTAACTGTAAACCATAACGTGCTAACCGCCCTTTCAAGGGCGAACAAAAAAAAAAAAATGAAGATTGTCTATCCATGACATGACTATTGAGCATCTCGCCGCCGCTATCGCAGCTTAGCTGTAAACCACAAGACCGAGTGAAAGGCGCTGATATCGCAGCCTAGCTGTAAACTACAAGACAACAAATTATCGCCCGGTGGGGAATCGAGAGTTCGAGAGTTTGGTTCCCATGAAATTATATAATAACGAGAAGCATAGTTCGTGGATTTTCTATTCCATATTTTTCAACTATATGGCCTCTTGAGGCTCTGAAAGGGATTTTTGTAACAGACAATAATCTGGGAGCAGTATTCGGAACAGTGCTTAAGTGTATGTAGATATGACAAATATGTACATGGGATGTACATGTAGGCTTGAGTGTGCAAGTGTGTGTGTATATTTGCCATAGCGTATGTAAGAGTATCTTTATGTCTATGCATGTATGAGCGTGTGTGTGTGTGTGAGAGTATGTAGGTAGAGGTGTGAGTATTTAGGAATGGGTGATGTGTGTTTTTACTAGTGTATGTATGTATGTGTAAATGTATGTGTGTATGTATGTGTGCAAGTATGTATGTATGTGAGTATTAACGTGTGAATAAGTGTGCGTGTTAAGATATATATCTATGTATATAAGGAATATATATATATATATATATATATATATATATATATATATATATATATATATATATATATATATATATATGCCTGTTGGCGTGTATGTCTGCTCATCTGACTTTCTGCATATTTTCCTGTTTTTATACATTACTACATTCATGCTTAATTATCTATCTTTCTGTCTGATTTTCCTAGCCAAATACACATACGACTATTATCTACAAATCAGACACAAGTGTAGACAGATGCGCTTGGAGACAGTCAGGTAGGTAGTTCCTGCTCGCAGGCATAAATGGCGACACGTATAAACACGCATGCTACATGTTTGTGTATAAAAACACCCATGCTACATGTTTGTAAATAAAAACACGCATGCTACATGTTCATGTATAAAAACACGCGTGCTACATGTTTGTGTATACGAAAGCAGTCACAAAGACACACACACACACACACACACACACACATGCAAACGACCACACCCCCCCTACACACACACACACACACACACACATGCAAATGCCAACACACGCACAGACAAAAGCACTCCAGCGGACAACCAGACAGACAAACATAAAGCCTCGTGTCCCTTTATCTATCTACTCTGTTTCACCTAACGATCTACCTTTCTACTCACCTGGGTGTCGGGGTGAGTACAGATGATAACACAACTCAACAGGGGTGAGCACTGAACAGGCAGTGTTTTCATACTGAGTTATCTGCCTTACTCTACCTGGTTTGTAAATACATGGTGGTGATACAAAAAACACACAATAACATTCAGGAAAAGTTCACGGAGATAACTGAAACCCTAACGATAACAAACCGAAAACGGAGTAAAAGGAAGATCACTGTTTACTGTTATCGTCCATATTAACCTAACATTTCCTTTTCTTCTTTTGATAATTTGTATTCTCATTCACCAGCTGTGAACTCCGACGAAAGTACTGGGTGTTTGTGCATCTCCTACCTTAATCTTGTTCTAAACCCTAGGTGTTACATGCACTTACATTTCACAGATCTGGCTTATTTGTTTGCAGACTCTTTGATCCTTGCCTTTCGAGCAAATAAACTCTGACTTCGAAGGATGCCCCAAAATAAGTCGACTCAGATTACAACTCCCTTTCTGTGGAAAGAGAGATAAAGGAAGACAACGCTAGGAGATTTTTGACAGCCTTTTGTCATGGCATGGATGTCGGTCAGCACACAGAGAGATACATGCTGTAGGAGATCGCAGAAACTTGATTGGCCACGCCAGTCGGCTATCCACTTTATGATGATGATGCTGATGTTGATTTACATCCCCGAAGAAAAATGCCTCCACGACGTGTGAGGCGAGTGATAAAAATGCATTATATTCTAATACCCAGATACCTTATTGATAACAACTACACAGACAAAATAAATGCACACATAAGATAAATGTACGCACAGTAGGCCCTTTAATATGGAGTGAGTATTCGTGTGTTATCGGAATATTTGTAAAAGTGGTCTCAGAGCAAAAACGCATCAAACGGCCAGGTTTTTACTTATGTTAAAGTGTTTATGGGAGCCCTCTAATCCAATTGTTAGATGTTTGCATTTAGGGCCGAATGTTTTAGGTTCTATTCCATATCTTCTTGGTCGGCCTCTTGCCATGTATCCTGCTTTCTCATGTAATACTCTAGCCTCTGGCTCATTTTGTTCCATTATGACAAGATGACCAAACAATTTGATTCATAGATATTATATAAAAACATTCGCCGATACCAGTGTTTGTATCTCTACATTGGTGACCCTGTCTCTTCCTGTTTTTATCGCTTCTTTTCTTATACATCTAATCTCACACGTTGTACATTTTTGTTTATGTTTTTCTAGGTCTCTCTATGTGTGGAACTGATCAAAAGTGACGATATTAAGTATAAATGACTCAACGAAAAAAAACTGTTCCTAGTAGTAATCTCTTGTGGCTGAAGCACGTGTGTTTACAAGAAGGGATAACACAGAAGCATTTTTAATTAGCTACAGAAATGGCCAGCAGTGGTACACTGAAGTAAAGGACCCCTTCCACGCCATTTGGCGTTTAGGGCATATAGGGCTAGACCTCTATTTTTATAGACCAATCGGCACAAGATGGGTGATGTGGTCGGCATCACGCCGGCCGCTTTTACTTCCCGGGACTGCACCCGGTACCTATCCAAGACTGGGTCGATCTGGGAGCCAAGGTCATTTTCGAAAAAAAAAAGTCGGAATCCTCCAGGGAGCACTTAAGCATTTATTGAGAGAGATAGAGCTCAGTCAAGTGTAACAGCGAATACAACGATGTCGATTCTTTTCTCCACCCTGCCCCGAATAATCTTCTCTCCCCTCTTCTTTACTATCCTCCATCCTTCCCCTCCTGCTCTTTCCCTTGACCCTTTCCCTGTCTCCTGCACTCTACCTCTCATCCCTCTATCTCTTTCTTCTCCTCATATGCATCTTTTCTCCATCTCCTTTTCAGCCCTCCGATCAACCCCCCTCCCCCTTTCTTCTTCTTTCGTCCTTGATATGCCGATTAACATTTTGTCCCGTTGGTTAATAGCACGGCGGCGATATCTAAACTTTCTGCTAAACACACCAGATTCCAGCAAATTGTAATTAGTCGCATTTTATGACATGCTCGTTAAGGGCCAGTTTGTCTATCCTTCAACTACCACCCCCCCCCCTTTCCCCCTCCCCCACAACCCCTACATACATACAAGCCCGCGCGCGAACTGGGAGCCTAGAACACACACACAGAGGTCGACTCCAGTTAATCAATCACAGTTAAGTCTTCTGTATAATCCTACACATCGCCAGCATCCATTCTTTATAACAGGCCCTTTCTATCACGCGATTCATATCGACGGTCCTGTCTCACAGCTCGCACTTTCCTGTATCAAATACTACACTGATGAACTGTCATTCCCTGAGAAGCTATCTTTACATTTAGCTTCAACTGTTATTCCTTTCTAGCATCCGCTAATCCTGCAACCTTCGATCTGGATTGGCACATGTTCGATATAACTAATCCTAGCCAAACGCTTTCTATACTCTGTCCAGGTTCTTCCCTTTCTACGATTTGCTTCTTCTGTCAATCATTTCTTAAGGCCGCGTACCAATCTGGACATATCTTCAGCATATCTGGGTCCCCTGGGAAATCATCTATGGACCTCTTCTACAAATAGGTTCCCACTTTTATATTTGTTTTGAAATGTTCTTTACAGGTTATTTTTATTTTTTCTATTGACTATTAATGTTTTATAACGCCAGCCTCACTTTTTAAATCCCAGACTAGGAGCATCAACACAAAGAAAACACAGAGACAGGAGGGTGAATCAACTCCCTTCCAAATTGTCTTAAAAAAGGGGTGGAAGGGAAACTCGGGGTGGGGGGTGGTGGGTGGGGGGGGGGAATTATCCTTGTTTAACTAATTAATAATTATTATAAAGATTATCTATATCTGTAGTGATGTCTTTAGTATGAAATTCACTGTCTTATGTAATTCATCTAGCGACCCGTCAGGTTTGGCTTGCACCAGTCTTTCACTTGGCCAAAAGTTTTACCTTGATATGTTGCATTTACTACAGTGTTGTAGGAGGTGATCTGTTGCATCTCCACATGTATAAATAGCTACTTCGCCATTCTTGAATAATAATAATAATAATAATTATTATTATTATTATTATTATTATTATTATTATTATTATTAATAACAGTAACTATGTTAAAAAGTAGAATGGCAAACTAAAAAAAAAATATTTTTAAAATAATGTAATACACATAATTCTATTTAAATAATAACTTTAATGGCGAATGTTCATACATTTGGGGACGGATGGAAATGAGTAGTAATTGTTGTTGGTGGTAGTAGTGGTGTAAGTAGCAGTTGTAGTAGTAGTACCAGCAGCAGCAGCGGTAGTAGATGAAGAAGAGGAAGTGGAAAAAAAAAGTCAAAGACCTTTTTTCACGCATTTTGGCGTATGGGGCATATAGGGCTAGAAGTATATTTTTCAAAGACGAATCGGCACAAGATGAGGGATGTGGTCAGCATCAGGCCGGCCGCCTTTGCTTTCCAGAACAGCACCTGGTACCCATTAAAGGCCCACTACCTGGGAGCCAAAGTCATATTTAAAAAAAAAACAATATGGTTTCGTCAGGAAGCGAACCCACGACCATCCGATCCGCAGTCGAGCGTCTAGTCGTTACGCCACTGCGACTCCCATAATAAGAAGAAGAAATATTACTAAAAAAGTAATTTGCCAGATTTTCTGGCACAGTACTAGTTTTTAAAGCCAAACAGACAGAAAACATCGGCTGTAATCAGGAAAGCAAGCTTCCATTACGATGAGCGAAACAGTCTTCAGTTCTACGGCGTCC
This sequence comes from Candidula unifasciata, assembly GCA_905116865.2. Classification (NCBI taxonomy): domain Eukaryota; kingdom Metazoa; phylum Mollusca; class Gastropoda; order Stylommatophora; family Geomitridae; genus Candidula; species Candidula unifasciata. The sequence continues at coordinate 1,724,233 of CAJHNH020006668.1, read as the reverse complement.
CTTAGAGACAGCTTAACCGGCTGATTGTGTATAAAGCCAACATGCGCACAAAAGAAACTACGTGTGTCAATTTGTTCTGGTGTCTGGCGTTTTCGAAGATATAGCATGTCGTTTAACTGAATGATATTTGACAAGTAAAGCCTCCCGTGAGAAATACATACATACATGCATGCACACATACATATATTTATGATTCGTGCGCCAATCCTCATTTCTCATAGATCTGAATATTGCATTAGACGGCTAGGAAAACTGTGAATTAGCTTAGATCAATATTAAACTAAGACGCCATTGCGTTCGGGTGTTTAGTGTTATATAATACTTATCAACGACGAAAGACATACATGCTCTATCAAGTCTCACACACACACACACACACACACACGTGCAACAACACATACGCACACGCACGGCTGACTGTTTGAAAAAAACATCCCAAAGTTTACTGAGTAAAGGAAAACATCAATCATGAAAAAAAAAAAGAACCTAAAAATGTAGACACGCCACAGCCAACACAAAACCAGTAAAGGAATATAGGCAAACAGGCGTCAGACAGACCTCAGACAATGCGAAGAAAATGGCTAGCCATAAATTTCTCTTTTATTTGAAAAATAAATAGGTTGGGGGGGGGGGGGGGGGGGGGGGGTATAGCAATAGTAGAGCACTTTCCGGGCTGAATAAACCAGATTAAATTCTATGAAACTGGCGAGGAATGGATTGGACCAAAGTCATTGCGGAGACCTGTGTAGCCATGGAGACACTTAATAGATAACCGCTGGGGTACCGCCAGCACGGGTAGGACTTAAAACATAGACCCTCGCACAAATATGGAAGCTGAAAAATTAGACATGCGCATGAAATATAGTATTATGTACGGTTGTTAGGAGCCAGTAATAAGGTTTACGGCCTTATAGACAGTCTGGGCACACAGTGTCAGGGGTGGAATTGGGATTAGCGATTAAAATGTCTGGTACAGGGTTGGAGACAGTTTTGTAATGATAATGTGGCTCGGGTTTATAAGAGGAGTTCCGAATGAAAGTGATTGGGTAATTTGTTAGCGCGCTGAATAATCTGTTTAAAAAAAAAAAAAGACTGACTGTATCAGACAAGGGAGCGGAACGTTGTTTTTAGCATCCATTTAGCTATCGCTGCTTCCCTCCCTTCGTCCGTAAATCTGTCCATCAGTCTATCTGTCAGTCTGTCTTTATGTATGTACGTATGTCTCCCTACCTGTCTGTCTCTGAATGTGTCTTTTATTAAATATGTACTATATATATATATATATATATAACTAATCCTAGCCAAACGTTTTCTATACTCTGTCCCGGTTCTTGGCTTTCTACGATTTGTTTCTTCTGTCAATCATTTCTCAATGGTATGTACCAATCTAGACATCTCTTCAAGCATATCTTGGTCCCCTGGGAAATCATCTATGGACCTCTTCTACAAACAGATTCTCAATTTTAGGTTTGTTGCGAGATGTATCTTTGCTCGTTTTTGCGGGTGCCTGTTAATATTCTACAACTCAAGTTTCATGCTTTTAATCCCAGACTAGGAGCCCAACCCAAAGAAAACACTGCGAGAGGAAAGGGAAAATCATCTACCTTCCATATTTTCTTTTCTCTTTAAAGAGGGGGCGGAGTCTCGGGGGGCATAATCCTGTTTTAACTGATTAATAACAATAACAATAACAAGAATAAAAATAATAATCTATCTATTGTCTTCTTCACTGTTACCGGGTTGCAGCCCAGTGTAGTGGTTTAAAATATTTGTTTTGTGCCTCTCGCGTGATTTGAGTGACAGTTTTCTGGATCTTCTGGCCCTATTCAGCTACTCCATCTATCCATTTTTTCCTGGGTCTTCCTCTGGCCTTTCTTCCCGATGTTCTACTGTAAAAGGCCTTATAGGCAATCTGATCCGGTTGCATTCTTACTAAATGGCCAAACCACTTCATTCTCTGTCTTTCAATATGTTCCATGCATGCTCTTGTCCCAACTTTGTCTCTAATGCTGACGTTTGTGACTCTGTCTCTTCGTGTATTGTTGGTGACTCTTCGGAGTCAACGCATTTCACACGTACTTATTTTTTGCATATGTGATTTGTTCATAATAATAATAACAACAATAATAGTGATGTGTCGAAGGCAAATAAATATAAAAAATACATTTTAAATAAAACGGTATACATAATTTTATCAAAAACAATAATTGGAAACGAGAACTTCAATTCATTTGTGACGGCTGGACCCCCCCCCCCCACACACACACACACACACAAAACCACTCCCCTTTGTTCTTGTTTAAAAAAAAAAAATATCACTTCTCAGTGGGCTTAAGTTCCTTGGTTCAGGCATCCTTGTGCCTGATATGTGTTATATTTTAACTCACTCTGTCTACAACATACACTCGCACACATGCATACATGCATGCACACATGCATGCACACATATGCAGACATATGCTTTTACATACACACAGATAGACAGACTCTATGCTTGGAGTCAAGCAGAGTTAAAGATCAAGGGAGAAACATCAAAATCTGTTAAACCGTTCATGAATCAGTCTGTAATTGTTCGTGAGCTCATATACTTGTCAATGCTACAAAACAAGTATTGATGTCAAGTCTCTATATTTTAATATTCAAGCAATGTGGAATACATTGGTTGTTGAACGGAAGAAAGAAAGACAGAAAGAAAGACAGAAGGAAAGAAAGAAAGAAAGAAAGCCAAAATAAAGAAGGAAAGGGAATTACACAAGGAGAGAGAGAGAGAGAGAGAGAGAGAGAGAGAGAGAGAGAGAGAGAGAGAGAGAAGAAAGAGAGAGAGAGACGGACGAACAAGCGAGAACCAATACAACTAGAAGTAGTACCAACGAATGAAGGAGGGAAGGAAGGAAGGTATAAATAAATCGAACAATGCATTGTGAATGTCTTGGCAACAGCTGAGTTTACAACATCTATGGGCAGTAGGAAAAGTAGTAACAGTTGTTGGTGATAGTTGTGGAGGTGGTGGTAGTAATACTGGTATTAGTAGTAGTAGCAGCAGCAACAGCAGAGGCATCAGCAGAGGCAGCGGCAGTAGTAGCAGGAGAAGAAGAAGAAATATTAACAGTTGAGTATTTTAGCAGACATCATGGCACAGCACTAGCGTCTAAACACAAATAGGCAGAATTAATCGATTAATTCCTACCAATTCTACACAATCAGCCGGTTAAGCTGTCGCTAAGGGACGCCAAAGAACTTAAGACTGTTTCACTCATTGTAATGGAAGCTTGCCAACCATGCGCACACAAAAAAGCTACCTGTGTCAATTTGTTCTGGTGTCTGGCGTTTCGGAGATATAGCATGCTGTTTAAACTGGATAATATTTGACAAGTAAAGCATCCTTTGAGAAATACATAAATGCGTTATAAATGTATATATATATATTTATATACATGATCCGAGCGCCAGTCTTCTTTTCTAACAGACATGTATACTGCATTTGACCGCTAAGAATACCGTGAATCAGCTAAGATCAATATTAAACTGAGACGCCATTGCTCTTTCTTTCTCACATAAGCACACACACACACACACACACACACACACACACACACACACACACATACACACATACACATCCGGAAGAATGTTTAAAAATAAAAACATTCAAAACGCTTACTGGCTGACACGCCACAGCAAACACAAAACAAGTCAAGAAACATAGACTGCATCAGACAAACAGACAGACAGACAGACAGACAGACTGACAATACACAGGTAATGACCAGCCCCAAAGTTCTCTTCTATTTAAATATATCATTTTCCGGGGCTGGATTAACAAGATGACATACTAAGAAACTGGCGAGGAATGGATGGGACCAAAGTCATTGCGGAAACCTATGTAGCCATGGAGACACCTAATAGATAACCGCTGGGGTACAGTCAGCACGGGTAGGACTTAAACTAAGACCCTCGCATAAATACGCCAGCTGAAAAATTAGACATGCGCATGAAATATGATGTACGGATCTTGGGAGTGAGTAATAAGATTTACGGCCCGATAGACAGTCTGGGCACACAGTGTCACGGGTGGAATTGGGGGTAGCGATGAAAATGTCTGGTACAGGGCTGGAGACAGTTTTGTACTGATAATGTTGCTGGGGTTTGAATGAGGAGTTCCGAAGGAAAGTGAATGGGAAATTTGTTAGCGGGCTGATCAAACTGTTCAAACACCACTTGCAATATGAATGAGAAAGGCTGTTAGTCAGAAACACAATTTAAGTTGAAAAGGTTGGGGGGGGGGAGGGGGGGGGAGGGGGGATTTGTGTTTAGCGTCCATCTCTCTGTCTCTGTCTACCTCTGTACAACTGTCTGTCTGCTGTCTCTCTCTCTATCTCTCTCTCTCTGTAAGTCTTTATCTGTCTGTCCATCTATCTGTCTCTCTGTGTCGCTTACTGTTTCTGTGTTGCTTACTGTCTCTGAGAATCTCTGTCTTTCTCTGCCTCTCAGTCTCTCTCTATCTCTGTCTCTCTATGACTCTGTATCTCTCTGTCTCTTGCCTGAATCTGTTTCTCTCAGCCTCTCTCTACTTCTGTCTCTCTGATTATCTGTGTCTCATTGTCTCTCTGTCTCTCTCTCTCAGTATCTATATCTCTCTGTCTCTCTCCGTATGAATGTCTCTGTATCTTTCTGTCTCTCCGCCTCCCTCTGAACCCCTATCTGTCTCTGTTTCTCGCTTATTCTCGGTCTCTGTGTCTTCTTCTTTCCTCACAACTCACTTTCTTTCTTCTTTCTTCCTTCTTCGGCTTCTCAGGCTCTCTCTCTGTCCTCTCTCTATGTTTCAGTGTATTTCCTCTCTTTCCTTTTTTTTTTCTTTTTCTTTCTTCTTTTTCTCTTCTATTCTTTTTTCTTTCTCTTCTCCTTCTCTTCTTCTTCTTTTCTTTCTCTTTTTCCTCTTCTTCTTTTCTTCTTTTCTTCTTCCCTCTCTTCTTCTCTCTCTCTCTTCTCCTTTCTCCTTCTCTCTTCTTCTTTTCTTCTTCTTTTCTTCTCTTCTTGCTCTTCTCTTTAAACTGCTTCTTTTTCTTTCTTTCTTTCTTTCTTCTTCTTTTCTCTCTTCTTCTCTTTCTTTCTTCTTTCTCTTCTTTTTTCTTCTTTTTTCTCCTTTCTTTTCTGTCTCTGTTTCTTCTTCTTCTTCTTTTTCTCTTTTTCTCTTTTTCTCTTCTTCTTTTTCTCACCTTTCTACTTTTCTTTCTTCCTTCTTTTTCTTTTTCTTCTTATTTTCTTCTCTCGTCGATTTCTTTTTCCTTCTTCTGCTCTCCTTCTCTTCTTCTCTTCTTTTCTCCTTTTTCTCTTTCCTTCTTCTTTTTAAATTCTTCTCCTTTCCTCATCTCTTTCTTTTTCTCTTTTCCTTTTTTCTCTTCTTCTTCTTCTTCTCTTCTTCTCTCCCTCTTTCCTCTTTCTTCTTTCTTTCTTCGTCTCTTTTTCTTTCTCTCTCTTTCTTCTTCTTCTTTCTCTTTCTCTCTCTTTATCGTCTTTCTTTCTCTCTGTCTTCCTTTCTTCTTTTCCTCCTTTTCGTATTTTCTCTTTTCTTCTTCTTTCTTTCTTTCTTTTATCTTTCTTCTTTTCTTTTTTCCTTCTCTTCTCTGGTTCCTTTTTCTTTCTTTCTTCTTTCTCTTTCCTTCTCTCTTTTTCTTCTCTTTCTTCTTTTCTTCTTCTTTTTTTTTCTTCTCTCTTCTTCTTCTTCTCTATTCTTCCTTTCTCTCTTTCTTTTTTCTCTTCTTTCTTCTTTCTGTTTCTTCTTCGTCTTCTTTCTTTCTTCTTTCTTTTCTTCTTTTTCTTCTTCTCTCTTTCTTTTTCTCTTTTTTTTTTTTCTTTTCTTTCTTTCTTCTTCTTCCTTCTTTCTTTTCTTTCTTCTTCTCTTCTTTTCTCTTCTCTCTTCTATCTTTCTCTCTTTCTTCTCTTCTTCTTCTTCTTTGTCTCTTCTTCTTTCTTCTCTTCTCTCTTCTTCTTCTTCTTCTTCTCTCTTTCTTCTTCTTCTTCTTCTTCTTCTTTCTTCTTCTTCTTCTTCTCTCTTTTTGTCTCTTCTCTTCTTCTTCTTCTTTTCTTCTTCTTCTTTCTTTCTTCTTCTTCTTCTTTTTCTTCTTCTTGTCTCTTCTTCTTCTTTCTTCTCTTTCTTCTCTTCTTCTTCTTCTTCTTCTTCTTCTTCTTTCTTCTTCCTTTTCTGTTTCTTCTCTTCTTCCTCTTCTTCTTCTTCTCTTCTTTTCTTCTTCTTCTTCTCTCTTCTTTTTCTTCTCTTCTTCTCTTTTTCTTTCTTCTTCTTTCTTCTTCTTCTTTCTCTCTTCTTCTTCTTCTTCTTCTTCTCTTCTTCTTCTTCTTTCTCTTTTCTGGTTCTTTCTTCTTCTTCTTCTTCTTCTTCTTTTTCTTTCTCTCTCTTCTTCTTCTCTTCTTCTTCTTCTTCTTCTTCTTTTTTCTTTTCTTTTCTTCTTCTTCTTCTCTTCTTTCTTTTTCTTCTTTTTTCTTCTTCTATTTTTTCTTCTTCTTCTTCTTCTTCCTTCTTCTTCTTCTTTCTTCTTCTTTCTTTTCTTCTTCTTTTTTTTCTTCTTCTTCTTCTTCTTCTTTTTCTTTTTCTTCTTTCTTTCTTCTCTCTTCTTCTTCTTCTTTCCTTCTTCTCTCTCCTTTCTTTCTTCTTCTGTCTCTTCTTCTTCGTTTCTCTTCTTTTTTTGTTTCTTCTTCTCTTTCTTTCTTCTTCTTCTTCTTCTTCTTCTCTTCTTCTTCTTCTGCTTTTCTTCCTCTTCTTTTTTCTTTTTTTTCTTTTTTCTTTCTTCTGGTTTCTTTTTCTCTTCTCTTTCTCTTCTTCTTTTCTTCTTCTTTTCTCCTTTTTCCTCTTCTTTCTTCTTCTTCTTTTCTTTTCTCTCTTTCTCCTTTTTCTTCTTCCTTCTTTTTCTTCTCTTTTCTCTTCTTTCTTCTTCTTCTTCTTCTTTTCTCTTCTCTTCTTCTTCTTTCTCTTTTTCTTTCTTCTTCTCTTTCCTTTCTCTTCTTTTTCTCTCTTCTTCTTCTTCTTTCTTTCCTTTTCTTCTTCCTTCTCTTTCTTTCTTCTTTCTCCCTTTTCTTTCTTTTTCTTTCTTTCTTTCTCTCTTCTTTCTTTCTCTTCTTCTTCTTCTTCTTCTTTTTCTTCTTCTTTCTTTTTCTCTTTCTTCTTTCCTTCTTTCTTTCTTTTTCTCTTCTTTTCTTCTTCTTCTCTTTTTCTCTTTCTTCTTCTTCTTCTTTCTCTTTTTTCTTCTTTCTCTTCTTCTTCTCCTTCTCTTCTTCTTCTTCTCTTTTTTTCTCTTTTTTCTTCTTCTTCTTTCTTTCTTCTTCTTCTTCTTCTTTCTTCTATTTCTTCCTTTTTTTCTTCTTCTCTTTTTTTTCTCTTCTTCTTCTTTCTTCTTTTTCTTCTTCTTTTCTCTTCTTCTTCTTTCTCTTCTTCTTTTTCTCTTCTCTTCCTTTCTTCTTCTTCTTCTTCTTCTTCTTCTTCTTTTCTTCTTCTTTCTTCTCTTTCTTCTCTTCTTTTTCTTTCTTTCTTCTTCTTTCTTCTTCTGCTTCTCTTCTCTTCTTCTTCTTCTTTTCTTCTTCTTTTTCTTCTTCTCTCTTCCTTCTTTCTTTCTTCTTCTTTTTCTTTTTTTCTTCTCTTCTTTCTTTCTTCTCTTTTTCTTCTACTCTTCTTCTTTTCTTCTCTTTTCTTCTTTTTCTTCTTCTCTTTTTTCTTCTTCTTCTCTTTCTTCTTTTTCTTCTCTTCTTTTTTCTTCTTCTTCTTTCTTTCTTCCTTCTTCTCTTCTCTTCTTCTTTTCTTTCTTCTTCTTTCTCTCTCTCTTCTTCTTTTTTCTTTCTTCTTCTTCTCTTCTCTTTCTTCTTCTTCTTCTCTTCTTCTTTCTTCTTCCTTTCTTCTTCTTTCTCTCCTTTCTTCTTCCTTCTCTTCTTCTTCTTTCTTCTCTCTTCCTTTGTTTTCTTTTTTTCTTCTTTCTTCCTTCTTCTTCTTCTTCTCTTCTTTCTTTCTTTTTCTTTCTCTTTTTTTCTTCTTCTCCCTTCTTTCTTCTTTTTCCTCTCTATCTTTCTTCTTCTTTTTTCTTCTTCTTCTTCTTCTTTTTTTTTTTCTCTTCTTCTCTTTTCTTCTTCTTCTCTTTCTTCCTTTTTCTCTTCTTCTTTTTTTTCTTTCCTTCTTCTTCTTCTTTTTCTTCTTCTTTCCTTCTTTTTCTTTTTCTTTCTTTCTCTCTTCTTTTTCTTTCTTTCTCTTTCTTCTTCTTCTTCTTCTTTCTTTCTTCTTTTTTCTTCCTTCTTCTTCTCTTCTTTTTCTTTCTTCTTCTTTCTTCTTCTTCTTCTTTTCTTCTCTTCTCTTTCTTCTTCTTCTTTTTCTTCTCTCTTTCTTCTTCTTTCTTCTTTTCTTTTTCTTCTTCTTCTGTTTGTCCTTCTTCTCTCGTTCTTCTTTCTTCTTCTTTTCTCTCTCTTCGTTCTTCTTCTTCTCTCCCTTCTTCTTCTTCTCTTCCCTTCTTCTTCTCTCTTCTGTCTTTTTCTTTTTCTTTCTCTTCGTCTTCTTCTCTTCTGGTTCTTCTTCTTCTCTTTCTTTCTTCTTCTGGTTCTTCTCTTCTCTTCTTCTTTCCCTTGGTTCTTCGCTTCTTTCTGGCTCTTCTTCTTCTTCTCTCTTCATTTTCTTCTTCTTCTCTTTTCTTTCTCTTCTCCTTCTTCTCTCTTTCTCTCCCTCTTCTCTCTTTCTTTCTTCTTCTTCTCTTTTTCTTCATCTTCCTCTTCTCCTTCTGTCTTTCACTGTCTCTTTTTTCTCTTCCCTTCTCACTCCCTTTTCTCCATGTCTCTTTTTTTTCTTCTCTCATTCTCTTCTCTTCCTCTTCTTCTTCTTCTTCTTAGACGTTCTTTTCTCTTTCTTTCTTCGTTCTGTCCTTTTTTGTCTTCACTATCTCTCCTTCTCTCCTTCTCTCCTTGTCTGACTTTGTCTCTTCCGGTCTCTCTCTCCTTTCTCTCTCTATCTTTCACTGTCTCTCCATGTCGCTCTCTTTCTCTCTGTCTCTATCTCACTGTCTCTCCCTGTCTCTCAGTCTCTATCTCTGTCTTTCCGTCTCTATCTCTCTGTCTCCAAGTGTCTCTTCGTCTCTATCTCTCTGTCTCTCAGTGTCTCTTCGTCTCTATCTCTCTGTCTCTCAGTGTCTCTTCCTCTCTGTCCCTCCCTGTCTATTCTTGTCTCTCTCAGCCTCTCCTTAATCTCTATGTCTTTCTCTGTCTCTCCCTGTTTCTTCTATTTCACCCTGTAACTGCCTCTCTCCGTGTCCCCGTTTCTCTGTCTCTCTCAGTCTCTCGGTCACCCCGTCTCTCCCTATCTCTCCCCGTCTGTGAATTTTTGTCTCTTTCTGTCTCTCCTGTCTCTTTTTGTCTCTTTACGTCTATCCCGACTTTCTGTCTCTATATGTCTCTCCTGTCTCCCCTCAGTCCCTGCTTTTCTCTGTCAGAGAGAGAGAGAGACAAAGAGAGAGAGAAAAAGAAAGAGATATAGATATAGAGAGACAGAGTAAGAGAGAGAGAAAAGAGAGAGAGAGAAAGAGAGAGAGAGAGAGAGAGAGAGAGAGAGAGAGAGAGAAAGAGAGGGAGAGAGACAGGGTAGATATGGAAAATTGGCCAAATCTTCGAAAAAATATTGCGACAGCTAACAAAGCATGTCAGGCTGCGTATTAATTAAATGTAAAAAAGAAATTTTGGATTAGAAAAAGATATGTGTCTCAACTAAATCTTTTTTTGAGGTGGGGGGGGGGGGGGGGCGCAGTTGAGCACAAGTTAACTCACGCCACGTCCTCTTCCTTGCTATCACGTGCATTTCACTCGACATTCTAATCTTTTTCACTCAACAAATCTCTTGAATAAGTGATTGTCTCTACTTTTATTCTGCGACAGGGAACTCCAGTGCAAGAAATTCTTATTATACAATCAACCTTTTTCTAAATATGTGTCATATCCAATGCCAGTATCTTTTCCTCACCCCTTGATTCACTGGAACTTGCATTGCTCTTCTCTCGCAAATTCCTACAACAGTGATTCTGGCACGCCATTTAATTCCTCCAATTTTATGCAGCTACCAGTAAATGAATGTTTCACCCAGTTATTCGTTAAATATATAATTCATACATCCATATTTCTGTTCAGAATTCCTTTTCAAAGAAGAAGAAGAGAAAGAAAAACACGGCGAGCTAGCAAACGCCGATCATCAGAAGCAGCCATTTTGAAGGAAATGTTTAAAGGGAATTAACTCCGCAATTTAAAAATGTATCTTCTTTTTTATTGTTGCCTCTCTTGCATTATCTGCTGGCAACTGTGGCTTAGGCATTGCGAACGCGTTTCATAATGCCGAGGTGCCGTATTTGATCCCAGCTGCATGCGATTTGGCAACAGATCGCATGGTCTTGGTTTCGACAAAGTATTGATAGCCTTGGCAAACTCATCATGATCACCATGTGCCCTGCCAACTGGCGTAGGCGCTCATATCCCTCCATGCTATCGTTTTAACCCATCCCGTATCATCTCTCTTGGTCTGCCTCTTTCCCTTTTTCCACTGGTCTTTCCAGCCTTTCGATCAGCTTCTTTGTCACGATGTCTTAGGTATTTCCTTACTATTCGTCACAGAAACACCAACATCTCTGTCTCCGTTGTCTCTTTTCCCATTAAGTTGCCAAAGAACAGTGTTTCTGCCTAATATCATTTTTATTTTCTGAAATGATACTTTCTTACTGCTTTCTTATTTTTGTATGTAGAGATCAGTCTTACTTTCATCAGGTTTCACTTTCAAGCAATCTTAAGTTTCCGTCGTTGTTATCTATTTACAAGATAGGCCGTCTTAGGTATTCGTAATATTCGTCACAGAAACCACATCTCTGTTGCTTACAAATTCTTCCTAATTTGTTCACTAACATTCTAAGATTCACTGCCATACAGCAGAATAGGTTCTATGCAACATTTTAGCACTCTCTCATACTAATTTTAGTCCATCTCTTAATGATGTATTCCCGCTTGTATCGCTCTTACTCCCTTGCCTCTGACATTTCCGCCTAATATGGTTTTACAAATATTATGATGTACTCTAACCTGACCAAAATACTTCAGCTGCCCACCTCCTTCTACCCGCAACCCCCTCCCCCAGCAGAATTATATTTTCATTTTATTTCCACTGAACATCTGTACTTGAGTGTTTGTTTCGGGGGGGGGGGGGGGGGGGGGGGGAGTTAGTTACGTATCCTTGGCAGGACGCTGCAGAACCAACCCCTGTAATTTTTGGCTGTCCCACTACCCGACCTCTTTCGTTAGTTTTACCCTCCTCATACCCCTCCCCCCCCCCCCCCCCCCCCCCCCCCTAGGCAAATTTTACGTTCATTTGCAGCTGCTTTTCAAAACGATCAGCTTCGGTACCACTTTCGACAGTTGGGATGGAATGCCGCACCGCGGCATAATAAAGTTCGTGCGCAAAGCCTCAGCCACAGAAGCCTAGTGTTTGTTACCAACAAATTAATTAATAAATAATAGTTAAAACATAAAAATGACATTGAGCTTCAAGTCAACACGGGTAGGGGTACCGGGAAAAGAACTGGAAAGCAAAGGCTTATGCGTGATGTTGAGCACTCACCCACCGAGTCGGCTATAAAATATACAGGTCGCACTGTATGCCAGATACTCCTGAAGATGTGGAAAAGTGTACTTTTTAAGTTAGTATATACACCAGGTCGACCCAGCCTAAAAAAATGGATACTAGGATGTGAGTCCTGGGGAAGTAAAAACGGCCGGCGTAATGCTGACCACATGACCCACCTAGTGCCTACTGGTCTGTAAAAAATATGAGTGCTCTTACCCTTTGCCTGGTGCGCCTAAAGTCGTGAAAAGGTATCTTTACTTTTTTACTATAAACACCAGGTTATTCCGCTAAGTTTACTCCTAGATAAGTTTATACAGGGCTAAGTTTACTCAGGGCTAAGTTTACTCAGGGTTAAGTTTACTCCGGACTAAGTTTACTCAGGGTTAAGTTTACTCAGGGCTAAGTTTACTCAGGGCTAAGTTTACTCAGGGTTAAGTTTACTCCGAAATAAGTTTACTCAGGGTTAAGTTTACCCAGGACTAAGTTTACTCAGGGCTAAGTTTACTCAGGGTTATGTTTACTCAGGGCTAAGTTTACTCAGGGCTAAGTTTACTCAGGGTTAAGTTTACTCAGGACTAAGTTTACTCAGGACTAAGTTTACTCGGGGCTAAGTTTACTTAGGGTGAAGTTTCTCAGGGCTAAGTTTGCTTAGGGGTCAAAATATTTTTTTAATGGGGATCAGAGTCCCAATGTAGAAAAATCATTAAAACAATGTGCTTGTAACTGACTCAGAAAGCATGTCGAGGAAGGTCAGGACAAGCATGCTTCGTGCAGAGTGGCATGCTTCACTGGGGATGACACGGCTGATTATTGTCTGGTGTTTTCTCTGGGATACGCCGGTGTGTTAAGAAATGAACAGCGGATAGACTGGCTGGCTCTGCACAACTTAGTGGAATACTGATGCATGATAAGGGAGACGTGGTTAGCGCCTTGTGGGAGAGCGTGTACAGTTCGGAGGAGCAGATGGATCACCACAGTCTGGTGAGATTGAAGCAGCAGGGAGTGACGAGAGGTTTTGGCAAATGTTTGAGGCTCAGAGGAAAGGCAAGACGGACGTTTAATCAGAATGCTACTGGCACCATTAGTATTGGAATTCTGCACTGGCTACTGAAGATGGCGACGGGGCGCTTATGGGAATGCCCCGAGTGCTGTGATGTCGGCTTTTGAATCAAATCAAATCAATAATACACTCCAATCTGACAATCATCCACAGGCCACAGGCTAGGGCTCTTCTGCGGGCTAGATATGGCCAGCGGTTCGCCAGTTAAAGAGACCGGATCTGCACCTTAAGACATTTGCTTCCGGAGACGTAGCATCTATGGATATACATGACATGCAATGACGTCGAATCTCTAATCAGTCGTCAGTAATAAACAACTTCTCCTTTCAGTAAGCCAAAACTTCTTTCCCCCTTTTCCCTCCTTTTTCCCTTCCCTTTCTCCTTCCCTTCCCCTCCAGTTCAGCAGACTCCGTATTAATTATCCGTAAGTTACCCTAAAAAGATAAATACACCGGAGCTACAAACACCTTGAAATGAAAACGCAAACAACGCTGGATTTCGTGAACAATGGCATCACAGAACAGCGTACACGGCACTCAGCCTACGCCTTTCAAATCCCTCCAACCCTGGCGACACTGTCACATTCCCAGACGGAGTGAATTCCAACAAATTGTCACTTAAAGCGGACGGTAAACGCGGTTGGTGTGCTAAGAAACGATTTGCAATCTATCCGCCCACTATGAGTAATTCCGTTACAACTTGAGGACCCGAGTAAGTAATTCACGACTTTTCCTGTGAAATAAATTCCTAGAGGTGGAGTTGGTAAACGGGAGATGTAATCTGTTCACTTTCTCGATTCCGTGATTTTCTTCACTTCCAGGGAAATGGGGAGGGGAAAGGCGGTTTTGGGGGGGGGGGGGGGGTCTGATGTAATGTATTCGAATAGTTAGTTGTGTATCCTTTACAGGACCTTGCAGAACCAACCCCAGCATTTTTTTTTTTTTTTGGCTGTTGTAGTTTTCTAGGCGAATTTTACGCCCAATAGTTTGCCATTGCCACTGGAAGGTCGGCTCTCGATGCCAACATCGAAACCAACGCAAGGCCCTCAGCTGTGATCGAACTCGGCACCCCTGTATTACATCTGCGCGTTCGTAAGCCACAGACGCCGGCAATGTTTATGCAAGCTAAAGCTTTTTCTAACTGTAATGTAATGATGGAAACACGGTCAATGTAGAAATACGTGTCGCCTACGGACGGACATCCTGTAGAGAAGGGGACAGAGAACCATCAAACAGACACTGAACTGAGAAATAAACGGACCCAGGGAGAGGGCGTCGCGTCAAGAAAATCATAGCGGTTGGGGCGTGTTGGTTCAGCCATTTACAATTTGTGCAGATGAATAAGACAACCAGTCAAATTGGCTGACTGAGCGCTGACTCATTGAAAAGTTACTTGTTTGTTGCAGATGCAAATTCCCCATTCCTGGACAAGGAGTCCAAGGTTTTCGTCGCCCAGCTACTGAGCTACGTGCTTGATGCGACACTTTGAGCTGCGGTTTTCATGTGAAATTTAATTTTTATTGTGCCCGTTATTGACTACACTAAGATGGCATGTGGCCATTTACCATTAAGCTTAAAAGGTCGTGTACTCTGAAGGGTGCGATGCAGGCTTTCTTGATTGCCCGTTTGATCCAACAGTTAGCTGTAATTCTGGTGTGGGGCTGTAATTGTTGGCATATCTGACAGATTGCCTTATGCATTTTATCTTAGTGTGGAAGCTTCCAGATTTTGCTGGGACTGACAAGTGATTCACTAGTTTTCAAAAGAGCCAGTGAAAGATATTTGGCGTAATTTACACCGGTACAGGAATAGAGCCGACTCATCGGCAGGACTGTTGGAACTTGGAATAACGACGACTAAAATTTGTCGTGTCCTTTACAGGACGTTGCAGAACTAACCATAGCATTTATTTGGGTGCCTGTTGTGGTGTTCCTAGGAAAATTTTCACTTTCAGTAGTTTGCCATTGCTGAACGGTAAGCTCTGCGTACCACTGTCGAAACCAACGCAAGACAAACCGATTGAACCCGGCACCCGTATTCACATATCATTCAGATTTAAGTACAAGACTAAAGTCCAGAGGTCAAAGAAAAACCAAAACTTTTCAGCAGATTTAACCACTGGTGAACGTAAAGAAGAAGATATACATTTATCATCAGCTTAAAGGAATGCGAGCTAACAAGGGAGATTAATAAACGGAAGTCTCTTCTCAACAACGCAAACATAATTCGCCACCCGCTGTACCCAAGGGAAAATTGTCACAGGGAAAGTTATGCAAAACACCGTGAACTCAGGCAGTTTATCCAGATTTCCACTGCACAGTGATTAGTGCTACAGTGACTTACTGTCTTTTAGCCCACTTGCATCCACCTGCTCAAATTTCCAGAAATTTCCATTTGGTTCCGCCTATGTTGTTAAGGGTGATGAGAAAGCTCCGTTCTTTTGTCTACACAGGTAACTTAATAATTTAATTGTTCACCGGTAGGGCGGTTGACTGTGTGATTATAATGTTGACCTGGGAGTGATTGATTCACAAGACTGGTTGTAGGCTGGTTTCCATTGACTGATGTAGGTCACAGGCAGAAGTTAGGGCTGACGGAAAGCTGAATATTTGTCGTTGCTGTTTCTCTATTTACTTTCCTCTCGACTTCCTCAATTTGTAACCCAGCTTTATCACAGGGAACGGAAAACACTACATGCACGTGAAGTAAAAGGGAAACTTATTAATATATACTGGGTATGAAAACCAAACTATTTTGGTATTGTGCCGAGGAAAAGTCCAGGTTGACCGCAAAAATATTCTGCAATCTATACTCTTTAGTCGGGAGTCGCAGTGGCGTAGCGGCTAGATGCTCGCCTTTGGATCAGAAGGTCGTGGGTTCGCTTCCTGGCGAAGCCAGACTTCTTAAAAAATGACCTTGGCTCCTAGGTCTATCCAGCTTTGAGTGGGTACCGGGTGCAGCCCCTGGAGGTAAAGGCGGCTGGCCGATTGGTCTATTAAATATAGCCACAACCCTATATACCCTTTACACCTAAGAACGTGGAAAAGGGTCCTTTGCAGTCTTTGGTTATATCATGAGAAGGAGAAAATTGGAAAATATCGTAACAGTAGGAGTGTTAGAGGTAAACAGAGGCAGAAGAAGACGGAGAGAACAGATGATGGACATCGTGGCTGGGAGGGTCATCTGTGTCAGGGTTAATTGAAAGTACACGAGACAGAAGGCTGTGTATAGATATGACTGCCAATGCAACACGGTACAGCACCTCATTAGGAGCGGCCCCCAACACTTCTTGTTGAAATCACACCAATGGCCTTTAAATAAGTTCTCTTTTTAAGCATTTGTTTATGTTTCATTTTCCCCAATCATATTTTTTTAAATGTACTATTTAGCACATAATATTAATAACAATATTAATAGTAGTAGTAGTAGTAGTAGTAGTAGTAGTAGTAGTAGTAGTAGTAGTAGTAGTAGTAGTAGTAGTAGTAGTAGTAGTAGTAGTAGTAGTAGTAGTAGTAGTAGTAGAAGTAGTAGTAGTAGTAGTAGTAGTAGTAGTAGTAGTATTAGTAGTAGTAGTAGTAGTTGTAGTAGTAGTAGCAGTAGCAGTAGTACTAGTAGTAGTAGTAGTAGTAGCAGCAGCAGCAGCAGCAGCAGCAGCAGTAGTAGTAGTAGTAGTAGTAGTAGTAGTAGTAGTAGTAGTAGTAGTAGTAGTAGTAGTAGTAGTAGTAGTAGTAGTAGTAGTAGTAGGAGTAGTACTAGTAGTAGTAGTAGTAGTAGTAGTAGTAGTAGCAGTAGTAATAGTAGTAGTAGTAGTAGTAGTAGTAGTAGTAGTAGTAGTAGTAGGAGGAGGAGGAGGAGTAGTAGTAGTAGTAGTAGTAGTAGTAGTAGTAGTAGTAGTAGTAGTAGTAGTAGTAGTAGTAGTAGTAGTAGTAGTAGTAGTAGTAGTAGTAGTAGTAGTAATAGTAGTAGTAGTAGTAGTAGTAGTAGTAGTAGTAATCAATAGTACTATACTGTGTTTTAAAAAAAAAAGAATTGTTATCCGATAGCGCGTTTTTATTAATTTGTAAATAAGATATCGTACTCGGGTATGTGAAAAGCTGACTCAAATGTTATTTATCATGTCCAGTGGACATGTGGGCGTGAATTGCGTGGGTTTTTATAATCGTTACAACGCAGTGGTCAGTTGTGTTTAAGACCATATTTGTGAGCATGGCTCACAATGCGCGCACGAGAAAGCAACACAATTTGCGGTGATCTTTATTCACTCCCTACGCAATTTAAACCATATAAAAGGATAACGCTACACCAAAACGATCACTTCATTTTCAAGCAGTCATGAATGGCGCCTCTATCGATAAATTTCAGGACTATTGCTATTGGCCGATTGCAGGCAGGAGAAAGTCAAAGTCATGTTGCCAGGCACCAAAACGTGCATCAGAGTACCATCAGTCGACTTTGACACCGATTTCAAGCCACTGTTTTAGTTGAAGTCCGACATTGCAGTGGATAACCCAGAGTGGCAACAGCAGCGGATAATCGCCTTATTCGGTTTCGTCACCTCAGAGACAGGTTTACAACAGCTTCCTCAACTGCACAGGCATTGCCTCATGTGTATGATCAAACTGTTCGGAACAGTCTGCATGATGTTGGAATTTGGGCTTGACGATCACACTAAGTACCTGTCCTTACGCGTCGCTATCACCAAAGTCAACTTCTTTGGGCCAACCAACATCGTTCCAGGGCAAGTGAAAATCAGTGGAGACATGTATGGTTCAGTGACAGATCTTTCTTTGTGTTGCAGCGTCATGATAGACGGCATATGGTCTACCGTAGACGAAATGAGGGTTTATCCCAAAATTGTGTTGATGAAACTCTGCTGCACCGTGGTGGAGTTGTAATAGTATTGGATATGATCAGTGTCAACGGAAGGAGTCAAGTACACATTAAAGGAAGTTTGAATGCGCAACGATACGTCCATGAAATTCTTCAACCACATGTCCTTCCATTGTGGGATGCCAACATATCTTTTTCAACAGGACACGCCAGACCCCATTCTGCACAGCTGACCACTTAGTTCCTGGCTGCCAATAACATTCAAACCCTTCCATGGCCATCCCTGTCTGCAGACATGAGTCCGATTGAGCACCTGTGGGATGAGCTGCAAAGACGTGTTTGTCGCCGAAACTTTGCTCCAGCCAATGTTGGTGATATGTTCCAGGAACTCCAGGAAGAGTGGGCAGCCATTATATAGGCCCACATCGGACATCTGATCGCATCCATGCACAGGAGATGTCAGTCACTGATTAACGCAAGAGAAGGCCACACATCATACAATCGAGAAAGGCCTACGCTTAAGAACTATGGTGACCCAGATGCAAAGGAAAAAAAAGGTGTCAACTGATTGACGGAACCCTAAGGTATTCTTGTGTAAAATGTAAGTAATTTCTCTTACTGGATTACAAAGATGCAGAATTTCAAAATGGTGAGTATGTTCCTTTCAGTTACTATGCGTTTCTTTCCTTTTTTTTAAACAGTATAGATTTAACACAAAACATGAACTTAAATGCCGTGAGTGCCACTTCTCTAAAAATGTCTCAGGACGATAGGCTTCAAAAAGTACTTGTTTAATTGCACAATAATAATAATTATAACAAAAAGTGTTATGATTTTTATTATGTAAAAAGTAAAGTAAAGTACCCTTTTCCACTCCTTAAGGCGTATAGGGCATATAGGGCTAGACCTATATTTTTATAGACCAATCGGCACAAGAAAGGGTGATGTGGTCAACATCACGCCGGCCGCCTCTACTTCCCGGGACTGCACCCGGTACCCACTCAAGACTGGGTTGACCTGGTGATTGTTTTTACTATAAGTTCAATAAGACTTGAGCCCGTCTCCCCACCCTAGAACATTACTGGGGGGGGGGGGGAGGGTGGGAGCGAGGCGGTCAAAGCTTTACGTTCACGCTATACAGCTTCACGCCGCAGCTAAATACTAATGTGTCGCGACACACACAGCATGGTAAGCTCTGACCAGAGAGTTGAGTAGTGAACTGTTTGTTGCCAGCAATCAGATGCCTAGTCTCATACTGCAAGTAGTGGACAGGAAGCTAAACAGGCAAAAATGGCATTGCATGCGTTTATCTCATGACAGTCAACAGAAATGTTCCAAAGTCGATAAAATACATCAAGCCACCAGTCAGACAATTACACTGAACAAACTCGACCGTGGACTATTTAATGTTGCCACAGAACCACCCAGAGTTTTGGACCCAGGTTACTTTTTTCATGCATTGAATAGATACTGATAATATGGATTGTTAAGTTGTGATATCTACATGGTAACGTTGTAGTTTACAGAATAAGTAAATGTAGCAATGTTTTTTTTTCCTAGGGGAAAAAAGTATGTGTCGGTACTTACCACAATGGGTCTTACATGTAGTGCCATGACTTACGACAAAGTGTCTAACACGTTGTGCCAGGACTTACCACAATGTGTCCAACAGGTGATGTCATGACTTACCACAATGTGTCTAACAGGTGGTGCCAGGACTTACCACAATGTGTGTAACAGGTGGTGCCAGGACTTACCATAATGTGTCTAACAGGTGGTGCCATGATTTACCACATAGTGTCTAACAGGTGGTGACATGACTTACCACAAAGTGTCTAACAGGTGGTGCCATGACTTACCACAAAGTGTCTAACAGGTGGTGCCATGACTTACCACAAAGTGTCTAACAGGTGGTGCCATGACTTACAACAAAGTGTCTAACAGGTGGTGCTATGATTTACCACAAAGTGTCTAACAGGTGGTGCCATGACTTACCACAAAGTGTCTAACAGGTGGTGCTATGATTTACCACAATGTGTCTTACATGTGGTGCCATGACTCACCACATTGTGTCTTACAGGCGGTGCCATGACTTACCATAAAGTGTCTAAAATAAGGTGACAGGACTCACCTCAATGTGTCTAATAGGTGGTACAATGGCTCATCACAAAGTATCTAAAATCGGTGCTAGGTGAACTGATGTATAACATGGTAAGTGTTGTCAAAGATCTTTGGAAAAAGGTGAACTGATACATAACATGGTAGGTGTTGTCAAAGATCTTTAGGAGAAGGTGAACTGATACATACCATGGTAGGTGTAGTCAAAGATCTTTAGGAGTAGGTGAACTGATACATTATATGATAGATGTTGTCAAAGATCTTTAGGAACAGGGGAACTGATACATAACTTGGTAGATGTTGTCAAAGATCTTTAGGAAAAGGTGAACTGATACATAACATGGTAGGTGTAGTCTAAGATCTTTGGGAAAGGTGAACTGATACACGCATGGCAAGCTAGATGTGGTCAAAGGTTTTTAGGAGAAGGTGAACTGATACACGACAAGCTGGATGTGGTCAAAGGTCTTCGGGAGAAGGCGAACTCATATATGACAAGATAGATGTGGTCCTAGGTCTTTTTGAGAATGTTAACAATGCCGAAGTACAAACAGATCCTTAAGATCTGAAGTGAAAGATGCAGCGGTAAAAGACCAGCGGGTCTTGTCAACACTATACACTATGAGGAAAGACAAGGCGAACATGTAAGCACACTGCCACTGGTACCATCGGAGTAGGAGCTCTGCGCTGGCTGCTGAAGGTGGAGTCAGGGCGCTTATGAGGATGTCCAGACTGCTATGATGTTGGTCCAAAACGAAATTGCTCACATCACCTCTTACATTTATTATGGGCTTATGAAAACACCATAGGATTTTCCTTTTTTTCCCCCAACAAGTTGTGTATCTGACTTTTGTGGAGATGAAAACCTATAATTTTGTTTTCCCATTACCCTTAAAGGTTATTAACTATGACCAGCTGGGACTGAGAAAGTCAATTTCAGGAACTCATTGCTGAACTTGACCAAACACTTTACAATGGCCGCTCTTTTGTTCTACGGGTTGTTGGGACCAGCAGCCATACTGTGTGTGGCAGCGCAGAAGGACACAGTGAACCCTTCCGACAGACCCATGAGTAAGTCCAGGACGGAAATGGTAGAACTTCTGGCCAAGCTCCAGGGACACCCAGCGATACAGAATCGGCTCAGTCCATCGTCTCCGGGAAACAAAGTGAACATTTCTGTTGATATTGTTGTAAAACAGGTTAGCTTCTTGTCTGCTCACATGGTTTAGTTGATAACTTAACTGCGTTATGTATAATCATTGGGCTCTGTGGCTAAGTCGATGCGAACGCTTCGTAATGCGGGGTGCCGGGTTCGATCCCAGCTGCGGGCCATGCGTCTTGCGTTGGTTTCGACAGTGGTATCAAGAAAGCCGACCGTCTAGAAAGCAATGGCAAACTACTGGACGTAGATTTGCCTAAAAAAACACACAACATCCTGGGCCTTTGGGGTTGGTTCTGCAACGTCCTGTAAAGGATGGGCAACTAACCTAACCTATGTATAATCTTCGAGGAGACTTTGAATAAAAACCTGAAATGGATAACAGAACGCTTGTCAAAAGTGGGGCGGCCATCTTTAAACATACTTTACGACGTCACTGCATTCGTCTGTACCGTCACGTCACGTGCTTAACACTACTTAACAGCAGCATTGTCAGTTTTTAGGACAATGACATCGTTATTGTAATTTCCAGCATACTTTTGAGGTTTTCATTTTAAGACTTCTTGTGTTTCTATGTGTGTTTGCGTATACATGTGTGTGTGGGTGTATGCGTGTGTGAAACTAATAGAATATAAAGCAGGAGATGTATAAGAGAAGTAGCTAAAGGGAGAAGAGAAGAACTTTTAAAAAAATGACCTTCTGACTTCAAGACAGGAAAGAGAGAAAAGAAAAGGCGAGATTTTGCAGGATAGAGACCCCAGCAGAAGATATCTCGAGCCAAAGCAGTGGTAGCTATAGTGTTCTACAAAAGACACTAAAATTTATAACCTTAACAACTATAAAAACAATGCAAGCTAATTTCTAACAACTAGTCATAAGCTGGTTAAAATGCAACAGTTATGTTTACTTGTTTGCTTGTTTGCTTGTACTCCACCAGGACATCACACAAGCTATAAACACCCGGTGAGACAAGTATCAAAATATAAAATACAATCGTGAAAACTGACAATCGCACTGAATTCTCCGATACGATGACAGGCAGATATCTGAGTTCCTCGACCATACATTGCAGCCACTAGTCGTTGGTCTCCCGTGTTATATCGAAGAAACCAACCATGCTATCTCTGTCTTTCAATCTATCCGGTTCACCTCTTCTTCCAATTACCACATCTTCACTTTAGATGTTTACCCTCTCTCTATATGTCTGCTCCAGATTCTGATGGTCTCAAGGCTTTGTGGTTCTTTCTAGATCGTAGAGTCAGTCCTGCTAAAGCCATTGACTATTCGATACGTCTGACCAAGTTAGTGCTCACTCTCAACTCATTCGAGTTTAATGACCATTATTTTAACCAGTAATAGCAAGGTCCCATCTTGGTGCACATAGCGTCGATGTGGGCACTAAGATGGTACCTAGCTATGCCTACCTGTTCATGGGCTACCTCAAGAATCAGATACACCATGTATATACTGGTAGGCTCCCCGAGATCTACAGAAGGTACATTGATGACTGCATCAGGGTCACCCACATGCTCCTACCTACTGTATGAGTTCATTCATTTTTTTTCCTCCAACTTTAATTCCAGCTTCATATTCACTTAAAGAATTTCACCATCGTCGGGGCATTTTCTGGATCTCACTGTCGCCTTGGATTCTAAAGGTCTCAGCACCTCGGTATACTCTAAGCCTACCGATTTCCATGCTTTTTTTTTTCTATAAGTCCTCTCATCCCTCTTCTTGAAAGGACGCCATTCCTTTCCCCCCAGCGTCTACGCCTCCGCAGACTGTGCCAGGAGAACGACACTTTCACCACAAGGCCCTAGAAATGCTCAGGTTAAATCATGGTTGAAAAGGCGTCCGGCGTGATGTTGACCACATTACCTAATGAGTGCCGATTGGTTTATAAAAAAAATGTAAGTCTAAAATTGACCTAAATCGATGGATCGATCAGTTTTGCCCCTTCGGACAGCTACCTCAAGGTTTTACAACAGCATTTTGAGTTTTAAAATCTAAACTTGACGGCAGACCAACAAGTCAGATGCTAAATACCCCGTTCAACCTTCAAAGAAGTTATAATTAGGGCACCGGTAACGGCTACACCAGACACGTGTAACCTGCGGTCCTTTGCGGTTAAAGGTGATTGACGAGAAAGGGTTCTTTACTTTATTATGCACATATGAGGCCCTTATCAGATACCGTCGTTGGCTAATGAAGTGTTAGGTGATCAGTTTCTCTGCTGGTCATTTTTTTCTTTCTAGAATTCGCGACATCTGGTACCATTTTTCATTTTTGCTTTTTTTTTAAATTTAAATTAGGTTTTGATCCCAGAGACGCACTGGTCCGAAACAAAAAATCCGACCACTTTTGAGAAATGAGTCCATTCTACCATTTGTTTCGAGTGAAAGATTAATGATGCAGTTTACTATTTAGCTGTACAAGTCAGTTGAGACGAAAGTTCACCAGTTAAGGCTGGCTGTTTATCTAATCATTTCAGGTCTTTGGCATTGATGAACTGACGCAAATCATTGACTCTTTCGTTCACTTCCGGGTAAATTGGCATGATTATGACCTCACGTGGAACCCACAAGAATTTAGTGGACTGGAGCAGGTCCATCTGGATAAAGACAAGTAAGTAAATGACCCTCTTCATGCCCGGCATATACAAGGCCCATGGTCGAAGCCACATATTTCATAGGTCATGGGTCTTGTCATCAGCAGCACACTGCCGTTTGGATTTTCCGCGACATTTTCTACCCTACAAGTGACTTTACTTTTGCTCCAGAACTTGAATTTTGCTTTACAACCCGTCTTACAGATCCGGCTTATTTGTAAGCAGACTGTTGATTCCTCCCTTCTGAGATAATTGCACACAGACTTCGAAGGAAACAATTAGCCAACTGCTACGATATGCTTGTTATGTTGAGGAGGGGCAGGGGGCGGGGTGGGGAGGGTTGATACTCCCAAATTTGGGTCCTCTGAACCTACACGAGGTAGTGGACGAACAACCCGAATTTTTGCCAGCGTTTTCCTCTATTAACTGGGTTGTCTCTGTCAACTGAATCGGCAATAATCGCGAGGGATGGGTAGTAAAAGCAAAGTACAGGTCCATTTTATACGCTTTTAGGCGTTAGGGCATATAGGGCTAGACCTATTATTTTACAGACAAATCGGCACAAAATGGGCGATGTGGTCAGCATTACGCCGGCAGGACTGCACCTGTTACCAACTCAAGGCTGGGTCGACCTGTGAGCCAAGGTCATATTTGGAAAAAGACCGGCGCCGCCAGAGAGCGAACCCACGACCTTCCGATCCGCGGCGAGCGTCTAGCCGCTCTGCCACTGCGACTCCCGATGGTTGGGTAAATGAATAAAGTCTATTTGGTTTTTGTCTTACAGAATATGGTACCCCATTCTAAAC
This sequence comes from Candidula unifasciata, assembly GCA_905116865.2. Taxonomy (NCBI): domain Eukaryota; kingdom Metazoa; phylum Mollusca; class Gastropoda; order Stylommatophora; family Geomitridae; genus Candidula; species Candidula unifasciata. The sequence goes on along the minus strand of CAJHNH020006668.1, from coordinate 1,700,018 downwards.
ATTATCAACGCTGGAGATAGTGAGTCTTTTGTAATAGACGCCGATCAGGTGGTTAGTCTTTGGTACAACGGAACTGCCCAGTTCCACTCGACCAAGTTCCTTAAATCGACGTGTAACGTGGACCTCACAGACTACCCTACGGATGTTCAGAAATGTCAGATCAATGTTGTTCCATCAGTCGCAACCCCGGATGTGTGGATCGAGCATGGGCAAACAATTGAGACTCAAGAGGTATGTTATAATTTTCTGATAATTTTTCTTCTTTCTTCTTTCTGTCCTATTTGTATTCATCTTATTTCTATGGGTTTAACGCAACACACGGTTCGTTATTATTTATTTAATATTTGGTCTGGGTATGCAGTAAAAATCTGACCAAATATTGTGAAAGTAGCACTGTGATTTTTGTGCCCAGATGGGTTTCTAATTTGAATCTATGTGGGACTGAAAGAGTTCATCTTAGCGCTCATGTGCTATAAATGACTGCAGAAAGTCGTGGTTGTTCATCTATATGACGACGTTGGTTTTAGGATTTAAGTTTTGTGTGCAAACATGCGTTTTATAGATGTGGCTTTTTGTGTGCAGTCTGCTGGTCCACTGACTTTGAGGCGGATGTATTCCGACTTCGCCAAAAAAGAAAATCCTATTTAATTTGACCAGCTAAGCAGTTGGGAATCTGTCTCTATGATGACCAGGGGGAGAAGCAGATGGATCGGCCAGTATGAGTCTTTTTCTTGGAGTACCATACGCTTTAATCAGCAACTGTATAAAATTGTAGATTAATTTTGTAAAGAGAATAAATTAATCGGGTGTGTCTATTTACTTATATGATAAATTGTGGGGGTCTTTTAGTGCAATAAATTTGTGATTCTTCTTAAATAAAAATTAGTTTCTTTAACTATTACCCTGGAATCGAAGTTGATCCTCTATCCTTCTTCTTCTTCTTTCGTTCGCCTGAAGTAAGCTGTCTATATCATCAATTGTGTCTCTTGTAGACATTTCACTGCCGATGTTAGTTCATTCAGTGGTCCATAGAGTTGACATACCACTGTTGTTCTTTCTGGTCAAAAAGTTTGCCCTAATGTGTCAAATTCGGTGCAGTCCTGAAGTACATGCCCTACTGTCGGGGGCACTTTTCCACAGGTACACATGGCTGATACGCCTATCTTGTGTACATGTGGTTACGTAATCGGTTGTGCCATGTTCTGAGCTAATGACTACACGGCTTTATTGAAATATATAACTATTTAATCAACGACTTCAAACTCACCTACTCAAACTTACCTACTCAATCTGTTTTATTTATAATATGCAGGGACAGTTTGAAGTGAAAGGTGCATGGAAGATTGTCAGTAAGTCCACGGAACATGGAAATACGGCGAGATATTCCTACATCAATGTTCATTTGGAGCTCCAGAGGCGAGGATTGTTCTACGCAGTGTGCCTGCTGCTGCCACTGTTCTCCACATCCCTGCTGACGGTCTTCGTGTTCTTGATCCCACCAAACGCTGGGGAGAAGGTGTCTTTCCTGGTCTCTATTGTCCTGGCTAACACGATGATGCTGAATCTTCTAGGGTAAGTCTAAACCAATGGTAGGCAGGAGTGGTCTCAGGGTATAGTGTCCGCCTAGAGTGTCGGAGGTCACGGGTTCAAGGCTGGGACTTTTTCACCTGGAATTTTGGAAATTTCCCCTGGTCTCTTGGTAGTTTATCGGACGCCCGTGTGTATTATGGCAAGGTAAAATATCCCTTGACAGTTGGAAATCGATAAGAGTAGCCTAACGGCGCTGCCCAGGATCTATTGGGAGTTTAAAATCTACCCAAAGTATTTCAGGATCCTCGCAGGTGTAACAAAGTTAGTGCACTGGGCTGAGATACCTCAGACTTAGGCTTGAGCTAGAAGTAGAACGGAGCACTTATGGGTTACATTCGTGTGCTAATATATTGATCCGTCGAATAAGCAAACAAACAAAACCTATTGCCCGCTGGGGGATTTCTACTGACCTATGAGGCTAGGTAAACTTATAATCTTTTTACTCTCACCTTCCCTCACTAACATGATTTCTGCAAATGACCAATCTGATTAAACACATTAAGGAATAATAAAAGAGCTTCAGCTGGTAAGTGTTTCTGGCCAGAGGCATGGCGAGGGATTGTTATCTTAGATTATTTCACACAAAATCAGAATAAAACCAGATTCTCAGTTCAAGATCTACTTCTTCCTATTCTCTGGCTGAAGGTTCTGGTCTTTTGTCTATTTGTGGATTTTACTCCTATTTCAGAACATAGGTTTTACTTGCACATCCGTTTTACAGATCAGGCTTATGTGTATGCAGACTGTTGATTCCTAGTCTCTCAGACAGATGTACTCCGACTTCGATGAAACCCCCATAACTAGTGGACTCTTACTTACAGCAAGCTTGCTAGGGAGGTATTTGGTCTACTCACCCCCGCCCCACCCACCCAACCCACCCGACGCCCAGTTTCCTCGACAATGGGTTCTCAGAACCCTCACGTGGAGTTCTGGATCAGAAAATGATTTTTGAATATACCCAGTTTCTTGTTTCCATATAAAACAAATATGCACACATATCACTGAATATGATGTGCCAACTTACCACAGGACAACCTTTACAAACATCAGAAGGTAGATTATTATCGTGCTGTGTCCGTGTAATGAGAAGAGATCTTGGAACTGATCAAAAACAAACAAACAAATTTGGAAAGAAATACGGAAGACAGTGCGAGAAGATTCTTGACAGCCTTTTGTGGTAGCACTGCGGGCTGTCAGCACATCTTCCGATGCATGTTTTTGGAGATCGCAGGTTGTGAAAAGGCATGATCGCCTACGTCAGTCAGCAAGGCTCTTAATGGTTCTAGTTTTTAGATCAGAAAGTTCTTGTTTGTATAGATAAACATATCAGCTCCCTAGTTCTAGGTTAAAAATGTTCACACACACTACACACTCACAGACACACACACACACACACATATATAAATCTGATTTATAACAATGCCCGCTTAAGTTATGTGGCTTTCTATATAGATGGCTCTGTGCTAAGAGACGGAAGAATTGCAGGGGATTCACAATAAAAGCAAATGGACAACTCTTGGTGCAAGAAAGACTGGTCTATGATAAAACATCTAGTTGGAGAATAGAGGCAGAGTGAGTCACTGCAGCTTTCTGTTGACTGGAGAACCGGCTGCATACGCACGCGCTCGCGCACACACACACACGTTTGTCATGATTTTAGAGACTGACAAAATATTAGGGAAAACGTGGATACGTGTGTATAGCGCACGTAGCTCCCGAAATCCAGGACAGTTAGCGTCTTCTGTGTTGTATTATATGTTACATTTACGTGTACTGGGAAATGAATAGGCAGACAGATTGTATGGGACTGCACCATTTAGTGGTGAACTGATGCATGACAAGCTAGATGTGCTCAGGGTTCTTTGTAAGTGAGTTAACAAGACGGAAGCACGGGTATATAGATTACCTCGATCTGAGGAGAATGGTGCAGCGGGGAGTTATCAGAGGGGTCTGGCCGGCTATCTACACTGCGAGAGAAAGCAAGAGCAACATACAATCAGAATGGCACTGGTACTATCTCACCTGGTATCCTACTAAAGCTGCTGAGGTTGTAGAGAGTAAGGTGCGTATCCTTTACAGGACGTTGTAGAACCAACCCCAACAGTTATTTGGCTGTTGTGAAATTTTAGTTTAGTTGTTTGCTATTGCTACTAAACTGTCAACTCTCGGTACCACTGTCGAAACAAACGCAAGACAAGCCGTCCGCAGCTGGGATCAAACCCGGCACCCCGGCATTACAAAGCGCGTTCGCAACGCCTAAGCCACAGACACCGTCTGAGGTTGTTGAAGTTAATGGGATATCCCTAGCGACGTGATATCGGTTTTAACTCAACTTGTATGAATATATGAAAATAGTACATTCCGGAACCCACGGTCATGGAGTCGATATGGGCTCGCTTTAGGGTCCGAAGTTCTTGTTATCCATCAATTGGAATTAGCGATAATTGACATTAATCCCAGGTCACCCCACCCTGAATGGATACCAGGAAATACTTTGGGAAGTAAATATGGGTGACGTAATGCTGCCCGTAACGTCTATGGGGTGTAGAGTAGTCTGTTAAAAAATTCTGATTTAGTAAGTTATGCTATATGCTCCACTAGCATCAAGAGGGTCCTTTACCTGTGCTCTGAATGGGTAGAAAAAGGTTGTTGCGTATCCTTTACAGGACTTTGCAGAACCAGCCCCAGCAGCCCCTGGCTGTGAATGGGTAGAAAGCATTCGAAAATCAAACTTAACCTCCGTAACCTAGATCTACACACCGGGTCATGCGGACGTATAGGGAAATGAGCGAGCGGACCATCTGGCAAGTACTGCACTAAGGATTGCGGGAAAAAGCAGGGACAGAGCAGATATTGTCAACGCTGTACGGACTGGGCTAGTGGATAATGAGGAATCACTGACACTATCATGATTGCGTGACATGGAAGTAAAGCATGGTGAAGCACATCTATGCCGTCTTCGAGGCCGAGGTAGATTAGAAGACAATATAACCAGCTTCTCATGGGAACAATTAGTAGAAGTATTTTGAAGCGGCTGCTGCATCGGAGGACTGAGCACGCATGGGAATGCCCATTTGCAGTGACGTCGATTGTGATAACAGAAAATAACATAACATCTTGTAGGGAGTCGGCAGTCCGAAACCCAAGTTCAAGGTGTCTTCTTTGTGCCAAAGAACTGCATGGCTTTTGGGTGAACAGTCGTTAACGAAGGCAGTCAGGTCGTTGTAGAGGCAACGCTTGCTGGTGGTTGTGATGTCCCAAGTCCCTCTCCAGCTAATAGTGAGGGTACTGCTGGGGTGACCGTTTATTAACCCTCACATAATGCTTCAGGTCAAAATGGACGCTAGGCTCCATTTATAGACTGGAAGGATATAGTTTCGTTGCCCAGCTGGGAGCTGCGGATTTCATTTGAACGGTGATAAATATTTTGTGTGTTTTTCGTTGGCACAGGAGCGGAGCAACTATGGGGTGACCCGTTTGCTATGAAGCTGAAACTAAGTTTACCAGATTACCAGATTACCTTTATCTGTGTCGTCCTCGTTTTCTTCGTCCACGACAAGAAAGTGTTCGTACATCCAATTACCTATATCCACAAGTTTGTAGCTTATAGAGCATCTATAGATCCATGTGAGAGCTGTTATGGCAGGTTTATTAGGATTCATTCTTATAACGTGGCCAAGCCATTTCCATCTTCTCTTGGTTATCATACTGTCTAGAGTTTCTTGGTTTGTAACTTGAAGTAGTCATTTGTAATATATAGTAAACATTAAAACAAAATAGGAAAGTAATTCATTTTTCTTTGGCAATGGAAAGCGTAAACGGTGATTCCAACCTTTACATACACACCTTGCCTGGTTCCCTATACACATATACTGCTGTACTATGTTCCTGTTATAGTTCCCTATACAAATATACTGCTGTACTATGTTCCTGTTATAGTTCCCTATATAAATATACCGCTGTACTATGTTCCTGCTGTAGTTCCCTATGCAAATATACTGCTGTACTATGTTCCTGTTATAGTTCCCTATACAAATATACTGATGTACTATGTTCCTGTTATAGTTCCCTATACAAATATACTGCTGTACTATGTTCCTGTTATAGTTCCTTATACAAATATACTGCTGTACTATGTTCCTGTTATAGTTCCCTATACAAATATATTGCTGTACTATGTTCCTGTTATAGTTCCCTATACAAAATATACTACTGTACTGTGTTCCTGTTAGATTTAAAATTGCCAATGTTCTATCTGACTTTCCGTTCACCAGAAGCATCATACCCCACAGCATTGACAAAATGCCTAGTTTTCTCCTCTTCATCGTTGGAGTCATCGTCCAGAACTTGTTAGCGTTTGTCTGCACGCTAATCGTAATCAGAAAGCACGAACAGGAGCAGACAACGGAGGCACATGGCATGTTTCAAACTGCGTCTCAGCTGGGAGCACAGCTGAACAACTCAGACCAAGCTTTCACAGATCCGAGACGATTAACCTCCAAGAATGTCATTTACTCAACTGGTAAGAGCTTTCAAAGAAGCGTAAGAACATCCTCAAATGCAGTAAGCCCTGACTCAACGAGTGCAGCGACCAGCGGTAAGGAGGCTCAGTCTTCATCCAGAGGCTGCTTTCCGTGTAGAACCAGACTGAAGGATTGGTACAAGAAAGTCATCTCCATCCGAGCCTCCACACTGGATACAATCTTTTTCATTGTTTTTCTGTTGGTGTTTCTTGTATTTACAGCTATTGTCATGATTTGATAGTCTGCTACATATCGGTTTGAATTGTACTTGTCTGAAGCAAGTTACATAATTTAAATATATAGGAAGTATATCATATGATACCAAAACACTGTGCTTCTAGTGCCAGACTTGGACATTATCACAGGCTAAACCTGCGTAAATGTAACACCTGTGTAATTCAAAAGCCTGAGAAAAGCCGCCAACTTAACCATACAAGAAATGATATTATCGGACAAACTGTAGGAACAACACCATGTAGCCAATTCCTTGAGAAACATAAGATGAAATGGTTTGGTCATCTAGTAGGAATGCAGCTAGAACAGCTACCCACGCAGGCGCTACACATAAAAGATCTGAAGTGAAAGCAAGAGGTCGCCCCAGGAGAACATGGACTGATCACATTCAAGTGCTTTTACATGGATACGGAACGACAACCAGAGCCACTTCTTCCCATCAAGCAATGGATCCCAAACTGCTCCTCCTCAAGAAGCCTTAAGGCAGAATTGGAGATTGATGATGATGATGATCGTCATTTGAGGCAGTATCATCATTGTCATGTGCTTTTTCAGATGATCTTGGTGTTCACGACTCCTGCAGAAGTGTGTGTGTGTGTGTGTGTGTGTGTTGTCGATCAGTTCGTTTCACAATAGTCCTCCGTGCTTTGTCTTAGACTAGGCAAATTATTTCTCTTTCTTCTCCGTGTATGTTCCAGGTCCCCATTTTAAGGGTAACACAGATAGAACGACTGCACCCAACAAGCATGTCATAAAAGGCTACTGATTAAAGATGTGTCCTTAGACGTCGCAGTGCGTAGGCATGAGAGGCGAGAAGCCAACAATCTGCTCAATATACACAATCTGCTCAATACTCAATATCTGTAAAACGAATGTGCACGCAAAATATAAGTCTTGGAACAAGACTAGTTAGACAAACTGCCCCTTAAGAAGGCAACTAAAAAAAGATTTACTGAAATTATGTTGAAAAGGGCAAACATTTCAGGGTAGCTGTTAACCATAAGACAACGCTTCAACCGCCTTTTTTTTTTTTTTTTTTGTTTCTCACGATGAATACATATACAGCATTGTCTCTTTATTTTTCCATGATAAACAAGACTTGATTGCCTCATCGTCAATTTTGTGTTCTTTATAAGCTGACCCACACTTTTTGAGGGGTGTCCAGGTGGTCATTCTTCAAAGCACACTTGTCCCTGCAGCGAGGTGATGTCATCGTTGGGGGTCGGCGAGGTTGGGAGATAGGTTCAATTCTCGGTAGGGTCTCTATAGCTTTCGATTTTTATATTGTCTAGTGTGTCATTCTATCTCTCTCCTTTTTCCTATGAATGCCGAATAACAATATACATTTGTTTATTATATATACTTTTCCGTTCTGTTGATTTTTTTTTTCGCAGTTGCGATTCTAGGTAAAAAGTTAATGTGTATTTATTTAGCTATTCGTGTCACTGGTATTGCTTGAATTGTGAGTGATTTGTCCTTGATAAAGTTTAATCCAGTTCGCTCGACTGTATAAACAATTAAAGGAAGAGTTTCGCCGAGGTGAACAAGTCTGAGTTTATCAGTGTTTTGCAAATATACATTTTATAACGCTTTATTGACTGGTAATAGAAAACAATGTGAAAGAACTTTGCCGGACAAATTGACGCATTTTGGAAACAAATTAAATAATAATAATAATAATAATAATAATAATAATAATAATAATAATAATAATAATAATAATAATAATAATAATAATAATAATAATGTGTCCTTGACGACATATACTGACTGTGTCAACATAAATTTCTAAAGTAACAGACTAGACAGGTAGCAAATGTGTTTACCCCAAAAAAAAAATATATATATGTGTGTGTGTGTGTGTGTGTATGTGTGCGCGTGGGTGTGTGGGTGGGTGTATGTGTGGGTTGGTGTGTGTGTGTGTGTGTGTGTGTGTGTGTGTGTGTGTGTGAGCTATTTAACGCTGAAATAAATATGGACTTTTAATTACGCAATTTCAAAACTTTTTAAGGTACTGTTAATTCTAACATACTGAAGGTAAGAGAAAAATAAAACGAAAATTGCATGCAGTCGAAACAAAATCAGAGGACATTCAAGAACATTTAATGGGATCAATCAGAGAAAGGCTAAGAAACAAGCGAAATATCTAGACAGCTGTTGGTACCAACAATTATGTTATTCGTCCATCACGAGGAAGTATTTCAGAGTTTTGGCACTGCGCTGAGATTCTTCAGACTCAGGCTGGAGTTAGAAGTAGAACGGAGCACTTATGGGTTTACACCCGTGTGTCATTATGTTGATCCGTCGACTAAACTCAACTAAACCTCGTGTGTGGCGACTCGTAGCCATACAATTATTGTCGTTGCCACTTCATAACTTTAGTGAAATATGTGTTTTCCGATGCTCGTTGACGACCCATGTGGAAGGGTCGTTCGACCCACAAGAGAGGTCGCGACCCATAGGTTTGAGAACCGCTGAACTAGAGGCACTCTAAAAGGGCTGTCTTGATTGGCCATGTTACAACTAGTAGTTTTTTTTTTTTTTTCAAACCAAAACGAAAACCCTATATGATTATAGCTGGACAAAGAACGTATATTGTTATTCGACAACTACGGTTGCTATCTTCTGGCCCCGGACAAACGTTACTTTCACTATTGTTATCCTAAAACATTTGGTACAGAAAGTAAGTGTTACTTTTGCTAATGTTATCCTTAAACAATTTTTTAACAGAAAGTCAGCGTTACTTTTGCTAATGTTATCCTGAAACATTTGTTACAGAAAGTAGGCGTTACTTGGCTAATGTTATCATAAACATTCGTGTAGACAAGTCTGGTCCGTACTAGTTAAAATAATAACGGTGTAGAAGAAAATGAGTTTAAGTAAATACAGTCAGATACTCAGACTCACAGAGAGAAAAGAACGAGGAGAAATTAGAAAGAAAGAAAGAAAGAAAGAAAGAAAGAAAGAAAGAAAGAAAGAAAGAAAGAAAGAAAGAAAGAAAGAAAGAAAGAAAGAAAGAAAGAAAGAAAGAGAGAAAGAATCAAAGAAAGAAAGAAAGAAGAAAGAAAAGAAAGAAAGAAAGAAAGAAAGAAAGAAAGAAAGAAAGAAAGAAAGAAAGAAAGAAAGAAAGAAAGAAAGAACAGAAAGACAGAAAGACAGAAAGAAAGAAAGAAAAGAAGAAAAAAGAAAGAAAGAGAAGAAAGACAGAAAGAAAGAAAAAAAGAAAGAATAAAGAAGGAAAAAGAAAGAAAGAAAGACAGAAAGACAGAAAGACAGAAAGAAAGAAAGAAAGAAAGAAAGAAAGAAAGAAAGAAAGAAAGAAAGAAAGAAAGAAAGAAAGAAAGAAAGAAAGAAAGAAAGAAAGAAAGAAAGAAAGAAAGAAAGAAAGAAAGAAAGAAAAAATGATTACACATTTAATATCAAACAATGATAACAGAGACCAAGGGTGAGGTCTCAACAGAAATGTGCACCAAAATAAAAGGACATACTCCCCACACGCGTCACACACCCGCTGGGCGCCCGCGTACGAAAGCGCGCTCATGCAAACACTCACACGCACGCACGCACGCACACACACCCCACACAACGCGGCAGTGGGAGATATCAACAGCTGTTAATAATCCTCCTACACTCAAAACAACGGAATCAAGCCCGCCAGTTCAAGGGGTCACACTTTTACTCAACACCCGTGACCTGAAGGGTCAAAGGTGACAGCAAACACCAATTGTATTCAATCGTTCCTTTCTGTCATTTGTCTTCGCGACACCATCCCCCTCCAGTTTCCAAGACATCTGTCTATTAGTAGGCCGCCGGTCTTTCTATTTCTAACTTCTTCTTCGATGTAGCCTCCCTGAGAGATAGTCTTTCTAAAGATGTGATTATTAAATAAATGCAAAGTGCAACAAAGAACCTCGTTGGAAGGAAAGACAAGGAAATAATTTACCTTTTTTTCGACCAAAGTCTTTATCAACGAATAAAATAACATGCATTCTTAGGAAAAGAAACGGTTAAAGCATTGCCAGTGAGAAGTAATCCACTTGACTAGGACAAAAAATAATAATCTAAGTTATGGAAACGCAATGTAAAGACAGAATCCAAACTGGCAAGAATCTCAGCGGGTTATGTAATGAAGTGCTGGTGCATTTTTTAAGACAGTTACTGGCACCATCGGAATTGGAACCCTTCGCTTTCTGCTGAAGATGGGTACTGGGCCCTTATGGGAGTGTCTCGAGTGCTATGAAGTCGATTCTTAAATCAACATTCAACATTTGAAATTGCTACTGGGATTACCCGACTACACAGACCAATTATAAAACTAGCTAAGAACAATGTTAGGCACAGTACTGGTAAATGGTTTCATTGAACATTAAAGAATCAACCGGTTTGGTCATCTGGTCAGAATAGAACATTATCAGCCAGCACATATAGCGTACTATATGAGAACAGCAGGTTACAAGGCAAGAGGCCGACCAATAAAGATGTGGGTAGAGAGAGTAAAGGATTCGTGATTGAAACTATTGTCCGCAGGGCTTTGTGGCATATGCAGTAGGCAGTAGATTCGAATTTAAGACATCCGAACCTCCAGGCAAACGCCTATTGAATTTTATATTATTTTATCACAGTCGACTTCACCTCAGAGGGGAGCATTTCCACGACTGCTCAGTCCTCTGATGCAGCAGCTACTATAATATACTTCTACTAACTGTTCCCATAAGAGGTTGGTTATAATGTCTCCTATCTCGGCGTTGAAGGAGGCATAGACGTGCTTCACCATGCTTTACTTCCATGTCACGCAATCGTACTTGTGTCAGAAATACCATTAGTATCGACTAGCCCAGTTCCGTACAACGTTGGTTTTAATGTGCAAAGGCAGCTACAGAGAAACAGAAAGTGGCACTGGTCGACTAAAGTTAACCTTTATTTTAGAGTGTCTGTGTTTTGCTGGGGTGAGGGGGGAGGGCTGTCGTCACTTTCAACCAGCATCCCTAAAGGAGCAGCTTTAGGTTATAATTGTGTCTAGGTTATGTGCGCTAGATAAAATTGTTTATCATTGCACTCCACCAAGAGCTCTGAAAATGACCCCTGCAGTGTTGGTGCGATCAAAGGTGATATACCCAAATACTGTCTCCACCGGCGACGAAGTCGTCTGCCGATGAGCCAGTGAGCTATCCCATCGCTGCAGCTTTATTATGGAAACATTTTCATTGTATAAAATTCCAAGCATTGTGTCTCTTCCCTGGCCTAAGACCTACGCCAGACCCCCATATAACCGCTCAATGATGACAGCCCTCCACCTGTCGAGTCGGGGGGCAACAGGTACACCCACCGGACAGTTCTGCAGTTGTGCACCTAAAATAAACCCATCAATCATTACGGCCAGGGGTCAGGTGTTACCGTGTCAGGATGCTCCCAACTGGTCATCTGTTGGCCACGCTTAGAGGTCAGTGCAGGGACAGTAACCTTGTTTGTTTATTTTATAAATAACACAGTTGTCTCCCTTGCCCTTTGTGAAACATGAATGGTGGAGATTCATTTTCTTGTCAATTGCTTAGTGTCGGGAGTCGTCGTGGCAGAGCGGCCAGACGCGAGCCGCGGATCGGAAGTTCGTGGGTTCGCTCCCTGGCGCAGAAGGACTTCTCTTCAAAAGTGACCTTGGCTTCCAGGTCGACGCAGCCTTGTGTGAGTAAGGGGTGCAGTCCCGGGAAGTAAAGGCGACTGGCGTGATGCCTACCACATCACCCATCTTACGCCATTGGTCTATAATATAGGTCTATATATATGCCCTATACGCCTAAAGGCGTGGAAAATGGTCCTTCATTTACAACTTAGTTGTCCGGCATAGGCGACTGATTTTTACAACGGGTTTTTACGGTACTAAATTCATGTTTTGTCATCACTGCACTGCACTAATTCTTAGTAATTTCTACATTGTTTTTAAACAATCCTATATGTTATGTAATATATCAGCTAACCTAGCAATAGGTGTTTCGTCCTTTTTTTGGACGAATTTTTTTTTTGTTATTTGAAGCCCCACCCTGGCTTTTGCCAGGGGCCGCAATATAGGCAGGCCATAAATATGGCTAATTGTCTGAACTTGGTTTTTGGGACCTCTCCACGGCGATCCTCATCCACATGGTGGCACTTTGTGTCATCGGGTGTTTATCGCTTGTGTGATGTCCTGGTGGAATAGAAAGTCAGTCAGTCAGTCCTATAAGTTTTCTGCGCCTGAGAAACAAACCACACAAAGTAAACAGTTCTCTGCATTTTATGTGTTTTGCACTCTTGTGTTTAATAGTTTTAATGTGGTGCAAAGTCTTTATTGTCCGTCCACGCCTGGACTTGAATCTTGTTTCAGACAGAGAAGACGACACTTTATTGTACACTTTATGATCAAAAAAAAATTAGGTAGACATAGAATAACCAAACAGGTACTGTAATAGGAAACAAAAGGGAGGAGATCCAGTCGAAACTCTGGTACGAATGTTAACAAGAGAGGGCGTGATAACCTACACGATATTAAAAAAAAGACTATATAATGATCATGACGTTAATAATGATAATGATATTAATATTGATGATGACGCTGAAAAATTAACGCAACAGCTAAAATACTAGAGAAAGTTATAAGTTCTTCTCCGTGTGGGTTTCGGGGCCCTATTTAAGGGAAAACAAGAATAGACCCACTGCCTACCCAAAAGCATGTCGTAAGAGTCGACTAATTGGGAGCTTCCTTCAAAGTCGGGGTGCATCTGCATGAGAGGCAAGGAACCAGCAGTCTGCATACAAATGAGTCAGATCTGTAGAACCTATGCACCTGCAAGACTCAGGTTCTGGGACAGGGCTGCAGTCCAGAAGTGGATGAACAACTATCTATTTCCGACAGAGTTTACAGCTGGTGAACCCGAAGAAAAAGAAGAAAAAGAAGAAGAAGAAGAAGAAGAACAACAACAACAACAACAACAACAACAACAACAACAACAACAACAACAACAACAACAACAACAACAACAACATCATCATCATCATCATCAACAAGAAAGTAAGAACTTGACACCATCGTGTTCTCACCGGATTTTACAATACTTTACTGTAGTGACTGCCTGCATTTTAACACAGTTTGTGATGTAGGCAGGGCGGTCTTTAGGTTGAGGATTAACTGTCGCATGGCTAGAGATATAGCTACGGAATGTGCAGATTTGGGTATTTATTTTGTCCTCTGCAGATAAGCACCACCCGCCTTACAGAGGATTCGAACGTTGGTCCCTTGCATGAAAGCCTTGAGTCCTTAAGAGTTCGACCAGCCACTCGCTCATCGCATTGTCCACCTGTATATCTCCTCTAGCTCAGCAAATTTTCTAGAGTAAAAGCCCAGAGAGGATCTGAAGACGCCTCATCTGTGGACAGACAACAACCATTTGTAGGACAGTTCAACAACTGACCGTCTGCCCATAGGTCACTTAGGGTTGAAACGTGTGGCGGAAATCAAAATGACCAGATGGGTTTGATCTCAGGTGCGTGCAGTTATCTGTCTCTCTTGAAAGAGGTCGTTGTCTGAAGCCGGACTGACAAGGGTGTTCCATGTCACTTATTGCGCGCCTCGTAGCTTCCTTTGGCGCCTGCAGTGCTAACGGTCAGCGACTTTTGAGCTTCTTGAGAAAGATTATTTGTAAATTAATCTCACTTCTTTCGGGCAAGGGTCATGAGTTCTCTGACAGTAACGTGCAGCACTTGTGCAGTAAATGTGTTGGATGGTTGGCTGGGGTAGTTGTTTAGAGGAATGATATAGGGAGTTGAGGGGTTAGTTAGTTTCATGGTTGGTTGGTGGTCTCGGTAGTAAGTTGCTGGGGAAAGGGTAAGGGGGTGGGGGGGGGGGGGGAGCTCAGACCTCTTCTCATTTGCAAGGGGGTGGGGCTCAAGGGTTTAGGACTCGTTTAAGCGCAAAAACAAACATTTTTATCTTTTTTTTTTTTTCTGAATGGCAAAAAAAAAATATATTTCAAAAACATATGACAGACATTTGACTAACACTTGGAGTCACCAACTAAAAAGAGAAGGCCAACCTTCGAGATGTCGGCTCTGTGGCTAAGTCGATGCGAACGCTTCGTAATGCCGGAATGCCGGGTTCGATCCCACCTGCGGGCCATGCGCCTTGTGTTGGTTTCGACAGTGGTATCAAGAAAGCCGACCTCCAGAAGCACTGGCAAACTACTGGACATAAATTTGCCTAGAAAAACCACACAACAGCCAGGGGCTGTTGGAGTTGGTTCTGCAACGTCCTGTGAAGGATACGCAACTAACTAACCATAGAGATGAATAGAGGCACGTGATATCTGAAGCAATGAACCTCAAGGGCACGGAATGTTGATGCAGAAGAAAAAGTAACATGAACAAATACTTAAAAAAGGACTCCCCCATTTAATAAAAATTTGGCTCCCCGGTTCAGGAGCCTATGACTGCTGGTTGTCGTAGAAATAGTAGTAGTAGCAGCAGATCAGTATTATTAGTAGTTCTAATAGTAGTAGTAGCAGCAGATCAGCATTATTAGTAGTTCTAATAGTAGTAGTAGCAGCAGATCAGCATTATTAGTAGTTCTAATAGTAGTAGTAGCAGCAGATCAGCATTATTAGTAGTTCTAATAGTAGTAGTAGCGGCAGATCAGCATTATTAGTAGTTGTAATAGTAGTAGTAGCGGCAGTATCAGCATTATTAGTAGTTCTAATAGTAGTAGTAGCAGCAGATCAGCATTATTAGTAGTTCTAAAGTAGTAGTAGTAGCATTATTAGGCTAATAGTAGTAGCAGATCAGCATTATTAGTAGTTCTAATAGTAGTAGTAGCGGCAGTATCAGCATTATTAGTAGTTCTAATAGTAGTAGTAGCAGCAGATCAGCATTATTAGTAGTTCTAATAGTAGTAGTAGCGGCAGTATCAGCATTATTAGTAGTTCTAATAGTAGTAGTAGCGGCAGTATCAGCATTATTAGTAGTTCTAATAGTAGTAGTAGCAGCAGATCAGCATTATTAGTAGTTCTAATAGTAGTAGTAGCAGCAGATCAGCAGATCTAGTAGTAGTAGTAGCAGCAGATCAGCAGATCTAGTAGTAGTAGTAGTAGTAGTTGTAGTAGTTGTAGTAGTAGTAGTAGTAGTAGTAGTAGTAGTAGTAGTAGTAGCAGCAGCAGCAGCAGCAGCAGCGGCGAAGGCGGCAGCAGCTGTATGGTTATGCTGTTTCCCTGACGGCCACTTATTCTGTGTTCTCATGTGTTGTTTTTGCATAATTGCTTCTAAAACATCAGTGACTGATATACTAATCAAGTTGCAGTTTATTAGAAAATACTTTTCAATATGGTCTAAATGAGCAACGAAGTTAAGGTTAAAATCGAGAGGATGGACTTTACTGCAGCGGGTTTTATCACGTTTGGCTCAGTCTCGCTCCGCAGAACGGCTAGCTGCCTGCCGAAAGCGCTGCACAGAGGACGAACTCCGTAGCTCCGGCGACAACCCCAGTGGAACTTCGTAAAATTGCCCTGAAGGGCGCAACCGTGAAAGAAATCCATGACCTTCAGAGCGCGAGGCAGACGGCTTGACCACTTCGCCCCGGAGACCCCCAATTACCAAATTTCTCTAGAGTAATACAAATAAAACATCGTCGCCTATACCTGAAGTCAAGTCACAAACGAAAGCAACACCATACCATCAACGGCAGTGAAAGTCTGTAACACTTGAATGAATATGAACTACAAATAGCTGGACCCAAAAACTTGTGACCTCCAGGTCACTTGGACAAAGAACTCTTCGTTTGGGGGGTCACGGAGGTAGAATGCACCAGGTTGTATGGCCGTGCCTCTGTTTGTTGCTTGCCATAACTAAAGAGTTCTCTCCACCTGCTCATCAGATGCTCCTCTCACCATTTCCTCTTATTTAATTCGGGAAGTTTGTCTTCTGCACATCCGAGACTGTTGTCAAATCAAAGCCGCTTTCACTGCAGAGATAGGGCTTTTGTCTGTGCAGGATCTTCTTCAACAGCACCAGATTTCAAGTAGTCGTGTAGTCATTGAAATCTCGTTTTCTTTTATTCTTTGGTATTATCAATAGCCACACGCTGAGGGAAAAAATAAAGATGGGATCCCAGCGCCTAGGGACTTATCCGGCCTATGATGATGATAACAAGTCGATTAACCAACTTTATTTCTCTCTACACACTTTGCATTTTGTTCTCTTTATATATTTAGTTTCTTTTCATAAATATTTTTTTTTTTTGGGGGGGGGGGGGGGGGGGGGGGGGGGGGAGGGGGGGGGGGGGGGGGGGGGGGGGGGGGGGGGGGGGGGGGGGCGTTATGTTATATCATCACAATCGACGTCACTGCACACTGGGGAAATTCTCATGCCTGCTCAGTCCTCCGATGCAGCAGCCACTCCAAGGTGGATTGTTTCCATAAGGCGCTGGTTATAATGTCCTTTATCTCGTCCTCAAAGCCGGCATAGGCGTGCTTGACCCTGCTTCACTCACATGTCACGCAATTGTGTGTCATTGCATAATGAATGAATCGTGGTGGCGCAGTGGTTTTTAGTGTACTAAGACTGAAACAGCAATCCAGAAAGCAATGGCAAACTACTGGATGTAAACGTGCCTAGGAAAATCAGAAAAGCTCAAAAATATAGGATACGCAAACAAAGACTGATACGGCCGCCAGCTGTTGCAGGTAAGGGATCTCTGTCGCAGAGCTGGCATACAGAGAAAGTTAGTTGCGTATCCTTTATAGGACGTTGCAGAACCAACCCCAACAGCCCCTGGCTGTTGTGTGGTTTTTCTAGGCAAATTTACGCCCGGCCCATTTTGCCATTGCTCCCTGGACAGTCGGCTTTCTTAATACCACTGTCGAAACCAACGCAAGGCGCATGGCCCGCAGTTGGGATCGAACCCGGCATCCCGGCATTACGAAGCGTTCGCATCGACTAAGCCACAGAGCCGACAGAGCTGGCATAACGGACATATACTACTAGACCCACCAGCTCTCGATGAGCAATGTGGTCAACATCACCCTGCCGCCTTTACTTCCTATAACAATTCCAAGTAAAAATTTCAGGCTGGGTCGACTTGGGAGCAGTAGATCAATTATAAATATCTGATCCCCTGTGGATTCTTTGTTCACTGGCTATAAGCTCTAGCTAAAGTTGTTCGTCCGTTTGGACTTTGACTTGGTACCAGGGCCTGAGTTTTGCGTGCACATTCGTTTTACTTGCTTTTTGTGCCCGGCTCTCTAGCGTAGTTGGCTAAAAATGATTGCGCGGAGACCGGGTGGCGAACTCCTTGTGGTCCAGGTTCAGTCCCGGGGGTAGACAGAAAAGCCACATTTTCTCCCAGATTTACGGTATTTACAATGGAATCAAAGCTGAAAGGTTGCGATTTCCATAATACCGAACCTAAGGGTTAACAACTCATGGCTTCTGGATACTAAAACAAACAACAAACAAACAAACTGGCTTTTTGTGTGTGCAGTTAGATGGTTGTTCCTTGCCGCTTGGGCAAATGCACTCGAACTTCAAAGAAAGCTCACAATTAGTCGACTTCTACGACACGCTTGTTTGGCGAAGCAGTGGGTCAGTTTTTGCTATCTCCACACTGGGGCCCTAGAACCCGCACGATGTGTGAGTTTGCAAGTCAAGCCACATCGTAACCACGGCTACTACTGTCGCGTGACCTGACACTTAAAGATTAACAATAAATTGCTTCACTGTTTCTGAGATAGCCTACGTTGTATCAAGTTCCATGTTTATTCAAAAAATATGAAAAGCTTAGGTCAACTGCGTATCCTTTACAGAACGTTGCAAAACCAACCCCAGTATTTTTTTCCTTCTGTTTTTGAGCTTTCCAGGCACATTTTAAGTTCAGTAGTTTGCCACTGCTTACTAAACGGTCAGCTCTTCTTCCTAATGTCGAAACCGACGCAAGACAAATCGTCTGCAGCTGGGTTCGAACCCGGTACCTCGACATTATGGAACAATCTTAATTCTAAGCTAAATCAAATCGGTCAGCTAACCAAGCATAACGTGTTACAGTAGAGCCCAGGCCACTGCAGTTTAAAGGGAAACAAAAGAGCAGGCTACATGGCAGAAAGAAGAAGTCAAACAAATTAGCCAATCACGGTACGTACTTGTGAGGAAAATAAAACTCAAATTAAGGCAGCCTTTTCAACCCATTGCCACACTTCTAATTCAGGATACAATTTCAAAGACTAACTGAACCCCCTCAAAAGAAAGAAACAAGACTAATATATTTAGACTACACACTGGACGAAGGAGTCGCCGTGGCAGAGCGGCTAGACGTATGCCGCGGATCAGAAGGTCGTGGGTTCGCTCCGTGGTGTAGCCGGACTTTACTTCAAAATTGACTTTGGCTCACAGGTCGACCTAGGCTTGAGTGGGTACCGGGTGCAGTCCCGTGAAGTAGAGGTGGCCGGCGTGATGCTGGCCACATCACCCATCTTGTGCAGTTAGTCTATAAAATATAGGTCTAGCCCTATATGCGCCCTTTACGCCTAAAGGCGTGGAAAAGGGTCCTTTACTTTACTTACACACTGGACACACCAGACTCTCCAGCCATTTTTAAAGAAAAAATCAAGATCAGGGATTCAGAACTTGACCCGTGTGGACAAACACAACATAATACTGAACATGTGCTGCAGATTTGCTCTAGAGCAGTAGAGAGATCCTGGGTTTGGCCGGTTGGCATTCTTGTGGAAACAAGCTATATGGAACTATTACTATCATCATCATATCATGGAGCAGGTCCTTTGCAGAACGTCGCGCTCATCACAGTTTGCCTGAAAGAAACTCGGTCTCTCGCCAGTTCTCCCGTCTCGTGTACTTTCATACTCAATGAGTCACTTATATCCTGTGCCCATCTTCGTGTCGGTTGGCCCCTGCCCCTCCTTCTCGGTACATGCCTTCTTATATAATTTTGTCCAATCCGTCGTGGCGCTTGATATTACCAAATTATTTTAGCTTCTGAGACAATATTACTGTTTATTAGCTAATCTTCCTTGATGTTCAGATCTTTAAAGATGTCAGTATTTCTCCTCTTCTGTACTAAAAAAAATTATTATAATGTTAAATAATTACTATATGGAGCCGACACATAGAAAAACAACTAAGGCAACTAATAATAAACTACAAACATTCATTAAGTGGTGCCTGCGCAGAATAGAGGAAATTAAATGACTTGACAATCACTAATGTAGAGCTAGCTTTGCGAGAGAGAAATATTCAAGTTCCAATTGACCAAGAGGCGAACAAAAGACGCTGCCGCTGGATAGGACACACGTTGAGAAAACTTAAAAACAATTTAACTAGAATGTCTTTCCACTGGAACCGACAAAGGTCTAAAATTAAAGGAGGACCAAAAAACAGACGGAAGAGGTGGCTGGAGAGCAAAAGTAAAAATATTGGGAGGAAATGTGGAGAGCTCCATGCGATAGCGAAGGATAAAACTTCTTGCGTGAGTTGGTTTAGGGCCTATGCTCTGTTGAGGGCTAGAAATGCAACAGAAGATGGAACAGTGGAAGACATGGTTCGCAACAAAAACTTTATATAGGCATGAAGATTGGCATACAGCGTCCACAATGAAGATTGGCATACAGCGTCCACAATGAAGATTGGCATACAGCGTCCACAATGAAGATTGGCATACGGCGTCCACAATGAAGATTGGCATACAGCGTCCACAATGAAGATTGACATACCAGGTCCACAATGAAGATTGGCATACCGCGTCCACAATGAAGATTGACATACCGCGTCCACAATGAAGACTGGCATACGGCGTCCACAATAAAGATTGACATACCGCGTCAAAAATGAAGATGGACATACCGCGTCCACAATGAAGATTGGCATACCGCGTCCACAATGAAGATTGGCATACCGCGTCCACAATGAAGATTGGCATACCGCGTCCACAATGAAGATTGGCATACCGCGTCCACAATGAAGATTGACATACCGCGTCCACAATGAAGATTGACATACCGCGTCCACAATGAAGATTGACATATCGCGTCCACAATGAAGATTGACATACCGCGTCCACAATGAAGATTGACATACCGCGTCCACAATGAAGATTGACATACCGCGTCCACAATGAAGATTGACATACCGCGTTCACAATGAAGATTGACATACCGCGTCCACAATGAAGATTGGCATACCGCGTGCACAATGAAGATTGACATACCGCATCCATAATGAAGATTGGCATACCAGGTCTATAATAAAGATTGGCATACCGTGTCCATAATGAAGACTGGTTTACCGCGTCTATAATCAAGATTGGCATACCGCGTGCACAATGAAGATTGACATACCGCGTCCATAATGTATATTGGTTTACCGCGTCTATAATCAAGATTGGCATACCGCGTGCACAATGAAGATTGACATACCGCGTCCATAATGAAGATTGGAATTCCGCGTGCAGATAGAAAATGGTCATACCGCCGTCCACAATAAAGATTGTGCCTGTTTACAGCATAGCTGCAATATTTGAGCCTTTCAGCCTACACATGTGACTTCATCGGGCATTTGTTCACCAGGTTAACTTTCCATCAGAATGAATGAATTAAGGTAACTAGTTCAAAGTGAGGCACATTATCAACTGTATGACACAAAACAGTATTGTTTCACCTGTGTTATAAAGCTTTCTTCATGCTCCACTGTTTCAAATAATCCCACAATTGTAATCTTATAATATTTCATCTCTGCCAACCACCTGCGCTATCATTCACAGTCCATACATAGCTTCTAACATTCCAGGTACCAGTTCCGGTGATTTTCCAGGCTCAAAGGAGGTAAGTCAGCTATTTACATACCTTAGGGAGTTGAACCTACAGCGTCAAACTTCTAACAGGGGTGGCGGTTAGGAGGGAGTGGAGGGGGGGGGGGGGCCTTCATATTGGCTTTGTGTTTCCCAAACTTTTCTTAGGCACGGCGCCTTTTTTTATTTTTATTTTTTTTTTTTTTTTTCAAAATAAAAATTGTTTCCACGGCGACCTAACCTAAGTAAGAGAATGACTATTCGTATGTAAGAGATTAAAAAAAAAAAAATAATAAAACTCGTGTATCCTTGAATATTTCGCGGCGCCCCTGTAAAAAAAAAGGTCGCGGCTCCCCGGGGCGCCGCGGCGCAGTTTGGGAGTCACTGCCCCAGATTGTCTTCAACCTAAATTAAAACTTGCTGGACTGTGCAAGTAGCTTTTTTTTAATTAGTTAGAGTAGCCTGTTGTCAAGCGTGGAGACTCATTAGTGACCTAATACGGCATGCATGGAAGGTCACAGGGCTAGTTATCTGTTATTTCTTAAAGACTTCGGTAACTACTAATTCCGTCCAATGTGAACGCAATTTTGTGTGTGCGTGTTTGGGTATGATATAACGGGGGTTCTATTACTTGTGCATGTGGGGGGGGGGGGGGGGGGGGGTGGGGGGGGGGGAGTTTACTGAATGGTGGCTCTTTGTGTCATCGAGTGTTAATCGCTGCTTGTGCGATTCTAGTGAGGGGTTGAACGTCAGTAACTCACTGAACTAAGCTTGGCTTAGAGGCTAACAAATGCGGTTAAAAATTTCATAATCCTCGGAGACAAAAGGTTCCTTACCCGCTGTTGACGGTTTTATATTTTTTTTTTAAATCGTCCTGGTGGAATCTGGAAATAGTACGAGAGTTACATCGTGAGGAGATTGTTCACTAATTCTACTAAACACAACAGTGGTTCACTGTAACCAGCCCTCATTGTGGATCCAGCACCGATATATTTTTTTTTTAAAACAACTGTACGCATATTCTAATATCAGAATCAGACGATGTGTTCAGAAACGAACATGCAGATAGACTAGCCGGTTCTGCACTACTTGGTGGTGAACTGATGTATATGACAAGCTAGATATTGTGAGGGCCCTTTGGGAGCGAGGCAACAGTGCGGAGCCACAAGTAGATCAGTAAAGTCTAAGGAGAATGGCGCTGCGAGGATTTATCAGGGGGGGATCTGAACGACGCTCAGCACTCAAGGAAAAAAGCGAGACGAAAATACAAGCAGACAGTTACTGGTACCATCGGAATTGGAACTCTTCCGAAACTATGTCTCCCCACGTCAGCAGTGGTTTATGATTGTGATGATACTGCACTAAAAGGAGCGGCTCTCCGAAGGAGTATGAACTCTTAGATTCTCATGCAGGAAAATCACGTTCTAATCGTCAAAGTGGTGGAGTCCTGGGTCTTGTTCAGAAAGCATCTCCAAATCTGAGTGCGAACCCTAACTCTAAACCAAACCAATGGAACCCAATGGATATCCCAACATATAGATTTAGACGTTTGATTCTTTTGATCCCACAAGGTTATGTACAAATGTCATAATTTTTTTCAGTTGATATTGTCACGAAAGCTCTAGTCACTGGCTATGTTGTAGGAATGAGAAATAAATGAAAAATATTCCTGTGGTTGCCAGATTTATTTAGTATACACTGGACAAAACTTAAATATAAGAAGACATTTGACGTGATATTTAAGACATGGGCAATAGTCAGTGACACATTATGCTTTGTTTGGGACTAAAATCGTTGAAAGAAACAAAAACTGAACGCCAACAAGTTCTATAGGGGTAAGGACCGCGCCCATGTTTTCGCTGTCAGAGAAGAATAACAACAACGAAAGCCTGGGAGATCCAGGTCTGATTTTGTAACAGTCGCAACTATTAATTAAAAAACTGCCGTCTCAATGTGGGATGAAATGTTTCGTTATTTTGAAGCCTCCCTTCCGCTGTTGTCAGGGGCCCTAATATTTACCAACGGATGAACGGGACTTTTGGGACTTGTGCCCGGGGTGATTCTCATCCAAACAGTGGCACTTTGTGTCACGGTTTGTTTATCGTCCATTGTGGGGCCCGGTTTGGGTTAAAAGTCATTCGAATTTTTTTTTTTTTTTTTTTTCATAAAACACACAATTTCGGACAAATGAAGAAAAACCGTAACCATATGAGGATTCAATCGTGTACATTCAGACAAGATAGAAATACAGAAGGGTAACAGATAGACAGAAAATCAGGCCAGCTTACATACTGTCGCAAACAAGTGGATTTAGACTTAAACATAAAATAATCCATTTGTAAAATCTGTTTCACGGTTCCGATAATTCACACTCTTAATTGCCAATATTAAAGAAACCTATCCAAGCATAACGTTTGAAGTGACTCAGGAGACACAATCTTGAGCGGCCCGAAGCCGTAACGTGGTCAGAATGCATGACACATCGTTTTAAGAGGCAAAACGGAAGCTGCCATGTTGATTTTGTATTGTTTTATAGTGCAGGTATGCTTCCGGTATCGACTATCAGAAGATGAGGCATTCGAGAAAATGTCACAACGTTTTCAACAAGAAAGTAATTGGAAGGTTATTCATGGTTTAACTGTGGGAGTTACCCGGGGTACTGCGCAGGAAGGTGCGATCCAACAGGCTGATGTCAGATTTAGGGCACAGATCAGGGTCATTAGCACCTTTCCCTCTTTCCAGACGATAGTGTTGTATTTAGCTTTAAGGAGGCTTGGACTCGCAGCCCATGGTAATGGCGAGCGTGACTACCAAGTCCTGCCCAGGTCAAGAAGAGGCTTCCATAATTATAGCCTAGGATTACAGGATCATCGTTGTCATATTTGTGTTAAGTGCTCAGACGCTCAGCTCTCATCCTTTCTGCAGTCATTTCTTTCTTCATTCTCGTTTCCCTCCCAATGTGCTTCCTCCACGCAGCACTGCTCATGGTATTTTGTTCCCACGAGTCAACCTAAATACATTTATTATTCATGTGCCGCTTACACACATCTTTATATCGCACTAGAGGTGGGCCTCGGGATCTTCTACCCATCTTTAATTCACCATAGAGGATGTCCTTAGGGACTCTGCCATCCTCCATTCCCCAGGTATGACCCAGCTCCTGAGCATTCGAAGACCTAGAATTAAGAAAACTGTGGTAATACCAGCTCTTTCCCATAACTCAGTGTTTGTGATCGTGTCTTGTCACTTGATGTCAAGGGCACGAATCGAATGGGGGAGGGAATGGACGATAGTTATCAGCCTTATGTAGTATTAAAGGACCAATTTTCCACGACTTCTGGCGAAATAGTCATGTGGTGCTAGTCCTATATTTTAAAATAGATCAGACAGCACTCGGCAACACACCAGCCGCATTTACTTCCCATGATTTCAACTGGTACTCATTCAAGGCTGGGTAGACCATATGCCAATTTCTGAAAATAATCTATATAATATATATATATATATATATATATATATATATATATATATATATATATATATATATATATATATATATATATATATATATATTCCATTTATTCCATTTGTTGAGGTAAAATAATTCTAGACGCACATTTTTAAAAAAATTTCATCCTGTTTCTTCGGAAATAAGAACTAATCTAAAAATATGCTACACAATGATTTTTCAGGATGTTTATAAAATAGGAGTGGAACCGCAGTGGCACAGCGACCTCAAGCTAGCTTGCGTGGTCCGAAGGTTCAACTCAGCGATGCGAGTCTGATTTGGTTTTCTTCCCAAAATTTCCTTGGCTCTATAGTCGACTCAGTCTAAGATGGGTACCAGGCAGAGTCCTGGGAAATAAAGGCAACCGTTGTAAAGTTGACCACATCACACTTCGAGTGCTGATTGGTTTAAAAATATAGGTCGATATTTAAATAAGTGACAATGCTCAAACTGGAATCAAGAATATCTTAGAGTTCACCCAATCAGTTGAACACTGCTAAAATTGGAATCAAGAATACCTTAGAGTTCAACCAATAAGTTGAACACTGCTAAAACTGGAATCAAGAATACCTTAGAGTTCAACCAATCAGTTGAACAATGCTCAAACTGGAATCAAGAATATCTTAGAGTTCAACCAGTCAGTTGACAATTCTTTTGTATCTAGGTCTTCAATAGTATTTAGACTTTTCCGTTAACTAATAACAGACGCCATCTGTTAACTATGCGGCTCTATTGTTGTTGTTGTTGTTGTTGTTGTTAGAACAGTATGCTTTATAAGCAAATGTATACACTTAGTAAAAAGGACTTCCCCCCCCCCTCCCCCCATTTCCCCTTTTCCCTCGGTTCCCCAACCGGCTTTACTTGTGTTTTAGGTACTCACACCTAAAAAAAAAAAGGCAGCATATAGCCCTTTATGTCCAGTTCGTCTAAAGGCGTAGAAAAAAAGGTTGCTTACTTTTTACTTTTACTGAGACCTATTGGTTGGTTACTGTAACCACTTCTTTGAATAGAACATGCTCAAGTAGCAGTTGTATGTAGGTTGTAACCCACCGGGACATAACACAACTGATAATCACCCGGTGACACAAAGTGCCTTCATGCGGATGAGGATCACCCATGAAGAGGTGCCAGAAACCCCGTTTAGCTGTTACTCCATATTTTAGGCTCGGCTATATTTAGGGCCCTTGGCAAAAGCCAGAGTGAGGCTTCAAAATAACTAAAAAATTGCATCCCACAAAGGGATGAGGAGGTGGAAGAAAGTAACAGTTGGTTTTGCCGTGGAGAGAGTTCATGTTCGCCTCTAACATTTCAAGTAAATTATCAAGTCCCAGTAATTGAACATGCCCTCGAATAGTCTACACTAAAATGGCACATGATTCTTGGATTTTAATGAGGGGAAAGAGGGCGGGCACATTTAGCCACAATTAAAAAATACTCTGTCTGTCTGTCTGTCTGTCGGTCGGTCGGTCGGTCGGTCGGTCGGTCGGTCGGTCGGTCGGTCGGTCGGTCGGTCGGTCGGTCGGTCGGTCGGTCGGTCGGTCGGTCGGTCGGTCGGTCGGTCGGTCGGTCGGTCGGTCGGTCGGTCGGTCGGTCGGTCGGTCGGTCGGTCGGTCGGTCGGTCGGTCGGGTCGGTCGGTCGGTCGGTCGGTCGGTCGGTCGGTCGGTCGGTCGGTCGGTCGGTCGGTCGGTCGGTCGGTCGGTCGGTCGGTCGGTCGGTCGGTCGGTCGGTCGGTCGGTCGGTCGGTCGGTCGGTCGGTCGGTCGGTCGGTCGGTCGGTCGGTCGGTCGGTCGGTCGGTCGGTCGGTCGGTCGGTCGGTCGGTCGGTCGGTCGGTCGGTCGGTCGGTCGGTCGGTCGGTCGGTCGGTCGGTCGGTCGGTCGGTCGGTCGGTCGGTCGGTCGGTCGGTCGGTCGGTCGGTCGGTCGGTCGGTCGGTCGGTCGGTCGGTCGGTCGGTCGGTCGGTCGGTCGGTCGGTCGGTCTGTCTTTCACCGACTTTCATTCTTTCATCTATTCTTTCCTGTGTTCTTTCGTTATTTCATTTTTATCTTGTTTCTTTGTTACTGTGTTTTTTCTGTCTATCTGCCTGTCTTGCTATTCGTTGATTTTCCTATCCCTCTATTTATCTATCTGAGCTTACCCACCTACTTAATAACCTGTTTGTCTCTGTGTTAGATTTTCTGTTTCTACATATTTAAGAGTGATCTCCGTTATGCCTTGTCCATTATCAGAAGACAACTAGCAAATATCAAGACAAAACAGCCATAGCACTGATATTTGGACACTTAATTGGCCAATTTTTGATGATGGATTTTTTCCCCCATTTTTTGATACTTTGTTCTATGTGGACCCCCCACCCCCTTCCCCCCTTTTATCCCACCCAAACCAAGTTCTCGTTAACAGTGATTGGGATTTCCCCCTTTTCTTTTTAATTATGCGTTATTGTGATGGGTGGGATCTAGCGTGTGGGGTGGGTGGGGGTCGTCTTGCCGGTAAAAGTAATATTAGTCTCCCCAGAGCCCGCCCATATACACACTAGCTCACTTCTGATTGGTAGTTCCTGAGCCTCGTGTTCTTCGCATAAGGTTACGGGGGTGTTCTGAAATGCCATTGACATGGTGTGTTGTATATTTCAGCACGCCAGCGCTTTTAACACTCCAAAAACATGGAGAAACTAGGTCTAACACAACCTTCTCTGGAGAGTGCTGCAACCTAAGTCACAGGCATTCTCTTTCTCTGAAAAAAAAAGTAAATGCAAGACAACCCAGAAAGCAAACAACAGAGCGGCTTACCCGTGGCCTGCAGGAAAGTACACCATCCCAACAAACATGTGAATGAAACATGACCTACTTTTTGGGGGGAGACTAACTTAAACCATATCTATCATGCCATATACTAGAATTGGTCGCCAAGGCTAAAGGCTGAAGACCATTGGTGTAGAGTGGTGTCGTATTTGGTCTGCTACCCACGGGGGTTAAACATTTCGACTCAGCTATAATACCAATACTATTTCGCCAGCTCGTTCTGTTCGTGCGCTCTGTCTTTGCAATTCGATCTGTCTGATCATATCTGAAAATGTCAGTGCGTATCTGGCCGGTCTGCTGGCTGTCACAGCCGTCCTCGCCCACGCTTTCTGTGGGAGCTTGGGGTTGTTTGGTGGGCTCAAGTCTGGCTGGCCGAATGACGAATTACAGCCCCTGTTGTTTGCCAGATATCCCTGGCGGGTCCGCGGGGAGAGCCATGTGATTCTTGCCATGTTCGGCTCTTGCACAATTCCTATTTTGTTGTGAGGGTTGGGTTTTTGCAGTCAGAATTAGGGCTGCCAATATTTGCGTTTTTTTTTTTTTTTTGACGCCTTGGGTTCACACTTCGGAAT
>CAJHNH020006668.1:1659482-1666982 GCA_905116865.2 Candidula unifasciata | reverse complement strand
TTCCCATAGTAGGGCCCCGGCAGCCACACGGGGGAATAGACAATTTTAACATTTTCAAACACGAATACACAGAATTACTTTGCTGAGGTATGTGAGAGAAGAATTTATAACTGATTTATAACTTTTCTTTGACAAAAAACATCCAAAACGGAGTCAAAAAATATCAAAAAACATCTATTTTTGCGTGGAAAACATCTAGAAAAAACATCAAAATGGAAATAGTCACAAATTTCATAGCAATTGATATGACTTACCCTGTAGAATCATGTCTTTATGTTTACTGGAGTCTTCCTCACAAGACCCACAGGATAAACCTAGTTTGGATGATGAAGTTAAAGCTTCAGATCCAAAATGACTCTGGTATGCTTCAGCTGTTCCAATTTCTCTAAATACCCAATCAGGGAGCTGATAAGCGAAACAGCCTTTCCTACTCTTATCAGGCCAAATTTTATTGTCAAGATAGCATTTAAGAGGTCAAATTGCATCCTGTTTCTTAGGTTAGATATGATAAATTTACTCCAAATGACAAATATCTGAGAAAACATCTACCATCTAAACGTCAAAAACGCCGTCTAAATGTTAGGGAATATATCTAAATCTGGATGTAAAACATTCAAAGTGGCAACACTGATCTCCATTAGCTCTGTTAGTCTTGAAGACTGCTGTTTGTCCACCTTTTGTTGTTATTCTCCCACTTGTATCGTTGTTGGCATCATGCCTGCTTGCCTTTAAGTTTCTCTTTAGATATGGTTTTTTTTTTCCACAGTGATAAGTGTATTTGTGAGAAAATACTGCGTTGGTGTGACCGAGTGTCATGGCAATCTCTTCCTTTCCATCACTTTTATCTATGTCCTACTATTGAGGAGACTTTTAACCCATTTCTAAACTTCCAAACAATCCAACACACACACGCACCCGCGCACACACGCAAGCGCGCGCACGCGCGCACGCGTGCACGCACGTACGCACACACACACCATCTGGTAGCATCGCATATGTGCGTCTATAATATCTTCTAACATCATCATCATCCTCATCATCAAGTGCCTTGCCAGCTGGCGTAGGCATTCAAGCGTCTCCACAGATCTCAGTCTCTGATGTTCTGGATCAGTTCCACTGATGATATTCCTTCATGCAACTGTCTTAAATTATCCACTATCATTTCTCTTGGTCTGCCTCTACTACCAGTGACTGTAATGGATGTTTATGTTAAAAATATTGTCATCTTCACAGATTCAATGTCTGCTCTTCAAGCTCTTGAGGGCAGTGAATGCTGCAGAACTGACATATCTAAGATAATTCTAGATGCTGATCAGCTTATTACCTCATACAACATCAGAATAGTGATGCAGTGGATTCCAGGCCACTCCGGAACATCAGGTAATGACAGAGCTGACAGACTGGCAAAGAAAGGAGCAACACAAGAACAACCACCTACCGCGACAACCCTTCAAACAGCACACACACAAAAAAAAGCTATAAACAAAGAGACTTGGCTGAACAGATGGGCCATGGGAGACACTGGAAGAGAGGTTTATAGACACATGGCTAGCCCTGATCCTAATGACAGCATTAACTATTTAACAAAAGGGGACCAGGCCACCATCTTCAGACTCAGAACACAACATACTCCAATCAATGGACACCTAATCAGAATACAGCCACAACACAACCCAGAGTGCCAGCTATATAACTATCCCTACGAAACTATTGACCGTCGTCTCTTTGAGTGCCCAAAACTCAACGAGACAAGAAGAACGCTACTCCCTCCGAGACCAGACAGGTGGAACGCCTTGTACGGAGGAAAAGAACAGCTTGTGAAAACATGTAAATTCCACTACATGGCATTGGGCCAAAGGGCGAAAGCTCCTGCTCCGCTGGATCAATAACAACAACTTCTAGTAGTGATCTTTCCAGTTGTCACGATATTTACCAGTGCTCTTTTCTCATCACATGACCAAAGAATTTTGTTTATAACCTTCTCATTGTTGTATATGTTGAATCGGCGTCATAACACTCGGGGAACCCCCATAAGCATTTCAGTCCCCTTCAGCAGCAAGCTAAGAGTTCTAATATCGATGGTGCCAATATATGTCTGACTGTGTATCCGTCTCGCCTTTCCCCTGAGGGTCGAACGTCAGCCAAATCCCCTTGTAACTTCTTGTAGCGCCATTCTTTTCAGACCCTAATAATCTATATGTGCCTCGGCACTGTACACACGTTCCCAAAAGGCCCTCATAGCATATAGGCTATCATAAATCAGTTCACCACCAAGTGGTGCAGAACAGGCCAGTCTGTTCGACTGCTCATTTCCCAAGACACCGGCATAACCTGGAGAAAATATCCAAAGGCTGCTAACTACCTAGGACCTTTAAAGTGATGCTTGCCACTCTGCACGAAACATGTCTGTCTCCACCTTTCTCAGAATGCTCTGTAAGCCAGTTACAATGACGGTATGTGTGTATAGCTGATTTTCAAGCCAGCGGAAGGTAGACGTGACTGCCTCCACTTCCATTCTCAAACTAGTCGTTCCGATATCAAACGCAAGACTTTGTTGCACCAAGCGACATCCATTTTCCTTCGCTATGAATACATATGCACTTCGTCTGCCCCTCAACACAGAGCCATCTGTACAGACATTCACATCCCCTGGGCATTAATCTTTTGTCGAGCTTCTAATTTTGCAGCAACAGCTGGCCAGTCCCTACACTCACGACCCAAATTGATTAGAACCCTACATAAGTCTGAACCTGATCGGACACTTTAACTCACCTTTGACTCACCCCTCTCCTCTCCTAAATGTAACAAGCCTGCACACATGTCCATGTTTTTAACTTGCACCATTCAAGACCCTTAGACCCAGGGCTTCATACAGGAGGTGCCTCTTGTCCGCAGCTACTCTGAGATATGACTTTGCTTGCAAAAATGTGAGTCTATCTGCAATAGTAGGCAGTGTAAGTATATACGGCATACTTTCTACCGGGGTATCTCTTGTACATCCCAGAATTACCCGAATAGCTTCCGTTGTATGCCTTAAAGTTTCATCCGCTGACTCTTTGATATCGTAAGCATGCCAAATCAATACAGTTATTGTTGTATATATGGTTGTCTACATTCATTAGCCATTTCCAGGCAATCATTGTTAGTTTTTCTGACAGTCCACGGAATTCGCAAAATTCTCCTCAAGAACTATATCTCAGTTGCCTCCAAAAATTTCTCAGTGTGTTTGCTCACATTCCAAGATTCATTGTTATACAAAATAACAGGCTCGATATTAAAACATACCCCATGTAATTTCCGCCGTTTGGTTGGCTTGCACCAGTCAGTCGAATAATGAATGGATGGTTCAATCGATAGATCGAGCGACAGATCGATCAATCAAGTGCCATGTCCACAATGACCTCCATATGGATCATTGACACATTATGTCTTTAGTCGTGAGACTGTTATTCGTCTTCATCGTGATGTTGTCCTACCATTTAATTTTCCCCTCCAATGTGACCAACAAAAAAAATAATTAAATATAGTTTCTGGCAAGATAAATATTTTGACCACATTAACAGATAATGTGGTCAAAATATTTCCTCTTGCCAGAAACTCTATATTAAATTATATTTTTTAAAGTGGCAGAAACACAACATACCATACCAACCACTTTTTTTTTTAGGTCGCATGCAGAAAAAAAAAAGTTTTTTTTTTCTACGAAGCGCGCCTGATTCTTGCTGCCACCTTGTAACAGGCCTGTTAAATATATACAAAACGGCCATTACTCCTGCTGTTGATAAGCAAATTAGCCTCATCTATTTACTGATTACATCTGGCTTTTCTAATCGTTGACATAACGTGGGTCTAATCTTTGACATATCCTGAACGTACATTGTATCTTTGATGCGATTGTCCACTGGAGGCCATTTTTGTTAGCTACGTCATTCATCCCGCGTAATACAGAAAATTATCGCCTACAACTTTGTTTAATTTTAGCAGAGCGCTGTACTCAAGGTAATTAATGTCACATTGATGTCATTAGAACTGTTGTAGCTTCTGTCGCTGACAGATGGGATAAATCTGACGGCTTTGCACGTGTCCTTCCCCATCATTTCCTCCCACATCATCTCCTCCTGCTGCTAAAATCGTATCCTCCTCCGCATACCACTGTAGCCGCAGCAAATTGATATAACTACAGCAATAGCAACAGTAACAGTAAAAACATAAACGATAATTACTACTTGTGGTGTTTGTAGTAGTCGTAGTAGTAGCAGTAGTATTAGTAGCAAAAGCAGCAGTATTAGCTGCTGCAACACTCGTAGAAATGATAGTATCAGTAGCAGCAGTATCATCATCAGCAGCAATAGTAGCAGCAGCAACAATTGTAGAGGGAGTGGTAGAGTAGAGGGAGTGGTAGCAACAGCTGTCTAAACTCCCCATGTGTATCTCGGGGACTTGTTTTCGGGGGTGGGGGGGAGGGGAGGGGGGTCAAGTAAGCCCATTGCCTCCACAATAAACGTGTCGTACAAAGCGACTAATTAGACGTGTTTTTTTTTTCAGAGTCGAAGTGCGTCTCCTTAAGAAAGCGAAGAACCAATAGTCTGCATGGAAATAAGCCAGATCTTCAAAGCAGATGTGCACACAAAATTCAATTTCGTATATAAAACCAGAATTGAAGGAACAACCAGAAATTTCGGCCTGGATTACAGCCGGGAAACGAAGAAAAACTCCGGCTGTTGTCGGGGGCCCTAATATAACTTAACGGTTAAACGGGGCTTGTAGGACTTGAATGTTGGTGACTCTCATCTGAATGGTGACACTTTGTGTCACCGGGTGTTTATCGCTGGTTGGGTCCTGGTGGGGTTGAACTTCGTTCATTTCCGTGGCGAAGTGGTCAAGCCATTTGCCTCGCGCTCTGAAGGACGGCGCCGTTCAGTTCACCAGTGCAGTTTTTACAGAGTTTCCCGGGGATCGTCGCCGGACCTACGAAGTTCGTACTTCGTGCGCTACTTGCAGCAGGCGGCTAGCCGCTCTGCGGTGAGAGACCGAGCCATATGGGATAAAACTTGGCGTAATGAAGTCGTTACTCTCGACTTTACCCCTTTCAACCTTTAAAAAGAAAACAAAGTTGTGTAGACGAATTAAGTCAGTACCACCCCCCCCCCCCCCCCCCCCCCCCCCCCCCCCCCCCCCGCAGGACAAAGATAAAATACAGTTGTAAAATATCAGGTAATTTACAGGTTCTAACATATTGTTTTCTTCGGTTTTTATCGCTTTTATTGAGGTGGATTCATCGTCATGTCTCTATGTATTTGTTAAGCGCTTCTCGAGTAGCTCGAATGATAGATGCAGTTATCTTTATGCAAGATTCAGCTAAAGCTGTTTTTAAATCTCCTAATTGGTCTTCCTCTAGTCTTTTGGCCCAAATGTTCTACTGTGCAAGGTCTCCTATACACTTTGGTCTGGCTGCACTCTTACTAGATGGCCAAATCATTCCATTCTCTGCTATTAAATAAGTAAAACAAGTAAAGGACCCTTTTCCACACCTTTAGGCGTATAGGGCATATAGGGCTAGACCTAAATTTTATAGACCAATCGACACAAGATGATTAATGTGGTCAGCATCATGCCGGCCGCCTTTACTTTCCTTTACTGTACGCGATACCCACTCAAGGCTGGGTCGACCTGGGAGCCATTCTCTGCTACTAATGTGCTTAAATCACAGTCTTTGGTCCAACCTTCTGTCTAATGCTAGTATATGTGACCTTGTACTGTCTGTCTGTGCTTTGGGTGACATTTCTGAGACGAAGAATTTAACCAATCTTTAGTTTTTGTTCCTGTACTGTACCCATTGTCCATGTTTTGCACTGATAACTCAGAGTGGCCATGAAGATGGTGTTAATCATTTGTTGTTTTGTTGAAAGGGAGAAATTTGTGTCCCTGAGCAGTGGGGACTAGCGGACAAGCGACATGATTCACTTTATTATCCATAGCTTTCATCTCTCTATCTAGTCTGCCATCTGCTTTATCTCAGACATTTGAATTCTTATACTTGTTTGATTGTAGAACCGCTGACAAAGGCGTTCATGTTATTAGAACACACATGCACACACACACACAGACACACACATTTTATATATATATATATATATATATATATATATAAATATATATATATATATATATAATTAGTTTATTAGCAGCATGTCATCATCACGTAGCAGGTCCTTTGCAGAACGTCGCTCTCTTCAATGTCTGCCTGAAAGAAACTCGGTCTCTCGTCGGCTCTCCTGCCTCGTATATTCAAGGAGTCACGTAGATCCGGTGCCCATCTTCCTGCTGGTTGGCTTCTGCCCCTCCTTCCTGGTACCATGCCTTTTGCTATTTTTGTTTCCAATCCTCCATTTCACTTGATATGACAATTATATTGCAGGTTGCGAGACAAGATGCTGTTTATTAGTCATTCTTCCTTGATGTTGAGATTTTTTTAAATGTCAGTAGTTTTTTCTATTTTTTCGTCAATGGTATTCTGAGAATCTTTCTACAGAATTTCAGCTCAAAAGCACATTTTTTCTTTCTTAAGGACCAGTAGTACCGTCTGGTATAGGGCCGTCATCACAACTACCCTTCCTTGCTCCTCTGTCATCGTTCTCTTCCCCAGTTTGTGGTCGAGATGTGCCTGGCCTGGTGACCTCACCATCAGATATCTGAGTTTCGTTTTTGGCTTCCATGGTGAGCTTCCTGGGATAATAACGTTGTAGTTTTATCTTGCTTACCACATTCACATGGCTTTGGAGTATTTCCTCAGCCTTCAGTAGCCTTTTAGATTGCCAGGGCACTAGCACGAGAAAAAAAAAGAGACTGAGAAAGCGAGGCGACCCAAAAGAAACCCTAAACAGAACGTTCATGAGAGAAGCCAAAGGTGCTGGACTGGATTACATCCTTTCTTCAAATGACAGGAATTGAACAGGAAAGGATGGCAGGAAAGAAAAGGCAGCGAGCTCTGTGCGACACATAATGGCCACAACAGGACATTAAATTAATGAAAATTAATGACCACACATGGCTTAGTATTTCTCTGCAAAAAGGCTAGCCACATTCTAAAAGCCTCTCAGAAAGCACAAACTCCGTAGCGTCAGTGACCACCTCAGGGATCCGTTTAACATTGCCCAACCGTGACGAGCGTGAGACAAACGGTTCAACAACCAAGGGAACGAGACCTTAATGCTATCCTTATCGTTTTACCATTTATAATAACAATGTTTCTTTTGACAATTTCTAGACTATTTATATAAACAGTGTATCAGTTGACCATTTCTGTAAATGTCGTATCCCTTTTGTTTACACCGGCCGCAGTGAGGGATATTTTGTGTGATTTCCACTGGTGCATGAAAGGAACAGACTTATA
This sequence comes from Candidula unifasciata, assembly GCA_905116865.2. Lineage (NCBI taxonomy): Eukaryota > Metazoa > Mollusca > Gastropoda > Stylommatophora > Geomitridae > Candidula > Candidula unifasciata. The sequence goes on along the minus strand of CAJHNH020006668.1, from coordinate 1,659,589 downwards.
TGGTGGCCTGTCTGTGTGGATGTTAAAACATCCTGTAACTGTTTACACGAGTGAACGAGGTGAGGGGCCCGTGGAAGGGAGAAGGGAAGGGGCAGAAGAGAAAGAAG
>CAJHNH020006668.1:1644482-1656982 GCA_905116865.2 Candidula unifasciata | reverse complement strand
AAACCAGAACAGACAAGAAACAGAAATTATGTCTGGTGGGAGGTGTCTACTTCTGAATTCTCCGTTTCAAAAAAGATGACAAACTTCTGATTTTTTTTCCGTTTTGCTAATTCTACTTCTTCAACAGCGTTGAGAATGACATGACCAGGACCAGATTTCTAATTAAACACACAAAGTTTGTGCTTGGGGCATCATAAAGCAAGGGGGCACCACATACATTTTCAGTAGTTCTGAAGCCGAGCGTTCATTTATAAAAATGCCATCAGAATATCAGTGTAACAAGGCAGGCTAGATACCTCATCTCAATTAGGTATAGAAGTAGGCGTGTTACGTAGGATTAGTATGAGGAATTATTAAAGATTTGCAGTTAAAACAAAAAGTAGGATACCCTGGTTTAAACATAAATAAAACTAAGACAGCCCCCACTCCCCCTCTTTTTGTCCCCCCCCCCCCTCAAAAAAGACATTATATTCCATCTTACTGGACGTTTTGTTAAATTAAGATAAACAAGATTTTATTTTCTTCTTAAAGTCCATGCTGAGTTGCGCTGGTAGTCAGGTCTATCCACAACCTTCTATCTCGTGTACTTTCAGTCACCTCTGACACAGATGATCTTCAATGCCATGATTTCAAAATGTCCAGCATCTGTTCTGTCGGTTTCCCTCTGCCTCTCCTCCCCTCCAACTTTCCTACAGTCACTATGTACTCCAGTTTTTTCCTTCTCATCACATGACCAAGGAATGTAGATTGCCTCTTTCTGATGTGGGCAATCAGTTCTCTAATTGAGTCAGTTTCTTTCAAGACTTCTTCATTACTCTTTTTATCTTTTCATGATTCACATCCGTTTATCAAAATAGTATTTATATAACTTTCAAGAAATCTCTTTCTCGTATCAATTGACAAAGAAAGATTGCATGAAACATTCTTTATTTTGTAAAATGCTGCCTTTGCTTGATCTATTCGACATTTACCTCCCCAAATACATCTTCCATCTGATGTTATCAGGGTAATCAAGTACTTAAACATATCAACTTGCTTGAGGTTTGTCCCATTTACTTCGATGTTACATTTCGGAGGGTCAGTTTTCTTTCTTTGTAAATTGGATTACTTCTTAGACTATTTTATGGCTTCTGGTGTTTATATTTTGAATTACACATATAAGGGGGCACATATACAATTCATTCATGGGAGTTGTTCTGATATGGACCCCATAATGCTTTCAAGACAACTCTAGAAGGACTGGAGCAGTGGTTCTCAACCTTACTAATGCCGCGACCCTTTCTAAGAGTTCCTCATGTTATGGCGACGCTTTCATGCAGTTTGGCGACCACCAGACATAAATTATTTTCGCTAGTACTTCATAACCTCAACGAAAAGGGCCCCTTCCTGTGGTCTTTGGCGACCCCTGTGAAAGGGTCCGACCCAAAAGGAGGATCGTGACCCACAGGTTAAGAACCGCTGGTTTAGGTCATCAAAGAGTCGTAAACTGACCCTGGACAAGACCACAACGTGTACAGTGAAGGTCCATTTAAATCAATTGGTCCATGTGGACTGTTGTGCTAGATCAGGGCATTGGTAAATCGCGGCTTGTCAGCCCATGCTGCTCTTAAGCGACCTGGGTGCGGCTCTTTAGCGACCTGTGTGGCTCTTTAGCGACCTGGGTGTGGCTCTTTAGCGACCTGAGTGTGGCTCTCTAGCGACCTGGGTGTGGCTCTTTAGCGACCTGAGTAGGGCTCTGCCCGTCGACCATAAATTGGGTTTGACTCCTAATTAAAACGGTTCTTGAAAAAAAAAAAAAGGCTCTAAAACACATTGTTATCGTGCTGCTGCTGATTTTTGGCTCTTTTGGCTCAAGAGCTTGCTGACTACTGTGCTAGACTATTCGGCCCTGGATGGGCCATAATGTTAACATTACGATTGGAGCCTTCAGTTTTCATGATATACAAGCTAGAGTCAATGACTTATATATATATATATATATATATATATATATATATATATATATATATATATATGTGTGTGTGTGTGTGTGTGTGTGTGTGTGTGTGTGTGTGTGTGTGTGTGTGTGTGGACTGGAGCGGCTAGAGCTCTCTCGCTCTAGAAAGATACTTTATTTTTCTTGCGGAGGACAAAAGTAGCAAGCCTTATCTGTTGACTGTCTGACCTAATCATACGAAACTGAACTCAGAGAAACGGACGAAGAAGAAGATACCACAAAACTGGAAAGTATTTTATTTTGTGGGGAGGGTGGGAAAGAGGGTGGGGGGGGGGGGGGAGACATCTTATTTTAAAATATGGCGATCTATTGCAGAGGGTTGATCTTTATTATTATTATTTTTTTTATTTTTTTTGCATGGCGTTTCGTACTCATACTGGCATAAATGCGTTGTCCTTGGTTACAGTGTGTCAAGAGTGTGTGCCAGGTGATGCGGGTGTTCAAGGGAACGAGCGTGCAGACTATCTTGTTGACACCACTTACCGTACCGAGGAGCACGCCAAAGGACATAACTCCAAAGCCCTGTTTAGACTGATGGACATGGGCATGCAGCCTAGATCTGCAAAAAATGAACATTTCACTAAGAGGACATGACGTTTCATTAACCAACACAGAACAGGCGTCATCAGTTGTTTTACACTTATGTAGCATTTGAGGAGATCGGAGCACTTATAGATCTGTCTGGAGTGCTGTGATGATAATCCTGTCCAATCACTAATCACTATGATTTTAAAACATGGCATGCTATTGCGGGGGGAGTTTTTTTTTATTTTGCATGGCTTTTCCCGCCCATTCGCATTATGTATGCCATCAGTAACATTAAGAAAAAGGAACTATCCACCAAATGAAGCATGTCTTTTATTCAATCCACATAATTTAATTTAAAATAAACGGGATGAGCTAATTTGTTGACATCACTTGTAGGTTTTTTTTTAAATCCTCAACCTAGGTGGCATGATATATTCAAGCACTGTTTTGAGTCATTTTTTGTTTATCATCATCAAGTGCCTTGCCGACTGGCGTGGGCAATTGCTGCCTCTCCACATCTCACTCTCTCCAACTGTATGCATCATTTTGTGCGTTAACACTTTCAGTGTCATGTCAAACGACTGTCAAGAATCATCTCTCCTTGTCTTTATCTATCTCACTTTGTATAAGTCATTCTAGCTGTCAAACCTGTTAACTGATTTTCTCTTCCCATGATGTGGCTAAACAAGAATGACTGTCTCTTTGTGATAAGTCACCTTCGGAACTTAGTGTTTTTTAACACAAAGTAAAGATTCCTTCTTACGCGTTAAGGCGCATCCGGCGTATGGGAAGGGAACACCCATATTTGTATACCAGTCGGCACTAGGTAGGTAACGTGGCCAGTATTACGCCGGTCGTCTTTACTTCTCCAGGGCATCCATCCTGGTACCCATTTTAGGCTGGGTCGACCTGCGACGTCCCATACCATGATAAAAATGCACGCAGCCAGAGATATGTACATCAGATGGTAATAATATATCACATTCACAAGATGGTGCTCACTATAGCCTCATACTGAAGACGGGGATTAGTATAACCGTGTCCACTGGATGGGTAATTGGATAACGTGGATAGCGAGGTACTGCAGATGGTAATCACTATAGTTTCGTATAGTATTCACAGATTTCTATTTTGGGCCTAATTTTCACACACCAGACAGTAATAACACGTGAAAGCTCTGAAATGTCATTGCCAGTACTATATTTGGAATGCGAGGCCTGGGCGAAATAAATAATTGATGGTCGAGCGGTAGCTATCGGACATGTTCGCAGACGATTTGGACGAATATCCGTAAAGGGATTCACTGGTTTTCATAAGGGAAAATCGTATATCATTGTACTAAGCTAAACAGAAAAGTGAAGTATACGGAGTGAATAGAGATGGGATGGGTGAAAAGAAAGAATACGATGATGGTGACGAAATAATGATGATAATGCTTTGATGGTGATAGAAAATAAGGGGAAAAAGAGAAGTAGAAAGGGAAAGCAAAGAAGAAGAAGAAACAGTCTACAATAGAATATGCTCAATATAATTTAAAACTAAAACCAACAGGAACACGTTTTTTATGCAAATTAATTTATGAATGGAACTATTGCATTCTTCTTTGTTACACTCTATACTGTCAATGTGAAAGGCGCACTACACCACACATTTGATTTTATTTTTTTTTTTTAATTTAGTGTTAGAACAATATTCTTGTAATGGTCTTTTGTAACGATATGTGTTAATACATTTGCATACTTTTAGTTTAAAAAAAAAAATGGCTGCCATTGCAAAACCGCCATCTTGGCAAATAAAACAACATGTACACTTAGAATCCTACAACTTCAAAAAGAAACATAGGCATTGAAAAATAAATGACAGATTCGGGAACCGTTATCCTATGTAGAGGCAGAGTTGTAGTTTTATTAGTTTGAAGATGTTTTTAAATATTTTACATAAAATTTTGCAGTGTGGGTTTGTTTTTAAAATGTTCTCTCTTCTCCCCCTCCCCCCCCCCCACCCCCCCCCCCCCCCCCTCACCTGTAGCATCATAAGAGAATAATCACATTTTAAAAAGAAACTTTCAAAATTTACTTTTAAATAGACGTGTCCCTATAAAACTGTTCAAAGAGTATCCACACCAACGCCAAATTTCATGTTTCTAGTGTTTATATTAGCTGAGATTTTAGGATTTTTCACACACAACAAACAAAAATATAGAGCTGGGAGAAAACCGATTTTTAAACATTGTTTTAATCTTAACAAATTGCATAGAGTAGTATCCTTAGCATTCTCTTTTCAATGCTAAGTTGTTTACAAGGAACATAAATTGTGCGTGTAATCTATATTTAATAATACTGAACTTTACAAAAACGAACACATTGAAAAAGTCATAATTTAGTCATAAATTGGAGTTAAATGCAGTGTAGTGATCCCCCCCTCTCCCCCAACCCCCACAAAGCCTATCATCACCTTCTTCGTTCTCCTTAGCATCATAATCATTATCATCATATCACACTAGTAGCTACTCGTGTGTGTTCCGGTGCCCCATTGTGGGGATGTGAGGGAAATAGACCCACCGCCCTCTAACAAGCATGTCGTAAAAGTTGACTAATCAGGGGTATTTCTTTCAAGGTCAGAGTGCATCTGTCTGAAATATGCGAAACAGTCTGCACACACACAAAAACCAGATCTGTAAAACAGACGTGCAGTAAAGAACCAGACTGAAGTCTAGAAGTGGACGAACGCATAGGACAAAACGTCGCAGTTGGCAGTCTGTGATCGAGAAGAACAAGATCTTTGTCAACAGATTTCTGTCTGGTCAAGTCGGTCAGTCATTTCCTTCTCTCTTTTTTGTCTCTTTTTCTTGTTGATTTCTCTCTCTCTCTCTCTCTCTCTCTCTCTCTCTCTCTCTCTCTCTCTCTCTCTCTCTCTCTCTCTCTCTCTCTCAGTCTTTTTTTGTCTCTTTTTCTTCTTTCTTGTTTTTTTGTGTCTCTTTTTCTTCTCTCTTCTAATTTTTGTCTCTTTCTTCTCTCTTTTTGTGTGTGGCTTTTTTCCTCTCTCTTGGTCTTTTCTGTCTCTGTTTCTCCTCTCTTAGTCTTTGTTGTATTTTTTTGTTTTTTTTTTTTTTTTTTTTTTTTTTTTTTTTTTTGTTTTTTTTTTTTTTTTTTTTTTTTTTTTCTCTTTTTCTTCTCTCTTAGTCTTTGTTGTCTCTTTTTCTTTTCTCTCGGTCTTTGTTGTCTCTTTTTCTTTTCTCTTGGTTTTTGTTGTCTCTTTTTCTTCTCTCTTGGTCTTTTTTGTCTCTTTTTCTTTTCTCCTAGTCTTTGTTGTCTCTTTTTCTTTTCTCTTGGTCTTTGTTGTATCTTTTTCTTCTCTCTTGGTCTTTTTTGTCTCTTTTTCTGCTCTGTTGGTCTTTCTTTGTCTATATCTCTCTCCAATTATTATGTCGGTACAATATACTTAGTTTTTTTTTATGTCTCATGAAGTTTCAATAGAACTTATTCTCTTCTTATTCGGGTAATCTTCTTCTTTTTCTGCCTTTCTAATCACCAATGGAGCACAGGCCTGGGTTCCGGGGCCCTATTTTAGGGAGAACAAGAATAAACCCACTGCCTACCATAAAGCATGTCGTAAGAGTCGACTAATTGGGAGCTTCCTTCGAAGTCAGAGTGCATCTGCCTGAGAGACAAGGAACCAACAGTCTTTACACAAATGAGTCAGAAATGTTAAACGAATGCACACGCCACACTCAGGCTCTAAAACAGGGCTGCAGTCCAGAAGTGGACGAACAACCACAACCTTCCGCCGGAGTTAATAGCCGGTGAACGCGAAGAAGAAAAAGATTTAAATAACGCCAATTTGTTCTATCCTTGGCTATCGCTAGCAGCTCTCCCATGTCTTCTCCATCTTTTTATTTTCGCTCTCTAGCTCCGTTCTTCCAAATTGTGTTGCTCCTCCTTTATATCTATGCCTGCGTGTGTTCCATTGAGAAGACATTCTAGTTATATTGTTCTCATATTTTCTCATCATGTTTCCTATCCAACGCCAGCGTCTTTTCTTAACCTATTGTCTGCTGGAACTTGTTCTGTATTCGGATAATAACTTGATTTTTTTTTAGGCTTCATCCTTCAAAGCATTCCCAGTAGGCATTTCGATCCCCCCGTGATGTTGACATTCTTCAGTAAAACATCTTTGCAGTCTCCGCAAAAATTCTAACTATTACGTTGACCATACCCACTTTCACAAAGACAGGCTGTTTTAGTTCTTAAGAGACTGCGTACACTCTCGTGATAAATATTTAAGAAGCACAGGGATTATGCCAGTCCTTATCTCACATAGATAATAAACAGATCGAATACCTCTTTTGCGATAGAATAAATAACATATGGAAGAGATCAGGTTGATTTGTTATTTAACAACAGAAAGATTACACAGCAGTCGGAAAAGGCACTCATACAGTAACATATCACTCAGCATCGTCTCTGCCTCTTGTTCCTGGTACCATGCCTTCTGCAAAAAAATTTTCCTAATCTGCTATGGCGCTTGATATGGCAAAAATATTTCAGTTTCCAGATAAGATGCTGTTTATCACCTAATCTTCACTGATGTTTAGATCTTTTGAAATGTCAGTTTTTCTTTTCTTTTTTGCCCATGGTATTCTGTTAATCTTTCTTTAGCATTTAATCTCAAAAGCCCATATTTTCTTCCTCAAGGACGGGATGATAGTCCACGACTCGCACCCGTATGTTGCTACAGGGAAGATGCATGCTCTCATAATTTTAATTTTGATTTTCTTGCTGGTGCTTAACCACAGAGTTTAAATCTGTTTAGGTACATTCAAAAAAGTAAATGGTTACGTCGTGTCCGTAGCAGATACTTCCTTACAGGTGTTAACCATGTATTGTTAATGCTGTTTGATATTTGTATTACTATCATCATCATGTAGCAGGTCCTTTGCAAAACGTCGCTCTCATCACAGTCTGTCAATAAGAAACTCGGTCTCTCGCCAGTTCTCTCGCCTCATGCACTTTCACACTCAGGGAGTATTACTATGGTTATCCTGAATGCCTAAGGATATCCTCTATGGTGAATTAAAAAAGGATAGGAGATGTCGAGGCCGATCTCAGCTATAATGTAAAGATGTGTATAAGCGGAACATTAATGATACAGATACTGAGGTGGGCTCGTGGAAACAAAATGCCACGGACCGTTTTGCCTGGAGGGGGTACATCAGGAAGGGAATGAAAACGAAGTAAGAAATGATTGCAGAAAAGACAGCTGAGCATCTGAAAATAAACAGACTAAACACAGATGTTGACAACAAGTCCTCAAATCCCATGCCTATATTGTTTTTGAGTGACAGACAGTTTTTTTTTTTTATCTGTGGTCATTATTTTTGATTTATTTAAAGAACAGGATCTGTTGTCATTATTTTGGCTTTCTTCAAAGAACAGGGTTTGATCTACATTATTTTAGTGGGTGGGGGATGGGGGGGGGGCATGATTAATTCATTCCAACATTATGCTACCAGTGCCAAACATGGACACTATCTAAAGCCTATATACGCAAAATTACCACCTGCGAGATGAGATCCCTGAGAAAAGCAGCCAACCTAACCATACGAGATCGAGTGAATAATGAAACTATCAGGCAAACTGTGGGAACGACACCCTGTACTAGATCCATCGAGAAAAAGCAGATCAAGTGGTTTAACAATCTCGCGAGAATGCAGCAAGATCAAGTACCATCACAAGCACTACATCTCAGAAGATCAGCTACAAGAGCAGGAGGACGGCCGCCTTACGGATCGACAACATTACAGACACTACACCTTCACGGCAATAGCCTGTGGCAGCCAGCGTGCAGTGGATCGCAAATTATTTCTCCCGACGGCGCTTAACCGCAGAAATGGTTTATAATTATGATGGTAATGATTTTTGTGTGGAAAGGGGGAGGTGGGGGAAAAGGGGGGGGGGGTGGAAGGTAGGGGGAAGGGGGGGGGGTGTGGCAGAACCCACACAGGAAAGAAAAAAATATTGCACAACTCAATTCTAATAGTATATGATAAGAAGAGAAACGCCGATGAACATCGTGGTGCCTGGAAGAAACACCAGTAGAAGAGGCAGAGGCGGTCCAATAGAGAATATGCTTGGAGCGATGGCATGGTGAAGTATCGGTGGTAGTTAGTCAAAATAGCAAAGACGGAGGTCTATTGTGATGGTCCCTGCTGTGAATGGTCGCCACGCTCACAGAGAAACAAGCGGAAAATCCGTGCGACAAACAAGCAGACGAGTCTTGGGGCCAGTTGAGTAGACGTGGGCAGGCCCGAGCTAGACTCTGTTCAGTTGGTTACCAGAAGTCGTAAAAGACAGTTGTATTAATAGAAGATGTAGATCTTATGTCGCGTAAATGGCCAGTGTTTGAATATGTCGCAAGCGATGGAAGTGTGAATAATAGTTAGAGCATGTTGAATAAATGTAACATAATAAACTGACAGTATGTTCAAGGAAGTTGAGCGGTGGTTGTGTCCTAGTCCTAGACGTTAGAGCAGTGCGACCAAAGTCTCACCTTTCATAGGGTAATTACCCAACCCCAAGGTCCCGGGTTCAAAACCCGGACGAGTTCCCACTTTAAATGAACCGTGGCTTTCTACTAACTTGAAATGAACCTTGAATGATTCGAAAGAAGTCGTGGCTTTCCACGTCACTAGACATGTACCTTGTCTTACGACATAGCTGCTTTCGCCATGGCTCACTCTGTGGATGATTATTTCACACTGCTCTCACGTCTAGGATTAATAACACAATGCCACTCAGCTTCATTGCACACGATGACAGTTTGTTTTATTACATTTAATCCACATCTTTCAACAATTATTTACACTTTTATCGCTCGCGACATATTCAAATACTGGTCACACTCACGACATAGGGACTACTAATACAACAGTCTTCTACGACTCCTGATGATCAATCAACTGACCACGAGGCTAGCTCAGGCTTTCCCTCGCTTACTCCACCCGTCACAAGTGTCTCATGCCGTCACTCGTAGCACGGACTTTCTGCTTGCCACAACGTACTTGTGGAGACCATGCAAAGCAAGGTCATGACAGGCAGTAATCATATAAAGCTGAACCGTGACGAAAGCATATACGTCGTAAGTCAAGGTTCATCGCATCTATGAAGAGACATAAGAGCCTAAGCAGATGGATGATACACATGTTGATGATGATTAAGATTAAGGTTAAAGGTCCAAGTCGACATGATCGACTTTGATGTAAGTGGTTGTATCCTGTAAAGCTTGGTCTCTCTGCATAGTGAGCCGTGAGCGTCACACAAAGTACGAAAACAGTAACTCTGGCGATGATTCCCAGGGATCTCAGTTCATATCCCCCCCCCCCCCCCCCCAAAAAAAAAATTGGACTTACGAACCGAGCTACTCCGCCGTGAAACAAACCCATGACGTCCAGAGTGCGAGGCAAACGCCTTGGCCACTTCGCAATGAAGATCACCCGATGATCCTAATACAAGCCATTATTCATTCGTTAAGCCATAAAGTGCGTTATCCGCTTTCGTGTATCCTGTGGGAAACAGTCGCGTGGGTGGAGACAAATACTGGGAAATGATGGGAAATATTTCATCATCTCACACCCCGGGAAAGTTTGTCAAGGGAAATAACAACAATCATGTATTTTGGTAGCACCCAAGGGGCAAATGAGTTTATAATGGGGGAAAACCGATGCATAGTTTGTCAAGTAGGCGAGACAGTACATTTTTAATGAGGGTCTCCAACTTATTTTAGGTGGCGCCCCTTTTCCCTTTTGAGTAAAGGGCAAGGGGACTCCCCCCCCCCCCGGCTTCTCTCCCTTCAAAACATAACATAGTGTTATTAGAAAGAGGAGGGAAAAGAGAAAAACTACCAAGCACAGTTAACAGGAAATTGGTTAGGTTAGTTGCGTATCCTTTACAGGACGTTGCAGAACCAACCCCGTTGGGTTTCTATGCAAATTTACGTCCAGTAGTTTGCCATTGCCCCACTGCACGGTCGGCTTTCTTGATAACACTCTCGAAACTAACACAAGGCGCATGGCCCGCATTTGGGATCGAACCCGACATCCCGGCATTACGAAGCGTTCGCATTCGACTTAGCCACAGAGCCGACACGGGAAATTGACAACAACCCAAAAAAAAAATATATATATATAAACATCCAAGTAAAATTTTTTATCAAACATTAAGAAAGAATTGCAAAAAAATTCAGTGTCTAAATATCATGTGTTGGTTGAGACTGCTTTGTTGTGATGTTATGTAATTTTTTTTGGCCTTGATTCTGGACAAAACACAAACAGAGATCACTGTTCTTAAGCTGACAAAGCTATTTTCTTTGCTTGGATGTTAAAGCTGAAAAGTAAGATTAGTACATGAACAAATGGGCGACGTCCGTGGCTTAGGCGTTACGAGTCCGACTCGTAATTCCAGCGTACAGCGATCAAAACCCACTGCTGGCTGCGTTGGTTTTTTTAATCATGGTAAGGGGCGTCAGAGGTCGACCCAGCCTAAAATGGATACCAGGATAGCTGTCCTGGGGAAGTAAAGACGACCGGCGTAATGCTGACCACATTACACTCCTAGTGCCGATTGGTCTGTAAAAATATGGGTGCTCTTCCCATATGGCCGATGCGCCTAAGGCGTAAAAAGGGATCTTTACTTTTACTTGACTTTACATGTACCAAATAAAACAAAAAACTCAATTTCAACACACTGGCCGACACTCTCTTAGAACTTCCTTACACTCCTACTTTATTTTTGCCAAGATTGGAGATTTAAGTATCTAAAATAATGTAACTGCCTTGGCGTAGCGGCTAGACGCTCGCGTACGGATCAGAAGGTCTTGGGTTCGCTCCCCGGCGGAGCCGGACTTTTTTCAAAAATTACCTTGACTCCCAGGTCGACCCAGCCTTTAGTGAGTACTTGGTGCAGTCCCGGGAAGTAAAGGCGACCAACGTAATGCTGACCACATCCTCCATCTTGTTCCGATTGTTCTATAAAAATATAGGTCAAGCCCTATATGCCCTACACGCCTAAAGGCGTGGAAAAGGGACATTCCCTTTACTTACAATAATTTAATTAGATATTCCGACTATAAATCACACTAGCGGACTTCTTTCTTTTGTCAATATCTGCTTCTGCCGCTAGGCGTTGCAGTTTATCAGACGATCGGCATATTAGCAAGCTTCACAATATAACAAATATAAACAAAACGTAAACGTTGCGGCTATGGAGCCTTCGTCAGCACATACAAATACACAAAATCATTAGCTGGTATCTTCATGCAATAAAAAAGTGTGTTGAAAGTACAATTTTTTAAACGTAATAATGGACAATATGGACAATTGGGACAGGAACAAACAGACAGTAGAAGTTCCAAGCAGGCGGGACTCACGAGGCAGGTGAAATTAAGGAACTGCTGTGAAGCTATGCAAATTTCAAGAAAAAATATAAAACCAAACGAAAAGTATATTAGCAGGCTTCACAATATAACAAATACAAAAAAATCGTGAACGTTGCGGCAATGGAGCCTTTATCAGCACATACAAATAAAAAAAATACCACACAAATACACACAATCACTTAGCTGGTTTCTCGAAGCAATAAAAAGGTGTGTTGAAAGTAAATTTTTACAAAATCGCAATAATGAAAAATATGAGCGAGTGGGACAGGTACAATCAGATAGTAGCAGTTCTGGGTAGGCGGGACATACAATAATTCACAACCAGGCTAATGTGCTGTCTGCACAGGCTGGAGATCAAGTATTGTGCATTTTCCAGTCAGCCGGTGTGACGGTGTCTACTCCGCATAGAGCAGAGGAGGTCAAGTTAATTAGGAGATATATCCTGTTCATCCGTACAGCGAGCCCTCAAGTGAGGGGCGCTGTAGACCTAGAAACTGTAGCCGTCGATATGGTGTACTGCAGTGATTCCCAAACTGTCCGCCGA
>CAJHNH020006668.1:1619482-1641982 GCA_905116865.2 Candidula unifasciata | reverse complement strand
CTGTGTGTGTAAGGGTGTTGTGTATTTGTGTGTATGCGATCTGGAAATTATTTAGCATGTACATTTATAAGTGTGCATTTGTCATCCATTCTTTTGTATTCACATTGATACAATGAATTTTCATACATCAACATAATATGCTTGATACGAGTCCGACTCGTAATTCCAGCGTACAGTATAAATAAATCAATGTTTGTGTGTTTGTTAATGAGCTATAGACTCGCAAACTACTGAACCGATTTAGCTGACATTTTCAGGATATGTTTGTTTTGATACCGAATGTTTACCCATCATGGTTTGAAATTCAACCTGTCATTGTTAGAGACAGGTGACCACAATTTTTGGAACAATCTTCGAAACTAATATTTTCATTTGTAGTGACATTTAATTATAGCCACGTTAGTTAATGCGCATGCTCCGTAGTCAGAACGCAAGACTTTCACCATTCGCCGGCGAGATACGTACAGCCAACGCCTTCTCTAATAAATAGAGTAGGCCGTGGTACAGAAAACAAGACTATCTCTATATCTGGGCAGGCAATGATTGCCACAATAACCATATTAGACACGATTTCTATTTTCTGTCTTTTCAAACAACCTTCGATGAGTTGGAGAGTAGCCGATGGATTGGAAAGGGCAGGGGGCGGGGGGGGGTAGGGTGGCATCAAGGACTATCTCGACGTCTGCGCAGACAATGACTGCGACATTGACCGTGCTAGACCCGTGCCATTTCTATTGTGCCGTTTCAGTAAAATATCTGGAATATCTGTCTATGAGAAAACAAGTGCCTGCGGTTTTGAGTTGTGTTATAATCGGGACACTTACTTACTTACTTAGTCGCTCCTCTTCTACCTTGGGGTGTAGAGGTTTGCCAGAGAGATCGCCAGACGTCTCTATCAGCAGTTTTCTTTCTGGCTTTGTTCCATTCCAGTCCTCTGTCAGTCAGGGACTGTCGGATGTTGTCTTCCCAGCGCACCCTGGGTCGTCCCGGAGGTCTGGTTCCCTGGGTTCTTAGCCTCCCATGCTTGCCATGGTGGCCGATTTTCTCCCATTCTGCACACATGTCCAAACCATCGTAACTGTGACTGATCCACTCGGGTTAGTAAGGGCTGGGTATCAAGATCTTGACGTATTGTCTGATTGCGGACTTTGTCCCTTCTTGTCACTTGGACCACCTTTCTCAGGTATCTCATTTCCGAGGCCTGCAGCTGGCTTCTGTGAGCTGTTGTCATTGCCCATGACTCACACCCATAGGTCAGGACTGGTACATAGGTAGAGCGGTAAACAGCCATTTTCGTTCTCTTGCCAATTTCTCTTTTGCTAAGAAACCCTCGGTTTATGGCCTGGAAGAGTCTCCCAGCAGCTGCTTTTCGTGTAGCCAGCTCAGTCTTAATGCCTCCATTTTGGTCTAATACAACTCCAAGGTATTTGAACTGGTTAACCTGCTCCAACGCATATTGACCCATCATGATCTGGTGTTTCTTCTCCTCTCTTGAGATCACCATGGTTTTTTTAGTTTTGGAGACACTGATGGTCATCCCTTTCTTTTCAAGCTCTTCCTTCCAGACAAGTAAGTTGGACTGAAGGTGTGCCTCTGATTTAGCTATCAGGGCCACATCGTCTGCAAAAGCCAGCTCTGATATACAGATTGGTCTCATCTTCCAGTACCCTACAGAGTACTTCTTTGTCTTCTCCTTACAGGTCTTGATGACATCATCCATCATAAGAATGAAGAGGTAAGGTGAGAGAATATCACCTTGTCTAACACCGCTGGTGGTCTTAAATTCTTCTGACTTTTGGTCTGCTGTTCTTACATAATTTCTGCACTTTTTGTAGAAACTCTGTATTGCACTGATCAGGGGTGCTGGGATGTTTTTCCCTGCCAAGCAGTCCCAGAGCTTGTTCCAGGGTACCTTGTCAAATGCCTTTTCCAGATCCAAAAAACATAAGTGAATCTCACTCTTATATTCCAGGGCTTTTTCACTCATCTGTCTCAGTGTGAAGATAAGGTCTTGAGTACTTCGGTTTGCTCTGAAGCCGCACTGGGCCTCGTCCAGCTGTGGCTCTACCAGACTTCTAAGTCTCTGCTCAAGAATTCTAGAGTAACTTTTACCGGGAATGCTGAGGAGGGATATGCCTCTGTGGTTTTCACATTGTCTGTTATCACCTTTTTTTAAATATAGGTATAATGATGGCAATCTCCCAATCTTTTGGTATAGTTTTGCTACACCAGGCTGCCTGGAGAACCTTCAGTAGAAGGCGCTCACCTTCGACTCCCATATATTTGACCATCTCTGGTGTTATACCATCATGACCTGCTGCTTTTCCCAGCTTAATCTTCTCAATAGCTGCCTTCAATTCTTCCATCCTGATGTTATCTTCCCCATGATTGAATTCCTTCTCAGCAGTGAGGTCCATTATTTCTGGGTCATGACTTCCCTCAGCGCCGAGGAGCTCTGAGAAGTATTCTTTCCATCTGCCCATGATATCATTTGTAGAAGTAAGCAGAGCCCCTTCCTTGTCTTTTATGAATTTAAGTGGGCACTCTTTCTCCTTCCTCATGTTCTTAAGGGTCTTGTAGAACAGTTTTTGGTTTTCTCTTGCATTCTTTTCCAACTTTTCTCCAAACTCTTCCCATGATTTCTGTTTTGCTTTAAGCACAATATTTTTGGTCTCTGTTCTGAGTGCCACATATTGTTTATATTTTTCTATTTCTTCAGCTGTGTTCCTGGCTGCCAGGTATTGCTTCCATGCCCTTTTCTTTTCTCCTATTTTCAATTTGACTTCTTCTGTCCACCAAGGTGTCCTGTGTCCCCGCCTTCCACTTGGGACTTCACCACATGCTTCTACTGCAGCTGCTGTGAGGATATTCTTGAATCTGCACCAGAGAGTTTCAGTGTCCTCTGATGATTCTTCTTCAGTTCCTATTGCTTTCACTATAAGCTCCTGGTATCTAGCCTTAATATCTGGCTCTCTTAGCTTGTATGCTTTAATCCTCATCCCTTCTTGGTTGCTTGGTTTCTTGCATAGTTGTCGGTGTTGCCTTGTTGGAGCAGTTCTTTCAGTTGTTCTCTTTATTGTGACCAGATAGTGGTCACTTCCAATCTCTGGTCCTCTCATGACTCTGGCATCTCTCACAAACTTGAATGAACTTTTCCTAACTATGGCGTAGTCAATGATGGATTTTTCATTCTTTGAAGGTTCACATCTTGTGTACGCATGTATACGCTTGTGGGGGAATTTTGTGTTTGTAATGACAAGGTTCTGTTCCCTGCAGAATCTGAGAAGTCGCTTGCCATTATCATTCAAAACATCTTCACCATATCTCCCGATCACTCCACCCCATCTAGAGTGATCATTTCCTACTCTGGCATTTAGATCTCCTAGGAGGATAATTTCATCGTGACAGTCATCTATGGTCTTTTGGAGCAGTTCAAAGAATTCTTCTTTAACATCTACTCGCTCATCTTCATTTGGCCCGTACACAATGACAAAATTGACAATTTTATCTTCTTCTTTCAGATCTAACACCATTATTCGCTCTGAGATGAATTTCCATCCCTTGATGTTACTAACTTGATTCCTGGCCACAATACAGCCAACACCTCCCTTGGCTCTCTCCGTCATAGGGACACCACTGTAGAGCAGCATACTTCCATCGTGATCTGTGATTCCTTGCCCCTTTTTCTTGGTTTCAGTCAGAGCCAAGACTCCTAATTTTGCTTTCCTCATCTCCCCTACTAACTCGTTTTCCTTTCCGTTAATGCCTCTTATATTCCATGTTCCATAAATCGTAGTCCGTAAGCCATGCCAGTTCGTCGCCGTTAAGATCCGTCCGGTTTTCTCTCTGTAGTTACTTGTAATCGTGGTTTAAGGCAAACAGGTGATTGGCCTGTTGTGCCTTTGCATGGTGGAGGGGCTGCCTCCTTGCGGCCTCCATGCAGGCCGTCTGGCTGATTCACGGTTACCCACTACTTCCGGAGACGCATGAAGCACTCAGGTTCAGCCAGACCCTCCTCCTTTTACAGCCGGGCTTGGGACCGGTCTTAGCGGAGTTTATAATCGGGACACAGTAGTAGGAACACACATCTCAAATAGTTTTCTTCTCTTTTCGCAGTTCCGATGGAAATTCTTGGTCGAATGGTTAGAACACTGGGCTCCTGTGCGGGAGACCAAGGTTCGAATCCGCTGCAGTTTTTGTTTTTTGTTTTTACCCGGGGGCAAAATAAAATCCTCACCTGCACTGTCGTGGCGACAGCACTAGCCTTGTGGCCCCTAATACTAAAAAAAAAAAAAAAAAAAAACGACAGGTATGTAGGTAAACCAGTTGATAATTAAATTTGACCATTTCGCATACTTATGATTTCATTTTAAACTTTCCGATTGCATGATTTCGCTGAAATTTCATAGCTTTCCATTTATTTTCATTTATATTTAATTATTTCTGCGTTGGAATTTTAAGCTGTGCTGTTTATCATAGCGTTCGTTTCCTAACTATGGTGTATTTTTCCTGTTTTCATTGCTTTTCAGTTGGTTTTTTTTTCCTCCTAACTACTTCGATGAGGGAAAGAGTAGTCGGTGAATTGGGGGGGGGGGGGAGGGGGGGAAATGATTACTGAGAGAGCTTTAAGTCACAGTAACTGCTTTACCCACTCAAAGTAGCAGCAGCAGTAGTAGTTGTGGTTGGGTGGTTACACCGTAGTGCTTACATGCGAAGACCGCCGGTAAGGTTATGGCGTTCTTCTGTCAGGGAGTGAAATTATACATCCTAACCTGCCCAGTCCGTGGCGACAGCACTATCCTTGCGGCGCCAAATCTTCTGGCTCACGACTCCCTGTCTACTCCGATGGTAAAACAGATAGCAGTGACATTATTTTAGCTATTGTGGTGGTGGTCGTAGTTGTACTGGTACTTGAAGGGTGATATAAATATTACACTAGCCTCATTTACTACCTATTACAATTCCTGCTCCCCATTTTAGTCCGGATGGACAGGGATGTCAATGTCAGTTACAAAAAAAAAAAAAAAAAAACCAAAGCCAGGTGATGATTTTCAAATCCTTCGAAGAGGGAGAGAGTAGTAGTAGGTGGATTGGGGGGGGGGGGGGGGGGGGAATTACTGAATTTGTTAACTTAAAGAGCTTAACATATGATTTTAAAGTTCTCATTAGTTATTTTGTTTATATTTTACTAACGCTCCCTCCGCTATTCTAATTTTTTACGACTTACTTTGTTATTTACAAGTACAGTAGTAGCTTTACTTCCGTCTCCTATAAAAATACAAACAGCTTTAGCATGTGATAACCAAATAACCATTTTGGTTGATGTGCAAATAACACCATTTAAACGACCACTAATATAAAGACACAATTATATGGTGCGTAATCTAAAGTTGGAAAACCAGACTATCTCTATATCTGTGCAGAGAATGATTGCGACATTAACTATATTAGACACGTGCGATTGTTATTGTCTTTCTTTTCCAAAAAACGTTTAATGAGGGAGAGAGTAGTAGGTGGATTTAGTGGTGATGTGAGTGGGGGGGGGGGAGGGGGGGGGGGTCAAAGACTATCTCTGTATCTGAGCAGACAATGATTGCGACAATAACCATATAAGACAAGTGAGATTTCTATTTTTTTTCTTATATATATATATGTGTATATATATATACACGTGCAAAATGCAAATAAAAGATGTATGCTAGGAAGGGCCGAAGGTAAGACGAGCCTGCGTGACCAATGTGTAACCCTACAGAAATAATGTTCGCGCATTTGTTCGTTCGTTCGCTCTAACTGTCTGTCTTTGTCTCTCTATCTCTCTGTCTCTCTACGTCTGTCTTTCTGTCTATATGTCCGTCTGTCTGTCTACCTATCCATCTACTTATATACCTACGCGCGGCTCTCTAACGTAGTTGGCTAAACCAGATTGCGCGGTGACCGGGTGACAAACTCCTTGTGGTCCGGGTTCACTCCCGGAGGTAGGCAGAAAAGCCACATTTTCTCCCAGATTTACGGTATTTACAATGGAATCAAGGTTGAAAGATTGCGATATCCATAATACCGAGCCTAAGGGTTAACAACTCATGGCTTCTGGATACTAAAACAAACAACAAACATATACCTACATATCTCCTATCAATTATGTATTCGTCTGTTTGTCTGTTTGTCTGTCGCTCCATCCGTCTGTCTGCTTGTGAGTCCGTCAGACAGTTCTGGTATTTTTCTGAGAAAGAAAACGGACAATGACGGGAACCAGCCACCCTAACTCATAGTTGTCATTACCCAGAATATGTGAAGGGGCCTAGCTCTTTTTAAATCCAAATGAATTATCTGCTAGGGACTTAACACTCCCCCCTCCCCCAACCGCCCCACAATGTACATAAATGAAGATGGGTGGCTTAAGACAGGGGCGTGAAATAATATTATCAGTAGGATTTAATCGAGAACATCAAAGACCGAGATCTGTGGAGATGCATGACCGCCTGCGCCAGCTGGCAATGCACATGATGATAATTATCTAAACAAAGTAACCCAATAATTGACCAGTACTCACTAGCGTCATATCTTGTGTATCACTGGC
The DNA here is from genome assembly GCA_905116865.2 of Candidula unifasciata. NCBI lineage: Eukaryota > Metazoa > Mollusca > Gastropoda > Stylommatophora > Geomitridae > Candidula > Candidula unifasciata. The sequence goes on along the minus strand of CAJHNH020006668.1, from coordinate 1,635,405 downwards.
CTGAAAGTGTGTACGTCTGCTAAAAACAGCAAACAAGAACAGATACATTGTTTTGACTGGACCATTCAACACTTTTCCATCCTACAGGGTGGGAAAATATAGGAACTTTAATTTTCGACTGTAATTGGTATCAAAGGCTGTCTGTTTTCTAAATTTGTAAAACTGTTTTTTTTTTTCATGGCAAATATGAATCGGCGTTATATTTGTTCTCATGTGTGGATTTTCATCAAATTCGAAGTGATAATCGAATTGTGAATTCGATTGTTTCACGGAACAGTAACTGTGAGTAGATTGGTGTCCCTGGAAGTTATTGTAAATCGTATCTGTCTTAATTTTTCTTTTTGTGATTCCTTAAGAAAAATATGGAGCGGTACTTTAATTATATACGACCACACCTCGCCGACTTCAAAATTATGTAGGAAATTCCTAGGGATACCTAAGTTTTTTCCTGTTTAGGGTTAGGGCTAGTGTTAAATGATTAGCGACTACTACAAAGCCTAACCCTAACCCTACTATAGCATGGGACGTTCAGTTGCCTACCAAATCTCGAAGCCGACGAGATATGGTTGTATACAAATAAATTACCTATGGAGCTCTAAATTAACATTTTTACAACCGAGCTACATATTACCAATTGCGACATTATGTAAATTCTAACGTTTGTCAGTGAAATACGTTTAAACGGAAACTAAAACACGTTCGAAAACAAATTATGAGGTAATATCGCGATGCATTTCAGAAAGTAGGGGAATTCGGATAAATGTTTGACAAACTACTTCGTTCAAATGTTGTAAATGAAAGAATAGCAAAATATGTTTTGGAGTGGGAAACAAATGTTTTTAGGAAGCCAAGACCTCCGAGAGAAACTTGACGACGATCATAGATAAAAGATGTTACAAGTGCCGGACTTGACGACTCAGTACACCATAGCGACGAAATGCTACAGGGTATAACCGAATGGACGGATCGCATCACCGTCCTTTGCGACGTAAACAACTTTAAAAAAAAAGATAATGACTGAATGAAAACAATTATAAAATTTGTATAAATAAACAGAGGGGGGACATTTGAGGCCCTTATATATTATGAATTGATCCAGTAACAGAAAGTGTATTGATCGGCACTCATAGAAAGAAGTAGAAAGATAGAAGAACACACTAGACAACATACAAATCGAAAGCTATAGTTACCGTGCCGGGAATTGAACCTGTCACCTTTAGACGGCGAGTGCGCCACGCCATGGATACATAGTTGACCATGTTCTTAGTGCACTTGTATCCATGGCGAGGCGCACACGCCGTCTGGAGGTGACAGGTTCAATTCCCAGCACAGTAACTATAGCTTTCGATTTTTATGTTGTCTAGTGTGTTCTTCTATCTTTTAAACATAAGGAAAGAAATTATCATGACAAGAATAATGTGTAAAATTAAACCAGAAATTAGAGAAGAGCAGTGTGGTTTTGTTGAAGGTAAAGGCAAAAACAACGCCATATTTATCTTGAGAACACTTTCAGAAAGAATGATTAACATAAATATAGATCTCTATTTGTGCTCTATTGATTTTGTAAGGGAAACATTAAGAAATTAATAGAATTTTTGATACTTTGAAAATTGATGGTAAACATCTGAGAATAATAATTGAAAAAACATACTGGCAACACGAAGCAGTCATAAGGATTGATAACCAAGTTGGAACTTTACAAAACATTAAACATGGCGTTGGACAGCGATGTGTACTATCACTCGATTTATTCAGTTGATACAGTGAAATAGTAAATAGATCTATACATGGTACATCAGGACTATCGTTTGGTAGGCATATTTTTAACAACCTGCGATTTGCTGACGATATTTATTTGATCACTGAAAAAAACCCACACACAACTGCAAGAAATGATGGATATAATTGTAAATAAAAGTGAAAACAAGGGTCTTAGTTTGAACAACTGAAAAGTATACAAAGAAAACGGACCATCCAAAATGCAACATCAAAGTAAATGGGACAAACCTCAAGTAAGTTGATATGTTCAAGTACTTGGGTACCTTCATAACATCAGATGAAAGATGTATTAAAGGAGCTAAATAAAGAATAGCTCAAGCAAGAGCAGAATTTTGTTCAACATGAAGAAAATTTTATGCGATCTGTCTTTGTCACTTGAGACGAAAAAAAAAAAGAATTATTAAAAGCTATATAAATCCTATACTGGTATACGGATGTTAATCATGGACAGTTAGTAAATAAGTGGAAACTTATTGGGAAACTGCGGAAATGTGGTTTTATAGACGAATAATGAAAAAACACTGGACGCACAAAAAAAAAAAAAAAAAGAGTAATGAAGACGTCTTGATAGAAATTGGCTCATGAAGAGAACTGATTGCCCACATTTTAAAGAGGCAATCTACATTCCTTGTTCATGTAATGAGAAGGAGAAAACTGGAGTACATATTGACGGTAGGAAAGTTTGAGGGGAGGAGAGGCAAAGGGAGACCGAGAGAACAGATTCTGGACAGTTTGACATAATGAGTGGAAGATCATCTGTGTCAAAGTTGATTGAAAGTACATGAGACAGAAGGTTGTGGATAGACATGACGACAAACGCCACACGGCCTGGACTTTCTAAAGAAGAAAGGGTCACAGGATTGCCGAAGCAATGCCTGCTTTTATTCTATGTTCTAGAATATTACGTGGGGTAGATTCTCTGCTTTTGACAAGTATGTTTTTAGCGTTCTTTTCAAAAGCAATTAAGCATTCAGCCATTCGTATAAAATTAATGGTTATATACTAAACTTTACTGGAGATGTCACGGGTTGTGAGCATACTTTGGATCTTTTCCCCAGTTATGCCGGCGTAGTGGGTAATGAACAGGCAGACATATTGGCTGGATCCGCACCACTGGATGGTGAATTGATACATGACAAGGCAGATGTGGTCAATGCCCTTTGGGAACAAGCAACGGAATCAGTAGAGATAGAAGATTATTATGGCTTGGAGAGAATGAGGCACCTGGGTGTAACCAGAGGGTCTGGCTGGCTCACTACACTCAGAGGAAAAGCAAGACGGACATTTAACCAGATTGTGACTGGTGCCATCAGTAAAGGAACGCTGCGCTGGCTGCTGAAGATGAGGACGGAGCATGCGTGGGAATGCTCCGAGTGCTGTGATGTCAATTCTTGACTCAACTCAACTCATAGTAAGATTTAAAAAACTACTTTCTCGCCACAGAGCTTTCTGTGTATTAAATATATTTATGTGTGATTACTATCACGCCAGCCTCCTTTACTTTCCGTAAGGTTTGCTGGCAACCATTTAAGCTTGAGCTATCTGGTACCCCACTTAAATGAAAATGAAAAAAGCGTTTCGAACACATAACCATTCCTTAGGCAGTTATGCATATTTGACACTACGCCACACTGGTCCTTCGGTAAATTTGTTCAGACCCAACAATTGTGAATAATCACACCCTCGACTCTATGCTAACAATTTAATACTAGGGGTGAGTGGTCTCGAGGTAGGGTGTCCGTCTCGAGTGCTGGTGGTCCCGGTTTCAAACCGCGATGAGGACTGGCATTTTTTCCCGTGTACTTCTAATAGAAGTATTTCAGGATCCTCGCCGGTGCTAGGCAGCTTGTGCACTGTACTGAGATTTTTCAGACTCAGGCTTGAGTTAGAAGTAGAAGAGAAAACCATTTTGGTTATACCTGTGTGCCATGATGATGATTGTCGAATAAACCTAAACATAAACTTCATTTGATACTAGGTTAAGTTTCATTCAAAAACCGCTACTCCGTTACGCCTGAACAATTTTTATGGAAACTAAATCTGTGAGAATCATCGTTAGGGAATCTAAACCAGGCCGAGTTACTCCCGTTTTATGACTACAACTTCGACAGTTCGACGCCTAGTTTTTGTTAAGACAGGACGTATTCTTTACCTTGGAGTTTTGTTATGATGGATGTACCTGTCTAAGAGGCCTATCCGAAAAAGACTAAAAAGAAGAACGGAGATAACCAGATAGGTATAGAAATAGGGTGTTAGGATGGGAGCATATAGAGAACACACTAGAAACGTAAAAACGGCTTGATAGATGCATGGATCCTAGAGCAAACAGCCACCCACAAAACGATTCCTCAGCTAGTTCATCACAGATATAGATCTAAGCCTGTGTATGTGCGAGCTGGTACGGATGTTCTTGATCGTTGCTGATTGGAGCTTCCTTCGCCGGAAAGGTTAATGCCAGCGTTATTCTATGGTTATATCATTACTGGGAGCATTATCTTCGTGACTTCATCTCTCGCAGCAGCGTCATAACATGGGGCGCTGGTTTATTGTGCTCGTCTCATATCTTTAGATGCTGTTCTGCATGGAATGTGCTATTGTGATTGGAGCATCTAGTTCAGGGATTCTGAAACTGGCGTTCCTTTTCTTCTTTTGTCGTCTGTTACCAGGTTGTAGCCCAGTGTAGTGCTTTTTTTCGTATTTGTCTTGCGCTTCTCGGGTGGCTTAAGTGATGGATTTGTTCATCTTTTTTATTGCAAGTTTTAGCTACACCAATTATCCATCTCTTTCTTGGTCTTCCTCTCGCCTTCCTCCAAGATGTTTTACTGTAAAAAGTCTCATATGCATTCTGGTCTCATTCAGTTTCACTAGATGACTGAACAATTTCTTTCTCTACCTGACAATAAGTAGAAGCAAAGTGGGGATCTGGACGTTTAATTCAGACCTGGTCTTATTCCAACTTTCTCTCTAATGCTTGTATTCGTAACTCTGTCTCGTCTAGTGTTGTTAGTGACCTTGCGGAGACAGAGCATTTCACGTGTACTTATTTTCAATTTTAGTGCCCTATTCATTGTCCGTGTTTAGCACTCATAATATAAAGTAAGGATAAAGATGCTTTTAAATCCTTTGCTGGAAGGGAGACATTGGGGTGTCTAAGCAGTGGAGCTAACTGGTAGGTGACAGCATTTGCCTTCTACACTCTGGATTCTGTCTCTCTGTTGGATAAATAATTGTCCAGTGGAAGAGTCGGGGTGAGATAGATATCATGTTAGCTGGTTAGTTTAGGGGTTGGTTACTTGAATTAAGCTACCAGTGCCAAACATGGACACTATCTAAAGCCCATATACACAAAATCACCACCTGCGAGATGAGGTGTCTGAGAAAAGCAGCCAACCTAACCATACGAGATCGAGTGAATAATGAAACTATCAGGCAAATTGTGGGAACTACACCCTGTACTAGATTCATCGAGAAACAGCAAATCAAGTGGTTTGGCCATCTCGTTAGAATGCAGCAAGATCAAATACCATCACAAGCACTACATCTCAGAAGATCAGCTACAAGAGCAAGAGGACGTCCGCGGAAAACTTGGATCGACAACATTAAAGACACTCTACGCCTTCACGGCATAACAATAGCCAGTGGCAGCCAACGTTCAGTGGATCTCAAATTATTCCTCCCCACGGCGCTTAACGGCAGAAGTGGTTTATTATGATGATGATGATGAAATCAGTACTAGATCTTCGTGGTTTCATCTGAAGCAGCAACATCAGCACATAACCCGCTTGGGTATCAGAACGTTTTGGGAGCAAACGAGTGTGACAGAAACATCTTGTTCAGGGATTCTGAAACTGGCGTTGATGGTTAAATATCTGTCGATGGCAAGTGTTGGATCGGATTGATGTCATGCTGGTTGGTTGGGTGGTTGGTTGACTGGTTAATTACTTGAATAGTAATTATTGTTATTGGTTGATTGACAGGATATTTGGTTGGTGATTCGCTGATCTGGTTGGTTGGATTCTGATTGCTAGCTGGCTGGCTCTCTGATTGGTTGACTGATTAGATATCTCGTTATCTGTGTTGGTTTATTGGCTGGTTATATCAGTACTGGATCTTACTTAGTGTTGTCATCTGTAGCAACAGCATCAGCACATAAGCCGCTTGGGTATTGTTGGACATTGGAGAACATCGCGACAACTGGAGAGATCAGTGGAAAGAGTGCCGTGGTGATTTAGGTCACAGGCGTGAGGGAAAGTTAAGTCCAACATGATGTCTATAAGGAGATACTCCGGACGTCATTCAGGCGCCAGTCCTTCACTGTTCTGGTTTTACGTAACCTCACGCAAGACCCCTGCAGCACGTCATCGTCGTGCGCCACGGATAATGTCTCAAATGAGCATTAACAGAGCTGTCAGGGGATCTCGGAGTTGGCTGCCCCCAGAGGTGCAGTGTCCTTGTGGGTCTCATCAGCCCGCCCCCAAACGCATGGGTGAAAAAGGTTATCAAATCTCATTAGGAACATGAGTAAAGTGCTGCAAAATGTACAACTAAAATTACAACCCTTGGTTAAAAGATTGCGGAGTGAAGAGGACATTGTTCTGCTGAGACTCAACCCTTGACGGAGAGATTTACCCGCAGCACAGACGAGTAACATCTCCTGGGGGTATCGTCTCGCAGCAAGATTATACCCATGTACATCCTCTGTTAACCCTCAGTGTCGTCGTCACCGCGCTGAGGTACACCACAACAGCAACAGCCCACTGGCTGGCTAAGCCTAAATGTCCGACAAAACTAGATCCTACGGCACACGAGTAAGCTCAAAATCCGACCATCAGAAATCGTATTGAATGGGGAAAAGTCCAAATGTCCACACCCAAAGACCCCACTCGCACGAGTGTTGGGACCAAACAGATAACGATATGCCTGACGCAGGATGTTAAATTCTGTCGTGCTAACGGCTCGTCAAAGATATCTAACGTGCGAAGAAAAAGAATGTACCTATTCGTGTGGTCACAAAAGTCCAGAACCCGCGGGCTGCTCCCCGCTGATCTCCGGAGGGCGCGGCTCTTGTCGAGCGGGAGGCCTTATGCGGTTGTGAGGTTAAGCAGTTATGTGCAGGACGTGACGATTCCTTGGATGGCGGGGAATGCCCATGATCTGCCCCTGCCTTCCCTTGAGGGCTAACCGTTCCACAAGGGGCTGCCCAAAAAGGGGTACTCCGGGGGCAACACCTGCGGAGAAGGCGACATAGAGGACACCACACAAATCAGGCAACGTCTCAACCCACACACAAAACAATGGCCACAGTCATCCTAGAAATAGGCCTGACGTCTTCACTCGAAGTCGGAGTACATCTGCCCGCGAGGCAGGGAACAACAAAACGGTTGTACACGCAAAACTCAGGTCCAGGTAAAAGCCAAAAGTCCTCGCGGACGATTAACCGGGACCTTCCGCCGGAATTCACAGCCGGTGAACGAAGAAGAAGAAGAAGTGGAAAGAGAGGTGGAGGCAGATCAAGAGAGATGATGCTGGGTAGGCTGAAACGAAAGCATGGAGGGATATCATCAAGAGAGCTGCTCCAGGCAACCAGGGATCGTGATCTGTGGAGACGCATGGGTGCCTACGCCAGTTAGCAGGGCACATGATGGTGGCGGAAACATACGATTGTGATAGGCGTAACTAGTTCAAGGATCCTGAAACGAATTTCTGGACAGATTACTATGCAGAGGAAGGTTTGGAGCTGTGACTGATATACCGTTAGTTGGCTAGTTAGTTAATTCAAGGCCGTCTTTTTCTGACGGGCTATGCTGCTGATGTCACCAGACCGGGCTAAGGTTACGTTATGTTTTCGATTTGACGGTCCCGTTTTTCGATGTCTTCCCTGCTACTCATCTGGATTTCATCAATATCGTTAAAGAAGCGTCCTTTCAATCGTAACTTTAATTTTGGGAATAGAAAATAATCACAGGGAGACAAATTTGGGAAATATGATGGAAGGCTGAGAACACTTGTTTTATTGCCAGCAATTCCTGTTTTGAAGATGTTTCTTGGGTACTCAACCCGCTGATGTTTTTGGTCATCAGAAAACAAATGTGGTACAAATCGGCAAGCAATTTTTTTCTTGCACTAAAATGTTATGAATGGTCTCTCTATTAACACCCGATTCAACTGCCATTCTTCTCACCGCAAAGTCCTGTAAAGGTTACGCAACCAACAAGCCGGTGTCAAGGCTGTAGAAAACTGTGCATCTCTACTAAATGCAAACACTTTTTAGAGCGACTACACCCATTTCCGGTTCGTGAATGAATGTTATTAGCCTTGCCTGCTCGTGCGACCCTGAATCAGATCAGTATGTACTAACATAGGGCGCCATGAATACCGTTATTGATGACATTCCAGGGTCATAAAATGTTGAATCATTGACGGCCTTCCTGCCTGAGGTTTCATACATGGTAACGCTGGTTTTTGTTTAACATTTAGATGGGGGAGAGGAGAGATAGATAGATAGATAGAGAGAGAGAGAGAGAGAGAGAGAGAGAGAGAGAGAGAGAGAGAGAGATAGAGAAAGAGAGAGAGAGGGGGGGCTAGAGAGAGAGAGAGGGCAAGACAGAAACAGAGAGACACAAAGACAGAGAAAGGAGACACTGTAAGTATGCATTTAAGCGTGTATTTAAGACCTCTTCTTGTAGTCCATACCATGTGCTGATGTAAGTTATGTCTATCCACAACTTTCAGTCAGTTCTAACACAGACAATCTTCATAGTCAGACTGCCCAGCATACTTGCTTTCTGTATCCCTATGCCGCTTTTCCCCTCCAGATTTTCTACACGGCCATGATTTACCCCAGTGTGCTCCTTCTCATGACATGGTCAAAGAATGTAAATGGTCTCTTTCTTATGTGAGCAGTTAGTTCTCTCCGTGAATCAGTTTCTTTCAGGACTTCTTCATTGCTTGTTTTGTCTATCCAGGAGGTTCTCATCATTTGTCTAGAGAACTACATCTCCACCTATTCCAAATGTTTTCACTAATCGCTTCAGGAGTACACGAGTTTGAAAAACGTGAAGACCTGGTCTTAAAATTGTCGGATCGAAGCGTTGTCTGTGGCGTCATAGTCTGTAGTTTGACAGTTAAGTTCACTGGTAGACGGGGGATAGCCTCTTCCTCTTCCTCCCCTCTTTCTTCTTGGCTATCGTCGTCATCATCTTCATTGTTTATTATCATCATCGTCGTCATCTTCATTGTTTATTATCATCACCGTCGTCATCATCTTCATTGTTTATTATCATCATCATCGTCGTCATCTTCATTGTTTATTATCATCATCGTCGTCATCTTCATTGTTTTTTATCATCATCGTCGTCATCATCTTCATTGTTTAGTATCATTATCGTCGTCATCTTCATTGTTTATTATCATCATCGTCGTCATCATCTTCATTGTTTATTATCATCATCATCGTCATCATCTTCATTGTTTATTATCATAATCATCGTCATCATCTTCATTGTTTATTATCATCATCGTCGTCATCTTCATTGTTTATTATCATCATCTTCGTTATCTTCATTGTTTATTATCATCATCATCGTCATCATCTTGATTGTTTATTATCATCGTCGTCATCTTCATTGTTTATTATCATCATCGTCGTCATCTTCATTGTTTATTGTCATCACCGTCGTCATCATCACCATAATCCTCACCATCTTATACGGCTAATTATCTTCTTCATACTGATACATGATAAGGCAGACGTGGTTAGTGCCTTGTGGGAGAGCGTGTACAGTTCGAAGGAGCAGATGCATCACCACAGTCTGGTGAGATTGATGCAGTGGGGAGTGACGAGAGCTTCTGGCAGATGCTCGAGGCTCAGAGGAAAGGCAAGACGGACGTTTAATCAGAATGCTACTGGCACCTTTAGTATCGGAACTCATCGCTGGCTGCTGAACATGGGGACGGGGCGCTTATAGGAATGCCCCTAGTACTGTGATGTCTGTTCTTGAATCAAATCAAATCAAACTTCTTCATAATCTTTCTTTACCCCGAGGAGAACCACTGGTCTAATGATAGCAATCTTCGCACCTATAAACGCTGTGATGACTGCTCAAGTCTCAACCTCCTTTTATCTTCAGTTCTAACACCACCACCACAACACCATCAACCGTACACGTGCATCAACAATAGTTCTCATCTTTTCTCTCAACATTCATGCTTACCGATCACGTGGTAAAGATCAGTATTTACAGAGCCCGATGCTGGTACAGACAATAAGACAACTGGAGTACTTTGCCCTTGCTTACCCATAATCCCCACCATATCCGACCATCAGCCGACCCACGTGGTAGATCATTTCTTCGATTATGAGCACCCGCCGGAGACCAAATAAAGGGCACACAAACAAACAGCGTAAACAGTACACAGCCAGGAGGTACATGAAGACACATGCTCACACAACCTTCCATCGTATCGGCGTGAGGACGAACGAATAAGCAGTAGAGGGATGTAGATAGGGAGAACCCTGTGTGTGTTCCAGGTTCCCATTGTGGAGAAAATAGTAGACCCATTGCATCTCCAACAAGCATGTCGTAAGAGTCGACTAACTGGGAAATTCCATCGCGGTCGGAGTGCATCTGCTGATGAGCAAGGAACCAACAGCTTGCATACAAATAGGCTAGATCTGTGAAAAGAGAATGTGCACGCTACACTCAGGTTTTGGACTAAGACTTAAGTCTAGAAGTGGACTAACAATCAGAATTTTCCGTCAGAGTTTAAGGTCGGTGGACGCGAAAAAAAATAGTAAGAAGAAGATAGGGATAGTCCCCGGGGATAAGGAGATAGTCTCCGGGGCTTTTGTAGGGAGATACGCGCTGGACAATGGGAAAGACTTACTCAGGCTTATGCGAGGAAAGTCGGAACTCTGGAAAGGATAAAAGAAGTGATCGATAAGTCTGTAAAGATTGCGATACACTTTAGTCCTTCTTCGCTCGTTATCTCCCCCTTATCTCTCTCACTCCATCTACCTTCCTCGTTTGTTGGAAGTTGCAGATGAAAAAAAAAAAATCACACGTAGAAGCTCAAAAAGTAGTGTGAACTGGTGGATAGTCTGAGGAGCGATGAGGAGCACACATTAAAACTCTCTGCCGTTAAGGTAGGCGCAAGAGGGCTAATCTCCACCTCCACGTACAATGTACTAAAGCACCTAGAGTTGGCTGTGGACAAAACGGAACGTCGTGGGGGATAGGCCTCGGTAGACTAGTCCGAGCCCAAAGTGGAAAGGAACTTTACATTTCTTAGAGCTAAAGTGTCCGATTAACGTTTGTTAATGCCTCTCTGCCAAATGCCAAAACCTTAAAGTCTGTTCCAAGAACCAACCGTTACTTGTAACACTGGTCGTGAAGGTAGGCGGCCAATATTCTACCGCAGGGACAATATTTAACACCAAACCTCACAATACCTGTTGCTAAGCCACCATTTCGTCTTGTCCAAACGTCCATTAACTCCTTCAGGTCTACAAATTGTGGCCCACATTTTTTTCCCTCACAAAAAAAAAAAAAAAAAAAAATGGCAATGGTGTTTAAAAAAGGCAATAGAGAATGTAATATACTTCTAATCGCAAACAAAAGTGTTTATGTTTTTAAAGAGAAGTGATTGTATATTTTTAATAGGATGATAAGTATATATTTAATTCTGTTATAGTTAGTAGGAAAGAAGAAGTCAGCAGGTGTTAATTTCACAACATAATTTTGCAGAAAAAAAATTCTTCACTCACCATGGTTTTGCAGCCACAAGAGTGGTGTGTATCCAAATTTGAGAATAATACTTTAAAGGTTGTTCAATTTCCTAACACATTCAAAAGTAATGATACGTTTCTGGGTTAGTTTAGTACTCGGGAGCTCTTAGTTCTCACAGAGTGCTTAGCACAATTTCAAAGAAAAAATGGCAGAAAAATGGGTCATTAGACACGTACACACTATTTACTTTGTACAGTTATACACAGACTGAAGCTGCAATGCTTTCAATCTAGCTTAGGCATAATATAGTACTATCTATTTGTTTGGAGCACTTTCCTTCTCTTACATTCTAAATACAGTAGCAATGGAACATTCTTTGTGTAAACTCATCATAATAGCTAGATTTCCAACAGTTAATCGCTCAGCTGCTGCTAGTGTAAATTCACCGTCCGAATCACTTTCGGAAAATTCTAAATTTTCATTATCATTATCAGAACTATAAACATTCGACTGAAACAATTTCTGTTTCGGCCGCAGAAAGACGCATTTTGCGGTCTGTACTTGTGTTTGGGACGTTGGTATTCATGGTACTCGAAAACTTTGCAAATTGCACAGTTCAATGCTAGCTATCTATGACTCGGATTATTTTGCTTACGGATTTTGCAATACGGAATGTATTTCACAGGAACACGTTAGAGTAGCCTTCCCTGAATACTTAAATGATGGTTCCGAACATAAGAAACAAATACGGAGACTTGTGTGAAGCAATATGTAAGGAACACACGATCGACGCTCAAGTATTGTTTGGGCAAACAGGAACTTCTCAATCAACACTCACATCGTTGCTCGGGCCCTAAAGAGTTCAGCTCAGCATGGTGTCCGAGGCTTAGTGTCATGACCCAGGTCGGCCCACCATCCGAGATTGTCTAGGAGGATAATGGTTATTTACGTATCCTTTACATGACGTTGCAGAACTAAACCCAGCAGCCCCTGGCTATTGTGTGGTTTCTCTAGGCAAATTTACGTCCAGTAGTCTGCCATTGCTTTCTGCACGGTCAGCTTCTTGATACCACTGTCGAAACCTTCGCAAGGCGCATGGCCTGCAGCTCGAATCGAACCCGGCACCTCGGCATTGCGAAGCGTTTGCATCGACTCAGCCACGGAGCCGACTAGGAAGATAATGAGCCGAAACAGTTGTCGACGAGGTAACCCTTTACTGATGATGGGTAACCCCTGCTGTGCATGTTCCCGCCGTGGAGTTCTTCTTATTATTCTTTGGAGTTTACGGGTCGAAATGGTCAAGCCGTTAGTCTCGCGCTCTGAAGTGAAGGTCGTGGGTTTCTTTCGCAGAGGCGCCGTTCAGTTCACGTTTGTAATTTTTACGGAGATCCTTGAGGATCTTCGCCAGAGCTACGGAGGTAGTGCTCTATGCGAGGTTTTGGGCAGGCAGCGAGCTGTTTTTCCTGCTGAGAGAGAGAGAGAGACTGAGCAATATGGGATAAATCCAAGTGCAAAGAAGTCGATCCTCACCTCACATCACCTCATCGCTTCACCCGCTCTTTAATTTAACATAAGATGAATGCGGATAGAGATCGTAACTAAACAATCAACTAACGCGAAAGAACTCGGCATATTACCCATGTGGACTCGCAGAACCTTACAAGAACTCTACTGACGCCCACGTCGCAATGTATATCTGGATTATGGACAGCTGCCTTTAATGTCAGAGCATAGTCCAATCTGCTGCCGTTCCTTTTCCTGATTACCGAGTGTTAATAACCAGACAGATCTAGAAGCAAACTGTAAACAAGAGGATAAGATTGGCACAAATGACATCATTTTTACCCGGCTCTGGGGGAGGAAACAATAAATCTAGAACAGGGGCGATAATGCAAGAAACAGGATAACCATGAATGAGCAAAATTTGGAAATATCTCGACAGGCCTAGCTGGTGATAAACAGTTATCGTTCTTTAATAATGTCTCAGGCGAGAGTGCGTGTAAATATTTTATAGCTAAATTAAGTTCAGAAGGAAGTTTAATTTCTGATGATCATTTGCAAGTAGATAAATGACTACGTTAATTGTGTGTGCAGCTCTATCTGGAGCAGTATTTTATGAAAATGGGGCGGGGGGGGGGTGGTGGTGCGTCACTCCAGGGCCAAGTGGATTTTTTTTTTTTAACGTATCCAGAAACCATGAGTTGTAAACCCTTTGGCTCGGTACTATGGATATTGCAACCCTTCGGCATTGATTCCATTATAGGTACCATTAATCTGGGAGAAATGTGGCTTTTCTGCCTACCCCCGGGAGTGAACCCGGACCACAAGGAGTTCGTCACCCGGCCGCCGCGAAAGTCAGGTTTAACCAACTTCGCTAGAGAGCCGGGCAAAATATTGGCAGTTGTTTGCCTCCCGGGTTGAAGGTTGTGGGTTCGTTTCACAACTGCATCTTTGGGTTCACAGGTTCAACTTTTACAGAGACCACTGAGGATCATTGGTGTAGCTACGGTTTGGGTGCAGTGTGCGACACTGCCGGTAGGTGACTAGATATTCAGCCATATTGGCTAACACCCGGTTTAGTGCGGTGAATCATTTCTCGACTTCAACCTTTAACCTCTAAAAATCGTTTCAAAATGCAGTACCTGGCGTTTACCAGCGCTCGATTCCCGCGAAGGGCGGTTTAGAGAAAAAAATCCGTTTTCGTGGTCAACATATTTCAGGAGTAGGGCAACTCAAGTTCTGGCACTACAGAATATCTAGTAATCCTAGGCACAACTTGGGTGGACACCCCCACTACTGATAAAAAGATAGCCCCCAATCTATAATAGTGTACTATCACAGCCATGTTAACACTGATTTCACTTACTAATCACACAAGCATAAAAGCTAGACAGTTAGAAGAGTGAAACAGGGACAACCAAGTCAGCCATGAACATTTCTGAATTGATGTAATAATTGAAAAACACACACACATACACACACACACACACACACACACACACACACATATATATATATATATATATATATATATATATATATATATATATATATATATATCAGGACAATCAAGATGGTTCCCGGTGACTGGATTTCGGGAACTAACGTCGAAGAGATGATGTATATATATCAGGACAGTCAAGATGGTTCCCGGTGACTGGATTTCGGGAACTAACGTCGAAGAAATGATGTTGAAACAGCCAAATAAATGTCGGGGAGTTCAGTGTTCATCACTGTGCCTATGGGTAGACCTGTAAATAGAGCATGTGGTATATCATCTCAGATGTTACTTATCCAATTTGGTGGGTCACTGCTCCCCCTCAGTCCACGATGATTTGAACAGGCTGACTCAATAGACTGCTTTTCCTTTGGTTGCTATGGTAAACACTGAAACTCTTCATATATGAGAACAAAGGAATTGTGCTGGAGCCCAACAAAGCTCCTGAAGAAGACTTCCTTGGAGTGATGACACAGGTGGCCTGCAACAACTGTCTCTCAGCCACTGGAACTCACACACAAGCTCCTGTCATGTTGAAGTTGTGGTGACAATCGGTAGGTTTGGTGATAGGGTTGGTATGGGTTGGTGATAGTTGGCTGGACTGTGACTCGTTTGCCTGACCTCTAGGGAGGTATCATCCCAAGCTTAGGAATCCTTCAAAGATTAAACTAATATTATGAATGCGCCAAGATTTAATCAGAGAGGTGAAAATACGTCTAGACGCCTTAGAAGTCTTTCAAAGAATGACCCCGCCAGATTTTGCTTGGCGTCTTAGTGCACCAAGGAGTAAAAAGGATACTCTTCAATCAACCGCCATTGTTTGTTTTTATTGTTGTTCTCTGCCACTCCCTCCCACTCCTACCCCACATTCTTTTTCATTAATTATAACTCTTCAATCCGATCTCACTGTCGGTTTCACTTGACAATTTAATAATCATTGTCCACTCAACGTGCGCTCTCAAAACTTCAAACCAAAATAAAATGAGAACTATGGTATATTCTATCTATATAAGGGCAATATACTTAAAGGGGGCAAATCGTGTCTGGGTAGGGCACAGGATGCCATCATGCAGGTCTGCAGCTTTGCAGATATTCATCCAGGTGAGGAGTGGATACCGGCGTCTAAAGGGGCCAATCTCACATCCTCCTGTATCGTGACGCTCGATATAAGTTGTCGGGAGCAGAATCTAGCTGCTGTCAATGCCAGGGTATGGGCGCTTATCAGAGAGAAGTCGGATGAGACAGATGTGCTGATCTTCACAGACAGGTCCGTTGCACGAGGACATAAGAGTGCATGGGAATTTGCAGTTCGCTCTTCAGGCAGAACAGTTCATGAGCCAGCAGTGCCTTCTACATGACTGCCAGCAGCATAACGATGGAGGTGATGGCGGTGACACAGGCTTTCATGTGGCTAGAAT
>CAJHNH020006668.1:1606982-1614482 GCA_905116865.2 Candidula unifasciata | reverse complement strand
ACCCATAGACCAGGGAACATTACTAGAAGTTCATCTGAAAAAATCCCAGCCTTCACCGGGATTTGAACCCGAGACTGGAGCATTCGATGCGGATTAAAAAAATACAGGTCTAGCCATGTATATCCAGTACGCTTGAAGACGTGTAAAAATGTCCTTTACTTTATACTACTTGTAAAGCCTGCAGTAATATCAGTTAATGTCACAGCAAGCATAGGCGTCTAGCGCGGTGGTCACCACTTCAGAGGTTCTCAAACTGGGTGCCACGAGAATTTGCGAGAGGTGACGCGGAAATAATAATAAAAAGTAGGCTAAAAATTAAAATTATCAAAGGAGGCTTAAAGATATTAAAAAGTTAACATTGAAGCTATCTTCCCTAGCCACTGTCAATAAATTTATTTTTTGTTTCACACTCAGAAATGTTTCATATTACATAAAATGCCAACCGCAACGTGCTTAGAATTGTACTTATCTCGAGGTGTCACCGATCTTGGCCTTCATTCGTTATTGTGTAGTCAAGTCCAGACAGATTCTTTCATATGATTTTTTCACTATTTTTCCCCCAAGTATTCAAACCGCTTAAAACATAGCTGTGCCAAAATTATTATTATTATTTCTTTTTCTTGACAAGGGTGCCGCTACGAAAATTGTTTGAGAACCACTGCACCACGTCATTTGTATAGCCTCGCTTGATTTATATACAGCGTAGGTCTAGCACCATTCAACACGAATAGCAATAGCATTGTGAGTCAGTGACCTTTATCTTCTTCTTTTCGTTGGTTCTTCCGAGTGGCTTAAGTTCATCGTTCTTCTTTATCTTAGAGCTGCGATATATGCTCCTTTCGGCCGACACATCCGACTTCATCCAGCATTTGCTGACCCGGTTAACTACCCGGAATTACCGTTATAACTTTTATGTGTGTGTGTGAGAGAGAGTGTGTGTATATGTATGTCTCTCTCTCTCTCTCTCTCTCTCTCTTTATATATATATATATATATATATATATATATATATATATATATATATATATATACTAGCTGTACCCGGCCACGCGTTGCTGTGGCGTAATTTGGCTACATGGAAAAAAGAAAACATAGAAATGTGTCTTCGCTTCACGCTAGCGATGTACAGTGCAACAGCTAAACCACAGCTAATAAAACTTATAGTGGGTAAGGCAGTTACTGTAACTTAAATCTATCTCAGTAAACAGTTTATTGTAACAACCCATCCCTCAGTTCACATACTACTTTCTCCTTCATCGAAGTAGTTGGAAAAATTACCCTAGTGAAAAGAAATGAAAAGAGGAAAAATACACCATAATTACGAAATGAGCACATTTGCTAATTGCTGTAAACAACCCTGCACGCGTTGCTACAATAGAAAGTGAATTGAAAGGAAAATCGCTTTAACAAAATGTAATTATATTGGATCATTGTGCCGGTAATTTAACATTAAAAATGTGTTTACTGAAGTGCTTTTGGGTAAACAATGTTCTTTGTTCTTCCGTCTGGCGCGTACACAAATAAATTAGAAGGTTTTCCGACGCGTGAACAGGCCACATATAGCTGTCCATGTAAAAAGCATGGATGTTCCAAACGTAGTCCGCACACTTGTAGGGATTGTCCCTGTGATTTGTTTATGGTCATTGCAAAGGCGAGTCGCACCGGAAACTGCAAGCGTCTGAAGTCAAATGGTATGTCTGTTGGAATCATTGGGATGCGTGGCAAAAGTATATTCTCGCCCTTAAATTTCCCATTTAAAATTGTACCTTTGATGACATTGAGAATCAGCCTTTTCACTGAAAGCCTGGTACCATTGCAAAGACGTGGCGGATTGATGTTTCTGAGAAGAATGATGGGCACGCCAATTTTCACGGTTAAATTGTGGGGTGGCATGCCTGGCAAATCAAGTGAATTTAAGAACTCAGTTGGATAATTAACAATTTCGTCCTGATTCATTACAGTATCGATAGACTTATACGTTGTCACACCGCCTGGTAATTTGTCTTAGATGTTCGGATTCATGGCAACTCACGATCGAAAAGGTTGTTTGCAGATTGTTCTGGTGGAGCCAGTCCCACCTGAACCAGTGCTTTGTTAGTTATTGTCAAACATATGTCCTCAATGCAAACAAATGCCTCATTATATACTTTTGGTACGAATTGAAGGTCCTGATCATGCTTCGTTTCACGCCAGGATGTCTTCACTCATGTAATCTTTGTATTTTTCCCAAAGCTCTTTTGAAATGAATGGGAAGCAAGCTAGCTGTACCCGACCACGCGTTTCTGTGGCATAGTTTGGCTAAATGGAAATGAAAAAAAATAGAAATCGCACGTGTCTAATACAATCATTGTCTGCTCAGATATAGAGATAGTCTTTGATCCCCACCCCCACAACTAAATCCACCTACTACCCTCTCCCTCATCAAAGGTTTTTGGAAAAGAAAGACAGTGGAAATCGCACCTGTCTAATATAGTTAATGTTGCAATCATTCTCTGCACATTTATATAGAGATAGTCTTGTTTTCCAACTTCATAAAACGCACCATATAATTGTGTCTTTATATTAGTGGTCTTTTAAATGGTGCTGTTAGCACAGTAACAAAAGTGGTTATTTGGTTATCACATGATAAAGCTGTTTGTATTTTTATAGAAGACGTAAGTAAAGCTACTACTGTACTTGTAAATAACAATGTAAGTCGTACAAAAATTAGAATAGCGAAGGTAGCGTTAGTAAAATATAAACAATTTAAGTAAGTAATGAGAACTTAAAAATCATGTGTAAAGCTCTTTAAGTTCTCTTAAATTTCAGTCATTACCCTCTCCCCTCCCCTCTTCCACCGACTACTGCTCTCTCCCTCTTCAAAGGATTGAAAAATCATCACCTGGCGATATATTTTTTGTTGTAACTGACATTGACATCCCTGTCCATCCGGACTAAATTGGGAGCAGGAATTGTAATAGGTAGTGAATGGAGCTAATGTAATATTTACCGCATCATCCTTCAAGTACCAGTACAACTACTACCACGACCACCACTACAGTAGCTAAAATAATGTCACTGCTATCTGTGTTACCATCGGAGCAGACTGGGAGTCGTGAGCTAGATGATTTGGTGCCGCATGGCTAGTGCTGTCGCCACAGACTGGTCAGGTTAGGATGTATAACTTCGCTCCCCGACAGAAGAATGCCATAAACTTACCTTCACATGAGAGCACTACGGTGTAACCGCCCAACCACAACTACTACTGCTGCTGCTACTTTGAGTGGGTAAAGCAGTTACTGTGACTTAAAGCTCTCTCAGTAATCAGTTTGGCCCCCCCCCCCCCTTCCCCCCAAATTCACCGACTACTCTTTCTCTCATCGAAGTAGTTGAGAGGGGAAAAAAACCCAATTGAAAAGCAATTAAAACAGGAAAAATACACCAGAATTAGGAAATGAACGCTATGGTAAACAGCACAGCTTAAAATTCCAACGCAGATGAAATAACTAAATCTAAATGAAAAAAAATGGAAAGCTATGAAATTTCAGCGTAACCATGCAATCGAAAAGATTAAAATGAAATCATAAGTATGTGAAATGGTCAAATTTAATTATCAACTGGTTTACCCACAAACCTGTACTTGTTTGTTTTTTTTTTTTTTTTTTTTTTTTTTTCAAATATGTATCATTAGAGGCCATATGGCTTAGTGCTGTCGCCACGACAGTGCAGGTGAGGATTTTTTTTTTTTTTTTTGGTGTGGCCCTAAGTAAAAAAAAAAAAAAAAAAAAAAAACTAATGCGGATTCGAACCCTGGTCTCCCTCTCAAGAGCCGGGTGTTCTAACCATTCGACCAAGCAACCACTCTACTTGAGTAACGAAAAGAGAACATAACTATTTTAGATGTGTGTCCCTACTGCAGTGTCCTGATTACAACACAACTCAAAACAGCAGGAAATTGTTTTCTCATAGACAGATATTCCAAATATATTAATGTAACGGCACAACAAAAGAAATCGCACGTGTCTAACACGGTTAATGTCGCAGTCAATGTCTGCCTGATGCCCCCCCCCCCTCTTTTTCCCTACCAATCCATCGGCTACTTTTCAACTCATCGAAGGATGTTTGAAAAAAAAAAAAAACAGAAAATAGAAATCGTGTCTAATATAGTTATTGTGGCAATCACTGCCTGCACAGATATAGATATAGTCTTGTTTGCTGTACCACGACCTACTCTATGTATTAGAGGAGGTGTTGGCTGCAGTGCGCATGCGCAACTACTAACGTGGCTATAATTAGAAATCACTAACATTATAAATATTAGTTTCGAATATTATGGCTTAAATTGTGGTCACCTATCTCTAACAGTGACAGGTTGAATTTCAAACCATGATGGTTGAACATCCGGTATCAAAACAAACATATCCTGAAAATTTCAGCTAAATCCGTTCAGTAGTTTCCCGAGTCTATAGGGGGCAAACAAAACACACAAACATTGATTTATATATATATATATATATATATATATATATATATATATATATATATATATATATATATATATATATATATATATATATAAAATGTGTGTTAATAAATATGATTTTCTTCTTCTTCTTCTTCTTCTTCTTCTTCTTCTTCTTCTTCTTCTTCTGCTGCTGCTGCTCTATTTTCTTCTGTTTCTCCTCCTCCTCTTCCTCCTCCTCTTATCTTTACCCTCTCAATCGCACCCCGCCCCCCCCCCCCACCCCCAACGGTTCCCGGAACAAACACGTGGTATAATGTAATTCTAAAATAAATTAATTTACCAGTCTCAGTTAAAGCCTAATTTTGGACTTACAATGTGTAAACAGTTTTCAGTGGCCACGGGAAAGTTGCTGGCGGTATAAATAATCATGGATATTTTAAACTCTGGGCGTATGCACATTTACTTTGTGAAATTCCTGCCCCGTGTCGTCGGTGTTAAAAGTAGATGGTGTTATAAGAATACCAGTGTTTGCAGTCTGGGGCGTATGCTCCGCGGAAAACTCACTCCTGGTGCAGCTCCCGATTTGTTTTATTTTTAACTACCGTAAGATACTAGGCTGGAAATGTTAGTAAGGAAAACTGACAATAACATGAAGTTCTAACAATTTTTTCCCCCTTATTTGTCTTTAGCATTCACCTTCAGAATTTGTTCACAGCCAATTTCCTCATTGAGATTCACTTTCGCCATTCGCAGACACTCTCTACATTTACATTGCTTTCTCCATTTAGTGTCACATTTTACATGCACACGAATGTGTATATTTACAGTCACTTGCTCCATTCACAGTCATATTCTTCGTTCGGATTTATCTTCTTAGAGTTGCTGTCATTTTCTACAGAGACAGTCACTTTGTCATAGTCAATTTGTTCCAGTCATGTCACTTTCGCCCTTCACTTTTATCGTCCTCATTTGCAGTCACCTTTCTCCGTGAATTCATGGTCATGAGCCTTTCGACTGGAGTGGACGATCTTGCCTTCCACAACCTGTGATCTGCAACAGCGTGTATCAGTTTGTGTGCTGACACCCCTCTATGCCATGACAAAAATGTGGGCAATACACTTTTCGTGATGTCTGCCTCTGTCTCTGAGTTTAAGTAGAGAGGATCGACCTCATTGCATGGGGTTCAAACCCGGTCTTTTTCAGTTGAACGGCTAGCTGCCTGCCGAGAGAGTCACACAGAGCACGAACTTCTTATCTACGGCGACCACCCCAGAGATTTCCGTAAAAATACATTCATGGACAAAACGACACATGCGTGTAACGAATCCATGACCTTCAGAGCGCGAGGCAAACGGTTTGATGACTTCGTTACTGTATCCTACATCTCTCTCTTTCTCTTCCTCTCTTTCTTCCTCTCTCTCTCTCTCTCTCTTTTTTTTCTCTCTCTCTCTTCCTCTCTCTCTTCCTCTCCCTTCCCCTTCTCTCTATCTACCTCTCTCTCTCTTTCTCTCACTCTCCCTCTCTCCTACAAACCTTTCCGCCGTGTCAAAGCATGTCCTAGTTTCTTTCTTTAATGTTACCAACAGATTATGACAGTCTCTTTCTGATGTTTTTGATAGAACTGTCGCCTCTTTCGAAACAACTCATTACTCATTTTGACTGTCCAAAACATTTAAGGCAATCTTCTGTAAAGCCACATTTCTGAGGTTTCAAGAAATTGTTTGGTCTGTTTACTAATTGTCCAAGATTTGCATTCGTATATCAATATTTGTTTTATACATAGCTAGCAAGAAGTATATTTTTATAAGTAGTGACAGTGATGAATTGTATATTATATTCTTTATTCTAATAAACGCAATTTTTCCCCTTTTTATTCTGAACTTTGTCTTGGTGATAGATCTTCTCCAGGGCATGCAGGTAGTTGGAGAAACGAAAAAGCAGACTGGCTGGGTCTGCACCATTGGGTGAATTGATGACCAACAAGCTGGATTTGGTCAAGTCCCTGGGAGGGCGAGTGAACAGTGATCAATAGAAATGTACATTATGGTTTGGAGAGAATGGTACAGCGGGGGTTGACTAGGGGATATAGCCGACACTCTATATCCAGAGCAAAGGCAAGATGGACACATAATCAAACTGCCACTGCCTGAGCACATTCTGCAGACCTGACCACTCTACCTACAACTTTGAGGGGGAAAAATGGCCTCAAGAGCAAAGTATGCAGAGCAAGCTACGGGAAACCATGAAGGACCTGCAGCTGACATGCGAGTTCATAGAGGCAACTCACCTGAAGGTCTGATCTGAGCATCTGAAACCGAACGCAAGAAGAAGAGAAGAAGAAGAAGAGAAGAAGAAGAAGAGAAGAAGAAGAAGAAGAAGAAGAAGGAAGAAGAAGAAGACACGAAGAAGAGAAGGAAGAAGAAGAAGAAAGAGAAGAAGGAAGAAGATAGAAGAAGAAGAAAGAAGAAGAAGAAGAAGAGAAAAGAAGAAGAAAGAAGAAGAAGAAGCTGAAGAAGAAGAAGAAGAAAGAAGAAGAAGAAAGAAGAAGAAAGCTGAAGAAGAAGAAGAGAAGAAGAAAGAAGAAGAAGAAGAAGAAGAAGAAGAAGAAGAAGAAGAAGAAGAAGAAGAAGAAGAAAGAAGCAGAAGAAGGAGGAAGAAGAAGAAGAAGAAGAAGAAGAAGAAGAAGGAAGGAAGAAGAAGAACGAAGAAGAAGAAGAAGAAGAAGAAGAAGAGAAGAAGAAGAAGAAGAAAGAAGAAGAAGAAGAAGAAGAAGAAGAGACGAAGAAGAAGAGAAGAAGAAGAAGAAGAAGAAGAAGGAAAGAAGAAGAAGAAGAAGAAGAAGAAGAAGAAGAAGAGAAGAAGAAGAAGAAGAAGAAGAAGACGAAGAAGAAGAAGAAGAAGAAGAAGAGAAGAAGAGAAGAAGAAGAAGAAAGAAGGAAGAAGAAGAAGAAGAAGAAGATAGAAGAAGAAGAAGAAGAAGAACAGGAAAGAAGAAAAAGAAGAAGAAGGAAGAAGAATAAGAAGAAGAAGAAGAAGAAGAAAAGAAGAAGAAGGAA
>CAJHNH020006668.1:1504482-1599482 GCA_905116865.2 Candidula unifasciata | reverse complement strand
ATGTGAATCTATCTACTCTGCTGGCCAAAAGCTTTTTTTGTGTGTGTGTCAAAACCAATTTGTGGTTGACTGGCTGAGCCGCACTCAAGTCGCTAAAGAGCCGCACTCAAGTAGCTAAAGAGCCGCATGCTATTTGTTCTAGACCCATATTTCACCATGATTTCTTCATAATCATGTTATCCCAGCCAATTTGGGCTGTACGCATTACCTCTAATTTTCCCAGTTCGTTTAATAATCTATACTACTTGGGAGGAGTCCCACTCGTAATTCCAACGTACTATGATCGAAACCCACTGCTGGCTGCGTAGATTTCTATAATTCATGGTACTATAGGGCGTCGCAGGTGGACCCAGCCTAAAATGGGTACCAGGATGTATGTCTTGGACAAGTAAAGACGGCCGTGTAATGCTGACCATATTACCCACCTAGTACCGAGATCTCAGTCGGGATGTCAGACCCAACAAACCTGACTGTTTGACTAAAAAATCTGAGTGCTGGTGGCAGACCAACGGGGCAAGCTCAGATATCCCGCTCAACCTCCAAAGAAGTGATAACCAGGACACCCGTAATGGTCACTCCAGCCTGGTGTGACCTACAGTCCAATAACCACGTTCAATCTGCTGTTAACATGAAGCCGCCAACGGACTTTGGTTATATTTGTGACCTGGTTTATTTGCGCCACTTTTATGGCTTAAGTTTCTGGTATGTGCGCCAGCTCTCTATCTTAATATTCCTGTCTTAAAAGACAGACTGCTTCTTTCTGTATTGTCTTTGTGTTTTCTTTTATCCTTTGTCTTCCTGTTTTTTTTTTTGTCACCTTTCTGTGGTATCCTCTGTCCGGTTCAGACTCCTTATTATCATGTCATTTTGTCCTCTATTGTGTATCCGATTCTGTTCGCTCCAGTTTTGGCCAGTATTTTCTAAGAGACCTAGCTAGTTCTACACAACGTCTTTTGGACCACCATTTATAGTTTTATATAAAATATTGAGTATTTTACGTTCCTGTTTAGGCCTTATTACATGGAAAACAAGAATAGCCACACTGCCTACCCACAAGCATGTCGTAAGAGATGACTAATTGGGAGATTCTTTCGAAGTCGGAGTGCATCTGCCTGAGAGGCAAGGAGTCAATAGTCTGCATAAAAATTAGTCAGATCTGTCAAACGCATGCACACTCAATAGACAGGTTCTGCAACAGGACTGCAGTCCAGAAGTGGGCGAACAACCGGAACTTTCCGACACCAGAGTTTACAGCTAGTGAACGCACAGAAGAAGAAGAAGATTTATATATATTTAAAGAGCTCTTGCTGTGCTATGTTAGGTAATATTATGGTCACACATTTACTGTGAGGCATTGTATGGCCTGAAAACAGCACCTTTTCACCTCCGTTTATAAATGTCTTGCCTGTCAAGTCTACTCCACGGAGAAACAAAAAATTACACATTCAGCGAGTACAAATGATCCTAAATCCCTTTCTGTTTTCCCCCCAAATGTTTTTTTTTTTTTTTTTTACTTTCCACCAACTCTCATGGAAATGCACGGAGATTATCTCCCCCTTTCACGGTTTGTTTTCGGTGGTCGGTAAACTCAGCGCTCAAATTCCGAACATTGTTAAGGGACTTAACTTCAGGCCAGTTCGCACTTTCTTCATGTTGTCCCCACATTCCTTTCCCTCATTCCTCTGCCTGTTGTGTGTGTGACTCTCCTACGGTCCTAGCCCCTTAAAAAAACGGACTGAGGTCATATCTGGTATTCTTTCATCTATGAGTCTGCATGTTATTTCCATTACTGGCTTTCCATTGCCTGATGTTTTCTTTCGACATTAACATTTGCCAGGCAAACTACAGAAAACACCCACATTGGACTAGAGGCTCCTTCAAATATTGTTCTTTTTTCCCCCTTTTAATGTCCGTTATAACAAGTTAGAAATTCCAGTCCTTTTTAATGCCCTACGATGGCTCTTGTCAGGGGCTGCAATATAGACCGCGCGTAAATATGGTCTAATGGCTAAACGCGGTTTCTAGAACCTCTCCACGGGCGATCATCATCCACATGGTGGCACTTTGTGTCATAGGGTATTTATCGCATGTGAGATGTCCTTGTGGGATAAGATGTGCTACTACTAAAGCGTCCGTCCCCATGTGGGACTCAGATTTAGGTTATTTAGAAGCACCTCCCTGGCTGCTGCCGGAGGCCCTAATATAACACAGACTATGGGTTAAACGAGGTTTTTGGTACCGGACCCCGCGTGATCCTTATCCGAATGGTGGTAATTTGTGTCACTTGGTGTTTACCGCTACGTGGGATGTCTTGGTGGGGTACACGACAGTCAGTCAGGTTACTTCAAAATCTTTGCCCTGATACAGGATGCAATTTTTATTTTTTTATTTTAAAGGTACATCACGGCTGTAGTCAGGGGCCTTACTATAACCTAAAGATTGAACGCGGTTTCTGGCGCTTGTACTCTTATTCGAATGGTTGCCTTCTGTGTCATCGGGAGCTTTCAAAGTCAATGCATCTTCAGTGTCCACATTTGCGAAGGTAGGCCTCTGTGTCGTTTTCCAGAATCTGTACCCGCCATCTCTCCGTTCTCTCCAGGCCAACACGACGTTTAACAAGGCCAAAATACCTCTAGTTTCGGGACAGGATGCTCTTTATGAGCCAATTGTCCGCGATGCTCAGGTCATCTAGGACAGCGGTTCTCAACCTGTGGGTCGCCGCTCTTTTTTTTTTTTGGGATGGTCGAACGGCCCTTTCACAGAGGTCGCCTAAGACCATTGGAAAAAACATACTCATTGAAGTTGTAAGGAAGATTATTGTTTGCAGGTTACCAGAACATGAGGGAGCTATACTAAAGGGGTCGCGGCATTGGGAAGGCTGAGAGCCACTGGTGTAGAATGTCGGTGTGTTTTCATTCCTTTTGGTCATTTGTTTTCTAGGAATTGTCTGTAGTATTTCAGTTTAAAAATTTCGCTGTGTGGGTTCCGGGGTCCCATTGTAGGGAAAACAAGACTAGACCTACTGCCTCTCCAGCTAGCATGTCGTAAGAGTCGACTAACTGGGAGCTTCCCTTTGAAGTCGGAGTGCATCTGCCTGAGAGGCAGGGGACCAACAATCTGCATACAAGTCAGTCGGATCTCTAAAACAGATGTGCATGCAACACTCAAGTTCTGGAACAAAAGACTAAAGTCCAAAACTTTCCCATTAGAGTTTACAGCCGGTGAACGCGAAGAAAAAGAAGAAGACGTTTACAAACTCGTATTTTATATCAGTCAACAGACAATAACCTGTGTTTCTTTGATAAACAACCCATTTTAGCCAACCTCTTTCCCAGCCGCACCTGCCTGTCCTTAAATTTGCCGTAAGTGGACAAATTAAGGACCTATTAATTACTGTGTTTTATGTTTTCCTGGTTCATGGTCCAATGCTGTATTCTCTACATGTAACTGCTTCTCATCTGTTTAGTTACCTTTGAAATTTAAGCCTTTCTCCTGTTTGCACTAAAAACATAATCCTGTATATTAGTTCGTTGTTTTCCCACGGAGCTACCTGGAGCTTGTCTAGTTTCCTGGTCTGGGAATACATCAATTCCTGCTCACTGAACAAGGACACGGGATTAAAGGGATTAGGCCTAATTTGAGGCTGTTGTTACCAGTATTTTGTTTTGGTTTTGGTGTATAGCTTCAAGATCAGAGGCTTCTTAATCCGATGCTCCATTGCGCATCCATTCTTTCACGATTTTGATATATGCATTCTATTGTGATTAGAAACACAGAACTTTCTCACAATGTTTACATTTAGTTAATCCAAATGATGCAGCGGAGAGTATCTGTGAGTTCCGGGCGCCACTGGAGGGAAGGCAACACGAGTTGAGTTGAGTTGAGTCAAGAGCTGGCATCACAGCGTTTAAGGCAATTCTCCATGCGTGCTCCGTCCTCACCTTCAGCAGCCAGCGCAAATATTTCCAATACTGATGGTAACGGTCACAATCTGGTTATATGTCCGTCTTGCCTTTCTTCTGAGTGTAGTGAGCCGGCCAGACCCTCTGGTTACACCCAGGTGCCTCATTCTCTCCAGGCCATAACAATATACTGATTCCGTTGCTTGTTCCAAAAGGATCTTGACCACATTTGTCATCTATAAATTCACCACCCAGTGGTGCAGATCCAGCGAATCTGTCTGCCTGTTCATTACCCACTACGCCGGCATTGCCTTCAGAAAAGATCCAAAGTATGCTCACTACCCGTGACCTTCCTAGTAAAGCTTGCCACTCTGCTCGAAGTATCCCTGTTTTCACCTTTCTCTGCATGCCTTCAGAGTCTGTTACAATTACGACATGTGTATACAACTTGTTCTCTAGCCACCAGAGAGCTGCAGTTGCCATCTCCACCTCCATTCTCATGCTAGATGCTGTTATGTCGTATGCTAGGCTGTTTTGCACTAAAGATTTTCCATTGACTTTCGCTACGAGCTCCCAGGTATCACTTCTCTTTCCTCTCAACACTGAAACATCTGGGCAACGCGAGTAGTTAACCAACGGGCACCATCTTTTTGGAGACTCTTCGCTGGCTATTGAGGAGGGAGACTGAGCTAATATGGGCTTGTCCTGAGTGCTGTAAAGTCGAATCTTTACCGAGATGAACCAGATCCACTGATCTCTAACTCATTGTTATTACCACAGTTGGCGAGACTGTACTCACCTCAAAATGCTGGGTGCTTAGTCTCTCTGTCGGCTTAGAACGAGAAAGACTGGTCGAAACTACGATGTGTGTGTTTTGTGTACGTTGTTCTGCTTCCCCATTTCGTTAAGCTGTTTAGTCACAGTTCTCCAAGTCCAAGTCCAAGTCCTTTTGAGAAAAAAAAAGAAAAGCTCGACCACGTTCAGACTGCTGCTAAGCTAGCCTAGGCTCTAACAGTCCCTCCGCCTATATTTGTGGTCTCGGGGTTATTTGCGTCACTTTCGTGACTGAATACTGGGTGTTTGTGCCATTTGTCTTAATCCGAATCAAACCGCTCGTCCTGTTTGTCACTGGTTGCATGTCTTCCTTCTTCATTCTTGGTTTCCTGTTTGTTCTGTCTCCCTTTTGATCTGGCTAGGCGTATCTCGAAGGAGCGCGAGCTTCCAAACACAACGACCTTTCGGCCACCACTTATTGTTTTAAAAATTTTGAGTATTTTAATTTTGCCAAAAAGTACTGAAAACAGTTTTTGAAATGTGAATAGTTCCGAAATGTGTAAAATTTCTGCGTGTGACCATAGTGGTCTTATGTTGTCTTCCTGTAATGTGAACGGGTTAGTCATGTAATGGATATGTGTGTGGAGAGTTTGTGTGGAGTCTTAAGCGGGTCCAGTCGTCATTTGTTATTATGTGATCGGGTTGTGTTGATAGCTAAGCTCCGTTGTACGTAAAATACCATATAACCGAACCGTCCCAGCTCACGCTTTGAGACCAAATGATTCGGCGACGAGAATTGGTTGTGGCATGTTGGGCAACGAACTCAAGTGCTCTCTCTGTGGGAATGGGTTGGGGGTTAAACTCTAGTGCATCCGAAAGATTTAGGGGAAAGGTGGGGGGGAAGGGGAGCGGGAGCCATTCAGTCAATTCTCGTCGTTGCCGTCTTGCTGGATTCTAGCGTGGCTTTTTGCCGGGACTATGTGTATCACGTTACCAACCTTTGCTATCATCCCAGTGATGGGGTGGTATTGGAGGTTATGCGTTCTAGTCCTGTCATTATCGAGTCACTTGTATTCCCAATATCTGTCAGAGTTCTCCGGCTTAAATTCTCTTTTAATGTGGCTTAGGCGTTGCGAAAACTTTCGTCATGTCAGGGTGCCAAGTTCGATCCCATCTGCATGCTATGTGACAGCAGACCGTCTTGCGTTGGTTGGAGAGTAGTACCGAGAGCCGACGGTTAGGAAGCAATGGAAAACTACGGAAGTCAATTTGCCTTAAAAAAAAACAGAACAGCCAAAAAAGTGCTGTATCGGAGCCTAGGTCATTTATAAAATTCTACCCGATACTGGTGTGAACCCCAGACCTTCGGGCTGGTATGCATGCATGTAATCAACGGACGACTAGCAATTCTTGTGACAGCCTCTCTTGGCTGCATTATGCATTTGATGCGTGTGCGAGCTGTTGGTTTTTTCTTCGACTACTGTCTGACTTTTCGCATGAGACAGTTGTGAGGTTTTTACTGGCACATGAGCCGAACAATAGTTTGGTGTGCTGTGTGTGATGAAGTTGGCAGCCCGACTGATAAACTGACTGATAGACTCAGTGGACTACCACAGCTCCCCAAACCATCTTGCTGTATGTTCTAGCCCATCCATGCTGCTATCTGGAGGTCGAGCCACTCCTCAACAAGAAGTTCATCCTGGGTGGCAAGTCCTAGGTATCTCCATCAGCCTCAGAAGAAGTTTTAATTGATGCACCCGTTGCAGCTAAACCCGCCTGATGTGGTCTGCAGTCCTGTAGAAATAATGGTCTTGCTTTTCCCAATCCTTCATTGTCTGAAACTGTTGATCTCATGTTGCAGGGAACCATGGAAAATCAGCAGGGAATTGAGAACACCCCCTGGAGGGCACAAAACAAGGAATCTGAATACTATTTAACGGACAGATAAATATTTGTAATCTGCAAGTTTATGGTAAAGAAAAACACAAAGTAAACAGGCTGTAGTTGTACAAGACTAGGACACAATAACCCTACTTATAGTACTTAAATACTCCACGGATTATTTTGTTCTACGGATTGACAATACCGGCTCCAGATCCTTTATGTCACGGCTGAGAGTTTTCACGCTGGGTTAAGCGGTTTCATTAGCTCCGTGCCCGTGGGGAAGGGTTTTCAACTGAAGAAATGTCAAAATTGTTTGTCAAACGTCTCCACGCCGGCTGCTGGCATGCCTGTTAAGCTTCTGACGTTGATAAACCAGCCAAGCGTATCCATTTTGCTTTGGCTTTCCCATTCACTTGCTGGGATTTCGGGTGGTTTCTCCCAGGGGAAGGACATGAAAGATGTATAGAGACCTTTGAATTCCACCAAGAACCCTTGAGGTTAAGTGTAAGGATGTGGTGGTGTATAACACTGAACGATGTGAGTTCTCTGATTTGTATTAATCATTGCTGATACAGTCGGAGAGCGGGAAATTTCGATATAACTAGGAGAGGCCAACACAAAATACCGTCATTATAATTAAAAGGAAACATAATTTACAGCTTACGGCAATTCTGAACATGTGATAATCAATTCAGATGCCAAATGTGTTCTTTTCGGATACAAGATATTTAACGTTTAAATGCAAGAGGCACTGTTTTATTGCTTTACGCTTTCTACCCAATTTACCTTGGTCTCTCACTACTGAGCGGCTGGTGGTCCTCGAGAACGTTGCTTAAGGCACGAACTCCGTAGCGCTAACAACAAACATTACCGTAGGAGATAGCAGGAAGTCAAACCCACGACATTTAGATCACAGCTCAAGGGGCCTAACTACTTTGCCACCGTTGATATATGTCAGTAATTTGTTTATGAACAATAGAGACTAACGGGGGCTTTTGAGATGACCTGTTCGATTCCAGCTGCAGGCGATTTGGCAGCAGACTGCCTTATGTTGATTTCGATAGTGGTATCGAGAATCTCCACAGAGGCTAACTATTTTCCGTAAAATTGCATAGTAAAACCAAAGACAGCAAACAAATTTAGCAGTTAGCTCAACAGTTGTTTCTTCATCTATTCCTACTGTCGCAGTTGTTACTTCACTATTCCTATCTCAACAGTTGTTACTTCACTATTCCTATCTCCGCAGTTGTCACTTTACCTATTTCTATCTCAGCAGTTGTCACTTCACTATACCTATCTAAGCAGTTGTTTCTTCACCTTTTTCTACCTCAGTAGCTGTCACTTTATTATTTCTGTCGCAGTCGTTGTCACTTCACCTATTTCTATCTCAGCAGTTATCACTTCACTCTTCCAATCGCAGCAGTTGTCACTTCACTCTTCCTATCGCAGCAGTTGTCACTTCACTATTCCTATCTAAGCAGGTGTTTCTTCACCTTTTTCTACCCCAGTAGCTGTCACTTTATTATTTCTGTCGCAGTCGTTGTCACTTTACCTATTTCTACCGCAGCACTTCACTATCACAGCAGTAGTTATTTCACCTATTTATATCTCAGCAGTTGTCACTTCACTCTTCCTATCTCATCAGTTGTCACTTCACTATTCCTTTCTCAGCAGTTGTCACTTCAATATTCCAATCTCAGCAGTTGTTATTTCTGCTTCTCCTATCCCAGCCTTTGTCATTTCAACCATTCCGTTTACGAATATTGGTGACAATATGGTTGTGACTGCAGTCAAGCTAATACAAGGAATTCCAGAGAAATTTGATTTAAAAGGTCAACAAAATGGGGAAGCAGAAAAACTGGCACAAAATAACACAACGTAACGTTTCGACCGGGCGGCCTTTTTCAGTAACTACTTTAACGTGTTTTATTTGGAGCACCTGAGAACAGCGGTAAGGCGCTCGTCTTCTTGTCCGATGCTCATGTTTTTATCTGAACTCAGGTGTCTCCCCAGTCTATGATGAGTACTAGAAACGTTTCTGAGAATCCCCCGTGTGGGTTCCGGGGTCCCATTTTGGAGAAAACAAGAATAGACCCACTGCCTCCCCAAAAGCATGTCGTACGAGTCGACTAATTGGGGAGCTTCTTTTGAAGTCGGAGTGCATCTGCCGGAGAGGCAAGGAACCAATAGTCTGTATCCAAGAGAATGAGATCTGTAAAACTGATGCACACTCAGGTTCTGGAGCAGGATTGCAGTTCAGTAGTGGACGAGCAACCAGAACCTTCTGCCAGAGTTTACAGCTGGTGAACGCGAAGAAGAAGAAGTTTCTGAGAAGAAATTACAACTAGTGAAATACCGACAACATAATTGTACTAACCATGGCAGTTTTAGAAGAAATGGTGATGGTACCAAACAAAATTTGTCTCAAAAGATGTGGGGGCACTCGTCAACAAATTAGTCAGCATGTCCTTTACAGAATGTCGCTCTCTTCGCTGAACGCCTGAAAGTCTCTCTTTCTCTAGCCAATTCTTCAGCCCTATGTGCTTTCATTCCCAGCGCATCTTTAGTGTCCTGTATCCACATTCGCGGAGGTCGGCTCTGCCTCGTTTTCTTTGGAAACTACACCCTTCATTGCTGTTCTCTCTAGACCCCCATGGCGCTTAACGTGTCCAAAATACACCAGCCTTCGAAAGAGGATGCTGTTTACGAGCTAGTTTTCCTTGATGTTCAGATCATACCGGATGTCCACGCTTTCTTTCTCTTGGTCCACTATAATCTAGATATGCTTCTTTAGCATTTCAGTTCAAAATTTTAGATTTTCTGTACTCATCACAAAGTAACTAAAAGAGAAGCTCTATCAAAGTGATACTAAAAGCTGCCCGTACTGCGTACGTACCATTGCATACCGCCAGAAAAAAAGGGGCTTGGTGCTGATTAATCTATAAACATACATGACTATCACGGCTTACCTTAATTTCCCTCAGGGCATGGGAAAAGGTCCTTTTCTGGCACTTACTTACCACCCAATAACCCACTTATACCTCTTAAATACCCTTTGGAATGTTTTGTATTGAAAGTACGTTCCTGCGATCCTTTATGCTGCGGTTCATTCAGCGGACATTCAGTCTACTAGTTGGCGAGGCTTTGATGCTTCTATACAGCTTACTATCACCACAACTTAAGGCGTTCCGGCTTACGGACCATGGATTGGCAGTCGAATGTAATGAATGTTTTCGTTAGTGTACACTCGAAGTCCGGAATGTTTCAGATGGAGAGGTCACTCCATCTTTGCTGTAGTTCCAACTAATATGCTTCTTCTTCTTCCATGACAGCTTTCGTCGTCAAAAGAAGGACGGTTTGATTTACAACTAGACTGCCATATTCGTGTCTTTCTGCTTACCGCGTCTGGTTTCGGCAAACCCAAGTGTCAGAGCTCCAAATGACCAGTCAAGTGGTTTTCTAACCGAGATACTGGAGATAAGTCATTATATTCTGGTTCGTAGTTGTAACATTGTCTATTCATATAATTTTGTTACATAGGACTATGTTGAATGTTCAGTTAGGAGGAATCGACATCACGTCACTAGGAATACTCCAATAAGCGCTCCGTCCACATCTTCGGCAGCAAGCAAAGTGTTCAAATTCCATCAATCAATTCACCACCAAGTGGTGCAGAACCACCCAGTCTATCTGCCTGCTCATTTCCCAACACGCCGGCATTACCTGGCGAAAAATATCCAAAGGATGCTAACTACCCGGGACCTCTGAATTGATGCTTGCCACTCTGCACGGAGCATGTCTGTCACTACCTTTCTTGGAATGCTCTGTAAGTCATGTAAGCTTTCTGGCTTCAACGTTCACTAGTCGTTTGTCATTGTGGCGATATAATGCGGACTTGTTCTACTTTTCATTTGATTTGATATCTTGTCATGAAAGTGTGTAATCCAGGAGCGTTGGAAAATGTTTTACCAAAGGATGCCACTGCTGGTTCATCATCATCATCGAGTGCTTTGCCGACTGGCATGGGCGATCATGCCTTTCCACAATGTGCGATCTGCAACTGCGTAAATCAGTGTGTGTGTTGACATCACACCCCCCCCCCCCCACCTCCATGCCATGACAACAGACTATGAAGAATCTTTTCATGCAGTCTTCCTCTTTTCCTACATATCTTTCCAGTGGTCACAACGTATTCCATTGTCCATCTTCTTGGTGCTGATTACTGCCAAAAAATAAAAAATCCACGGCGTTATCCACTTTGCGTGTCCCTAACGTTGCTACATTTGTTTCAACCAATGCAACAACAACAAAAAAAGCAATGGTTATTGCTAGGTCCTAAAGCAGGGGTTCTCAAACTTCTATCGCCGCACTTTTTTTTAACCCCCCCCCCCCCCCCCCCCCCCCTTTCCAAAAAAAAATTTCAAAATTCGCGGCACAGCATACCCTTCAAGCGGCTGACTTCTTAGGAAAAAGAGTGCAAATTTAATTTTCAGTTGTCTTTAATGCGATGAACGAAACTTTTAAATGAATTTGTCATTACTGTCGCGGCACCTTGGGGTGTTGTGGCACCCAGTTTAAAAACCGCTGTCCTCGAGAACGTGGTTAGGTTCAGGTTCGGACGATGGATCTACATCATGGCAAGAGGGTAATATCCCATAAGTGATCCGTTCTACTTCTGACTCAAGCCTAAGTCGGAAGATTCTCAGCGCTGTGCACGAATTACGAATCACCGGCGAGGATCCTGAAATACTTTGGGTGGATTTTAAACCTCAAATTTTGCCCGGGCTAGGCTACTCTTTTTTTTTTTTTTTCGATTTCTAACTGCCAAGAGAATTTATACGTGCGCTACAACACACACGAGCGTCCGATCTTACTACGCAAAAAAACAGTGGAAATTACTAGAAGTCCACATGAAAAACTCCCAGCCTTCACCGGGGCTTGAACCCGGGACCTCCAGCACTCGTGGCAAACTCCATACCTTGAGACCACTCTGTATTAATGGTTGAATCGTTAAAAAAAACATCGGGCTTTTGTAGGGACTATTTTCGTGGGTATTTTATGCAAAGCGGGTATATTCAAAAAAAAAAAAAACAAGTGAAGATCCCTTTACACCCCCTTAGGCGCATCGGGCATATGGGAAGAGCACCCATATTTTTACAGACCAATCGGCACTCGGTGGGTAATGTGGTCAGCATTACGCCGGCCTTCTTTACTTTCCCAGGACAGCCCATCCTGGTACCCATTTGAGGCTGGGTCGACCTGCGACGTCCCATACCACGACAAAAAATCCACGCAGCCCGCAGTGGGTTTCGATCATATTCCTGAATACCTGACATCACCCGTTTCTGCTTCAGGCCGCCTAAAGAACCCCAAAAAGATAATTAATGTAAATCCATAAAGCTATCTTACCGCCTCTACCTCCATTCGCAAACAAGGGAGTTGTTTTGCTGTTTATAATTTCCAAGTTATGCATGGCTGTCTAAGTATGGCAGGTCAAGGCTGGTTTATTGTGCGTTGCGTCAGCGCTAAAAATTCACCTGGTCTTTTGCCGGCATTCCTATACAAGTGTTTGTGGTTGCCGGGTTTCGGTTGGATAGACAGGGGGCGATTAAGCCAGTCGGTTGGCGGTCTGAAAAAAAAAAGGTAAAGATGTGAACCAGCGTCATTGCACACGGTTATAAACCATAAGTGCTCTGCCACCAGTACGGACAGCTGAAAAGAATTGTCCGCCTGTGTCGCCGTTCGCACGTAACTCTGTAGCTACAGCGACGTTCCTCTATTTACCCCAGAGTGTCAATTCTGGTACCCATTTCCTAGAGGCTGGGTGAACACCGGGAGCCACCCAGTTTCGAACACCGACCGTGGGCTGCAGCGAGTCGTAGTTGGATGCGAGCCTCTTATCGACTTCGCTAACGGGGTTTGTTCAGCCGGTCTGATGGAAGAGGAATGGGTTGGGTGCTTCTTTTTTAACCGACCACAAATGACGTCACGGGACAGTCCAGTATTTTAGAGGGTGGTAAGAGGGAGTTCTCCTTGTTTTCAGTGCTGTAGCATGTTTCTCCCAAGGCCAAGGTTCTCGTGCGTTTACCTAACACTAACCTTAACCCTAACCAAAACTATATGCTCCATCTACCAACCCCTGAAATAATTGACTGTCCCGTGACCTGCGAATTTCCCCCATTTGTGGTCGGCTAATAAGAGCGTACCGTGGGTTGTTTGGTGGGTAAATGAAACTTCTGCATACGTGGGTTTTGGGATATAGATGGATAGGTCTGCCGAACACATGGATTGGCTGGAATAATGACAGAACTGGATGAGTCAAAAGCTGTCAAATGTCACTACTGTCTGTTTTATCACTACTGTCTGTTTTATCGCTACTGTCTGTTTTATCACTACTGTCTGTTTTATCACTGCTGTCTGTTTTATCACTTTTCAAGGAGGCGTAGACTGGAGGGCAGGGAAACGTTTGTCATATTCTTTTTTCATCAAGTATCAGTTTATGTGCTGACATCCCACAATGTCATGGTAAAAGACTGATGAGAATCATCGTGCGTTACCTGCCCCTGTCTCCTTTTCTACAGATCTTTTCCGTGGTCACATGTTCCAGTTTCCCTGTCCCTATGGTTAGTTGAGTATCCTTTTAAAGGACGTTGCAGAACCAGCCCCAGCAGCCCCTGGCTGTTGTGTGGTTTCTCTAGGCAAATTTACGTCCAGTAGTTTGCCAGTGCTTCCTGGGCGGTCGGCCCCCTGATACCACCGTCAAAACCAACGCAAGGCCCGCAGCTGGGATCCAACCCGGCACCCCGGCATTACGAAGCGTTCGCATCGACTTTGCCACAGAGCCGACCCTGTCCCTATAACATTGCCAAAAACCGATGACCGTTTCTCTCTGATTTTTGTGATAGGATGTTTTCGAGTCCGCACCTCTTTCTCCGAGGAACTTTAAGGACTCTCTTTTAAATCACATCTTTGAGGCCTATACACCCCACCCCTTTGCTATTTCAACGCCCAAAGGGGGTCCCTAACAAATTAAAACAAAAATACAATTCACAACAACAGTATTTATGTGAAACATATCATTTTATTTCATTTCTTTGTTTTCGGGAATGGATTCTGTTGCTGGACAATAATTTAAACATAACACAAAAGAAACATCTCAATTATTACACACACTAGTTTTTTCTGTCTGCATCCAAACAAATGTGCCATAACAAATACACAGTGTACCCCCTTTTATAATATCTGCATCATTACAGACAGGGCATAAGATATCATTATTATAATTAATAGGGATTAACCAAAGAATAATTTAGGGAAAAGTATCATGTCTCAGAGAATGGACTATTTCAGCCCTATTTAACACTGTAGTGATTTGGTCTTGTTAAGAAGAATTGTCTTTCCAATCACTGATTGGATTCTTCTCTTCTCTTCTTCCAATCACTGTAAACATAGGACACTGATGTATATATTGATGGGGGAATCTGAGCACCTATGGAAGTGTCTGGAGTGCTGGGAAGATCTCCAAACTCAAAATAGCACACACATCTGTCACTCAGGCAAGCACATATAAACTTCACAACAAATTGTATTGACATGGTTCATGGTCCACCAAGAGAACAAGCATTTAATATCAAAGTGAATAATAACGAATTAAATTATAAATATATTCATCATGGCAATATACAAACTGAGAGTACCCATCTTTCAGTGATCCCCCCCCCTCCCCCCTCCCCGTTGATGGCTACAACTATACACATCCACAGTACTTACAAAATTATCGTAACATCAGGACAGTATTTACAAAATGATCGTAACATCAGGACAGTATTTACAAAATGATCGTAACATCAGGACAATGCTTACAAAATGATTGCAACAGCAGGACAGTACTGATAAAATGTTCCCGATGCACTATAGCACTTTTATGTTGTTCCTGCCCAAAGGACAGTATTTTTACTAAATGTTCCAATCAAAGGACACAGTACTAAGAAAATGTTCATAGAAGTAGGGCAGTATTTATATAAAGTTGCCCCACAAAGGAAGGGTAGTTCTTACAAAATGCTCTGACTACATGTAGAACAGCAGTGACAAAATGTTCCCACTACTCGTAGAACAGTACTGACAAAATGTTCCTGCCAAAAGGAAAATATTTATCATTTAAAGAGTCCACCTCAAAGGGATGAGGTCAAAATGTACCTGACAGGACCATAACATTTGTAAAGTATTCCTGACTTTAGCACAACATGGACATTCATTTTCTTTGTAATTACCACAGTACGGACAAAATGACCCCTCTCATGAAGAACAGTTTAGACAAATGTTGTATATTACATTGACACCAACATACAAATAATGATTTTATATTTTCTAAAATCACTTTCTGTTTTTTAGGTGAAAACTCAATTTGGGTAATTCATTTCACTTATGCATAACCATCCACACGTGGGTGAACTTATGTTTGTGTATTCACACTCATTTATGTTGTTTTACAGTAAATGATCAATACCTTACAGTGAGTACATTTATGTCGTAAATGTAGTTTTTTTATTACAATGCTTGAGTTTGTACAAGGTGAAGGTAGTTCATTTCATTCAATCACAACTTCACAGTAACACATTTCATTCAATCATAAACTTAAAGTAACAGATTTCATTTAGTCATAACCTCACAGTGATTGGTGGTTACTAAACAGTAGATGAGTTTTTACAAATGTAATGAACTTCATTTATACATATATATCCTTACTCTGAATGAGTCTATATAACATAAGGATGATGCATTTATTTTGCGTGCGACTTGTATACAGAAAAGGTGTCATCTTAAAACAAATGATTTCTGACAGTAAGTATATCATGTGTTCCGCTTCATTCATACAGAAACTTACATTACAACCAGTAAGCTTATACAAACAACATACCTCCTTTTTTTTCCATAAAGCAAAATTAATGAATTTACACAGTATAGACATTGTGCAACACAACACATTCATTCGTAATCTCATAATGAATTATTGTAAGCAAAATACTTCACTCAAACCTGAGCTTAGCGTGGTGACAATAATGCATGAATGATTTTTCTCTCACACTAACAGTTATTTATGTAAGACAAAATATTGTTACATTCATTCATTCTATTCTTTCACTGAAAATATTCATAGACTTTCATTGTATGAATGCAACCAGGCATTTCATTCACACACTAGTTTACAATGAATGAGTTTCTGCAGAAGACACATTACCTTGTATTCATTCACAAATTTATCTAGTTTAGCAAATGTACTTACATAATACAAACTTATGGAAGATCAGATGCGGAATAAATGAGATTTGTGCAAATAACAGCAGATCAAAGACAATCTAGAATACTTTTCTCTGGATTTATCTGACAATTTAAGGTTTTATCTTTTGTGCAAACTAAAAAACAAACAAAAAAAAAAAAACGATCACATTATATAGGCAGCTGTTAGTTAGGGATGGAAAAGATAAATAAATTGACCAGACCAGGCAATGAATTTACCTTGGCTTCCAGGTCGACCCAGCATTAAATGAGTACCAGATAAAGTCCTTGGAAGTAAAGGTGGCCAGCAAGATGCTGCCACATCAGCCACTAAGTGCAGATTGCTTTATAACAGGGCTATTCAACTTGAGGCTTGCGGAGGCCTAGCAAGTGGCCGAAGGATCACTACCAGTTGTATTAAAGATCTTCCTAGGATGAGGTTTGAACCCAGACCAACAAAGAGATGATAATGTAGACTACATTTACAGTATGAACATGTTGCAGCACAACCAGTGGCATTGCTTAGCAAACATTTCTGAAAGCACTTTGAAAAATACACTTCTTGTTCTCCTTTGGACATTTTATAACAATAAATCAACGTGTTTGTAAAATACAGTTGACTGCAGTACAAAAATATACCAAGTTTGTGTGTGTGTCTGTTGTTCACTTACAAATGTAACAACACTGATATCATCATAAATTATTTGAACACTGTCCAGCCAGTGTGTGCGTGTGTAAATATATACATAAATATGTAAGTTCAACCTTACTTCCACACACATAGTTCAGCCAGTGCAATGGGCACATTGGGTACTTGCCTGGCTGCCCCACGAACATAGGGTTCCCATGCTAATTTGTGTATATTTTTAATAGTATCCATCATTTACATTTCCTTTCTGTGAGCGGTCGTAGTACGGGCCTCAGCAAACCAGTTTTCCCAGGGCCCATTATGTTCTTGAGATGGCTCTCAGTTCAATTCCACATGCACTGAAACTGTTCAGTGTAACATTCCCACAGATTGTTCAATGTTAAATCCACAAGCTAAATTCAGCAACATTCACACACATTTTCTTTCACAATGATTCTATTAGCCATTAAAATATTTACAGACTCCTACATTCAGACAAGTGTTAGGAGGAATAACACTGGACCTTAACCCTTGTAAAATATAATTTAACATAGTACACTGCTTTGGGCAGCAGGTATACCTTCAATATGAAATGGCACATGAAGATGAGATAAATGAAAGACAAGCAGGTAGAGAGGAAGGAGATGTATGGATTGATGGATAAGTGGGTGGATGGATGGATGAATAAAGATATGGATAGACAGATGAAGGAGTGATGGGTAGACAGGAATCTGTAGATGAAGAGAAAGATATGTTGTTGAATGGACAGATAGACTAGCAGGTATATAGCCATACTTTCTAAATTTGCATCTCTCAGAAAAGATATTCATATATACTAGATAATACTTAGCAAACACCCAATCACTTATTTGATTTTTGTTGATCCTGTGGCAGGCTTTGTCACAAACCACATCAGTAGCCAACTTGCTGAACGAAATCGCAGAGACACATGTGATCAAGATACACAAGGCTTGTATACACTTTACTTCTTGGAAGTAAACAGATTAAGTAGTACTGCAGAGGTCCACATTGCACTCACATGCGATGTCAGGAGCACAAGATCTTTGGGAGCCTGAATGTCTTGTCCCCCCCCCCCCTCACACACACACAACTAACCATGTCATGTATATAAGTTCTCTTATTAAACAATTGTGTTTATACATGTTATTTCAAATATATTAATGTTTTTGTTAGCTAATCAACAAGTTGTTATTAATTAAATTGGGGGGGGGGGGGGAGGGGCCTTGAGGTCGTAGACACATTATATATATATATATATATATATATATATATATATATATAATATATATATATATATATATATATATATATATATATATATATATATATATATATATATATATAAACAAAGACAGTGAATTATTCGGCACTCGTAGAACAAAAGTAGAAAGGCAGAAGGACAAACTAGACAACATAAAAATCGGAAGCCACAGTCACCTTATTATTAAGCATGTCACTCAAGAAAACCTGTTAAGGGAGCTGACCTCACCAGCCCAGCCCCCCCCCCCCCCCACCCCACCTCTTTTTTTCACCCCACTTTCCAATCTTTGTGTGTGAGTGCCCTTGTGTGGTGTAACAGGTAAATGGTACTTGCTGGTATTTTCATGTCCACCAGAACTCCTTCCCTAGTGTGGTCAGTATATCATCAGAATTTGGTTATTTTTCTTACAAGTAAAGTATTTGATTCACATTTTAAGGCTGTGTTGTCTTAACTTTAGGTCAATGAAATAGACCAAGGCAGAACAGGCACTTGATCAGTTGTTAAGGCTGAACATAAGAGGCTTGTCAACAGAATACTGTGTTTGTTCTACTAAGGTTTGAAAAGATAGGCTGAGTGTGCTTAACTGAACACTGGCACTTGGAAGTCTTGACCCAGATAGACTAATGGAATGTTGAAATGTGACTCATCTAATTCTTCTTTCTTTGCATTTTCTCCTAATGGGACAGTTTACATGTAGTGTTATGGTTTACAGCTAGGTTGCGACATCTGCACTTCTCGACCTATTACACAGAATTTCAGCAAACCCGTAATTAGTCACTTTTTATGATTTGCTTGTTAGGGGGCAGCAGGTCTACCACCCCCCCCCCCCCTTTTCCACATACACTCCATAGTTAAAACCAAAGAGCTCCCACAGAAGAAATATGATGTACAGGCGAAATAGATGCCTCAACAGGGAAGGACTTGTGTGTTAATTCTGACCACCAGAAAACTCATAGAGTACCAGAGGGTCACTTAGAGAGGTTAAAACTTTATATACAAGGGAGCTTACTGGTCGTTAACCATAAGGCGACCAAGAAGACGATGGAGAGATCATGTCCAGAGAGACCTGCAAACATGTGGTGTCACCAACTGGAAAGGGAAGGCCAATCAGAGAGATGATTAGAGGTGAGTGATATCTCCAGCAATGAACCTCAAGGATTCGTAATGCTGAAGAAGAAGACGACCAAAGGGTCATTGAATCTGATGACCCAAAACTTGTAAAATTATCATTGGGCCTAGAATCTGATGACCAGAAACTTCCTGTATATCCAGGGTAACAGATTTTGACGACCAGAAACGTATATATCACCAAGTCATAACT
Organism: Candidula unifasciata; assembly: GCA_905116865.2. Taxonomy (NCBI): domain Eukaryota; kingdom Metazoa; phylum Mollusca; class Gastropoda; order Stylommatophora; family Geomitridae; genus Candidula; species Candidula unifasciata. Next base: position 1,580,415 of record CAJHNH020006668.1, on the reverse strand, counting down.
GGCCTTTGTAGTCAGTGTATCTTAGCAAATTCAAACGCAACTACCTGTTTTCGTTCAGCAATCACTGATGCCCCAGATGACATGGGGAAAATGCGTTTTGTTTTGTTTTCATGGAGTTTTTTGTGTGTTTGTGGTTCAAAAAAGTCTCAAGAACACGCGAACATCACACATGACCTACTTAAACACGGGTACTCATTCACAAAATGGAATCATTGCTGTAATATAAACAATCCGAACACATTTGCTGGCGAGACATTCTTGAGAAATGATGGATGACTAAGATACACGGAAATAACGTCCCCCTCTCGAAGTTCAAACGAGCCTTCAATATCAGTGCTTTTCACTTCGTTTGGCTTTAGGGTCACTTGTGAAAACAGTAAATGTTTCGATGCTCCTCGGGGATTCCATAAAAGGGAATGGACAATGATTATCTCGTCATAGTGTTCCGGCAAGGGGTTTTCGTTACTGCTCAGAGTCATGTGACTGTAGATGTGGTATTTTCCAGCTTTATGGATTGTGATTTGTCCATTGGCATACTCCACGCCGTCGCCCACAAATGTCCTGTGTTCGACATCTCTGTACAGCCAGACTAGATTAATATCTGTGAACAGATGCAAACAAGGTTTTATAGTTAACTGTAACAACATATATTTTTTATTTATTTTGTTTCCTAATTTTTGTGTGTGTTTTCTTTGTTGTTGTTTGTTTGTTTGTTTTGTTTACAATAGTTTTTAAATATTTTTTTAAACAAAAAGCAACTATGAGCAAAATATAAGGTTTGGATTAACTACCCATTCCCCTCCCCGCATTTTATAATTTCTCAGTGTTGGTAACAGAAGGTGAGGAGTCGAATGGTTAGAAGAGTGGGCTCTCTAGCGGGTGACCCGGGTTTGAATCCTCGTTAACCCTGGGGATTTTTTTCCTGTCGGAGGCAAAATAAAATTCTCACATGCACAGTCGTGGCAACAGCACTAGCCATGTGGCCGTAAATCCTCAGTCTCATAGACCCCCTGCCTACACCGCAAAAGTGGTAAAATAAAGGCAGTAATTGCCAGTTTGTTTTTTAATTGGCAGTAACAGAAGGTAATAAATCCTAAAACATTTCCCCACTGCAGATCACTGACTGTATTGAATGCCTCGGTGATGTGGTAAAACTGTTTGCCTTTCACTAAGAAGGTTTTGGGTTCATTTCATAGACCTGTCGTTTAGTTCATGGGGCAACTTTTACGAAGATCAATGGGGACTATTGCTGGAGCTACAGAGTTCGTTCTTTGTGCGACACTCTCGACAGGTGACTGGCCGTTTTGTGTAGAGAGAGACCAAGCCATTTGAGATAAAAAACAGTGCAATGAAGTCGATCCTCTTAACTTTACCACTTCTGGGGACAACACCCAGCTGGCCCTCACAACTTCTAGTTTGCCATAAATCAAATCACCACCAAGTGGTGAGGCACCGACCACTCTATCTGCCTGCTTGTTTCCGAATACGCCGGCATAAATGCAGAAAATATCCAGAGGTTATCCCTTTGGGACCTCTAAAGTGATGTTTGCCACTCAGCATGGAGCATGAGTGTCTCCACCTTTCTCAACATGCTCTGTGAGTCAGCTACAATTAGAACGTGTGCGCACAGTTTATTCTCAAGCCAGCAGATGGCAGCAGTGACTGCCTCCACCTCCATTCTCTAACTAGATGCTGTGATATCATATGCCATGCTGTGTTGCATTAAGCGACGTCCATTCCCGTTTGCTTTGAACCCCCATGAACTTTGTCTGCCTCTCAACACAGAGCCATGTGTTTAACTAGCACTTATCCTCAATAAGGATTCGAACCAGTGACTTAAGTCTTAAAAGTTAGGAGCCCCAACTACTATGCCAGTGAGTCTCCCAGAGCAAACAGTCAAGGCAGTCTCAGTCTCTAAAGAACGTAGGTTCATTTCACGGCTGCGTCGTCCAGTTCACAAGTTCCATTTTCAAGGAGGTCCCTGGTGATCGGCAACGGAGCCATGGAGTTCGTGCTTTGTGGGACGCTCTTGGCGACATTTTGCAGAGAATCCAAAAGGGATGAACCCCTGTGCCATAAACTCGATCTTTAACTTTTAACTTATGAGAAATAAGCATGATAATGATGATGAGCCAGTTACTCACCGTTTTTGTGTACAGAATCCTTCATTCTAGATTTGGTCTGTTCTACATCCAACATGAGATGAGCGGCAGCCAAAGATTGCCCACCTGCAGACTGGGAATTTCCAGAGCCGGTTGTGCAGGGCTGGGGTGCACGTGCGATATCTGTGTTTCCCACACATTGCCTCTTAAAGACGTCAGCGGTTAGACAGAACTGGAGAAACAGAAACAGAATGTAAACAGTAAAAGAAACAGATATTATATATGTAAACTAGGTGACCAGTAAAAAGAAACAGATATTATATATGTAAAATGGGTGAACAGTAAAAGAAACAGATATTATTCATGTAAACAGGGTAAACGTTAAAAAAAACCCAGATATGATTTATTTAAACTGAGTAAACAGAAAAAAGAAACAGATATGAGATATGTAAACTGGCTAAACAACTAATAACTGAGAACAATACGGATATGGAATATGTAAACTGGGAAAAGATAGTAAAACGGATATGGTAAATGTAAACTAGAAAAAGAGGACAAAACAGATATGTTGTTGGGCCGATAAATCGGCTTCGTTGTCTACAAAGAGTTAAGGGGGAAAAACATTTGGCCCCTAAGTAAACGCAGTTAAATAGCCTTGGCCTAGGTGTTAATTCTACGGACAACAACCCTGAAGGACAAAAAAGACCATCACCACCATCATCTGGCTGACTTGAGTTTTAAGACATGCCGTGTCTATCAAAGGAGGAGAAGGAGGGAGAGGAGGAGTAGAAGAAGAAGAAGAGGAAGAAGGAAGAAAAAAAAAGAACAAGAAGAAGAAGAAGACATAGTACATAGTAACTAGGACAATAGCTAGATAGATAATGTTTCTCTGTGATTTTTGGATAGGGATTTTTTTTAAAGACGTAAAGAATCCGGTACCTGCCCCAAAGTGTCTTAAATATAGGTGCCGGTACTCAGCACAAATTGTCACAGTCCCCCCCCCCCCCCCCCCCCCCCCCCCAAATATGCCTGAAAATAGGTGCCGTTACTGCGTACCGCCAAAAACATCCCGTAGTTTTATGTATTTTATTCCCAGCAAACTACAACCCAGTTATTCATGTTTGGCCTCAATGGTAAACCCTTTCCGTCTACCGTAATTATTTATTGACACACCATTCATTCTTTAAGTCGCCGTCGATCTATGGCAGCACACATTGCCCGGCCCAGATAGCTTTGCTACACATGCGCACCGGTTCTCACATGTCTCCGCTGCGAGACGGCAGGCCGGGGTAGTGCATTTCAATTCTGAGGCCCTATCTGGGTTGGATGATTACTGATTTAATGATGTGACAGAAATGTGGATATGGACTGAAGTAATACAGCATGGCGTAAAGTGAGACGGGTGGCTGGACTAGCCGAGAGACCGGCAGGAACATTTTACATATCTGGCTCATAGTATGCAGTCTGTTGGTTTCTCGCCTCTCAGGCAGACGAACTCCGACATCGAGGGGGAAAAACTCCTCTAATTAGTCGACTTGTACGACATGCTAGTTAAGCAGGCAGCGGTTGAGTCTATTCTTTTTTTCTCCAGGAATGAGGCCCTGGAATTTACACGGGGATGTGGAAGTAAAAGCAGCCGGAGTGCTGTTGACCACAATGCCCGTCAAATGCCGATGTGATCTATTAAAAATGTGCCTATAACAATTTCGCAAATGCCCAACATATCTTTGCTATCAAAAACCTGACGGGAAGTAACGAAACAATTATTATCACAAACGGTTAAGAAACAAACGTCGCTGATCGCACTTAAAAACCACTTTCCACTCTGACCTACTTTGGCTCAGGGATTTCCAGGCCCCGGCATCCCATCCCTCCCCGCGCCCCGCCTGTCGTGTTTTCCCTATCCGTCCCAAGCGGATCTCGACAAGAGGTTAAACGAGGGGTTTTCCCCACAAAGGCTGGGCAGTCGTTTATCGGAGCGACAGGGAATGTCTTTATGATTACGGATGAGTTCTTTCTCACGTTTTCATTGTAATGGAAGTTGTTTGCACCTGCGAGGCTGTTATGTCCCGTCAGCGGGATCAGGCCTTCCTATTATTATTTCTCTTCCTCTTCTTGTTTTGTTATTTTCCGAAACTTCTTCTTATTATTATTCTTCTAATTTTTCTTCTTCTTCTTCTCCTCCTCCTTATTAATATTATTTTCTAATGTTTCTTCTCCTCTCCTCCTTCTTCTCCTTCTTCTCCTCCTCCTCCTTCTTCTTCTTCTTCTTCTTCTTCTTCTTCTTCTTCTTCTTTATGTTACGAATCTTCTTCTGAATCTTCTTCTTCTTCTTCTTCTTCTTCTTCTTCTTCTTCTACTTCTTCTTCTTCTTCTTCTTCATGTTCCGAATTTTCTTCTTCTGCTTCTTCTTTCTCACCGTTCAGTCAATCAATCAACTGCCGTCTCCACAGTGAAGGTTAGCTTCAATGGATCTCCAACACACTCTGTTTCTCCTCCTGGTTGTACACACTCTCATACTGCTGCCTGTCCATCTCTTGACGTTGTCCTCCCACTTGTATCTTGCCTTCGACTTTTCCCTCCAGTGTGGTTTTTAAAAGTGTGTTATGTCTTTTAATGTGGCCAAAGTATTCCAACTGTCACTTCTTTTTCATTTCTTTCAGAATTCTCTTTTCATTTGTACTCTTTCCATAACCTCTGTATTGGACTGTTTTTGTTTTACCATGAAATATGACCTATTCTTCTGTATACCCACATTTCCAGGGACTCAATGTGCTTTTCTAGTTGCTTGTTCATTGTCCAAGTTTTTGCACCATATTTACCGTTACTTTTATTCAACGTCTGCTCGAAGCTGAAATTAATGGCAGTGCTGCTTCCGAATCATTTAGGCGTTGTGTGTTTACTGTGTAAAACAAAACAAACATAAAATCTGTTTACGTCCTTTATAAAAATTGAATTTCCAACGGCCTAAATTGTTACAGCCCAAGCCTGGATAAATTATTTCAAAACGAGACTTATTCTTTTTGATTTACTTAGTGCAAAGAGATTAATTATTAAAAAGAAAAAAAAAATGAAAGTGTGTCTGCTAGTGCCCCCATCTACAGTATGTGCAGCTTCCACAAAACGATTTTGTAATTGTGTTCCTCCTTATGAACTAGGGCAGCTGTTCCAAAACTGGGTGTCGCAGTAATAATCAAGATTTTTTTCAAAGTCTGCTTAAGATCAGTGAAGACATCAGTTTCAAACGGAAATACCAGGAAGGAAGCCAAGAAGAGTTCTGGTTGCAGGTGTATTCAGAAGAAAACAATGCAGTGATGCATTCTAAACGTACGCTTACATAAAAAATAAAATAAAAAACAGATGCAAGAGCAACCTTCCTTTGATTTGAGGGTACATTTAACTAAACGTCTGACAAGCATAAAAGAAATGCTGGACAAGGGTGCCGAGGCGAAAAGAAGTTTGAGAAACGCTGGTATTGCCTACTGACATTTTTCGTAAGGATTAGGGTGACCCTACGTCCCGTCTGACCGAGGCAGTCTCGTTTTTCTGCCGTGTCCCGGCCGCCCCGTCGGTACTCAAAAAAAAGGGCGGGGGGGGGGGTGAGGGGGTCAATTATCCTATTTTAGAGTCCTTTATGAATAAGCTCGAGAATAGAAAATACACTTATATCCGCAGACCTGATTAGATTTTTTTATTTATGTTGAATGCCTGAAATATGTTGATAAGACATTAAGGTCCTTATCACGTTTCCCGGCCCATCGACTCACTACATAGTCTTCTATTCATACTTTCTCAGACTCGCGTATTCTATACTACAAGACGACACAGCTTTTAATGACCCTAGAACATGTAGAACTGGCCCTAACCATAACCCCCCGACCCACAGCCTGAGTCTAGGTCACGCAAGAGACTTTTCGACGAAAGCAGTACAACGTGACACCCTCTGACCTAGATCAGACTGAGATAGTGTGTAGGTGGGCCGGGAAACGTGAACAGGACCAAAAGTGAACTGCCCCGTTTTTATAAGAAAACTGGCTTGTTTCCCCCCCCCACCCCCCCCCCCAATATGCACTTAAAGAGAACATTGTTTCGTTAATTTTTTTTTTTAGTACAATGGTTCTGGTTTTAAGACCATTCTCCAGCGAGTAATTAACCCGTTCATCCTGGTAACCTATGAGAAAAATTGAGAGGGGAAAGGAAGGAGAATAAGGTTTGGGGTTTAAATTGACTGGCTTGGGTTGCCTCGTTTTCAAGTTAGCAGCCGCCACTGGTTGCTTTTGTTTTTTAATTGCTTTTTTTTGCTTTTCCTTAAATGTGCTTAGTGTGGTATTATTATTTCAAGTACTGCCACCCACGCGAATCCCTTTGTAACTGCCAATCAGTGAATACTTGTGAAATAAAATTATGTGAATTTTTCCTAGACTCCAAGTTTCAATTACAAATTAATCGATCACATTCTATATTCGAACTGTTATTTATATTACGTGCATGAACGGGTTAATTACACAAGAGGGAGATAGAGATAGAGAGAGAGGGGGGAGGGAAAGAGAGAGAGAGAGGGGAGAGAGAGAGAGAGAGAGAGAGAGAGAGAGAGAGAGAGAGAGAGAGAGAGAGAGAGTCATAAAACAAAAACACAATTTGTAATATTTGACAAATTTGTAGCAACAAGAAGAACTATTGCATAAATAAAGGACACACCACGGTTATTTCGTAATATTAACCCAGATGATCGTCACATGACAGTCCAACATTTTAGAGGGTGGTAAGACTAGTGTTTCTCCGGCTTTCTGATGCGGTTAACGATCCCAAAACATCTAGAACTGGCCCTAACCCCAACCCACCTACGTCCCAAGAGATGGTGCAACTTAAGTTCCCCGACTGCATGCAGCCTAGGTCCCACGATTGCATGCATCCTATTTACCACCCTGTGGATTTCATGCTGTACGATAGACATGGCCAATGAGACACCTTTTTTTGGCGGGTGCCGAGTTACCATGTATCTTAGTGCACTTGTATTCATGGCGAGGCGCAGACGCCGTCTGGAGGTGACAGGTTCAATTCCCGGCACGGTAACTATAGCTTTCGATTTTTATGTTGTCTAGTGTGTTCTTCTATCTTTCTATGAGTGCCGTTCACAATACTTTTTGTTACTTGATTAATTCTGAAATATTAGACTGTCCTGTGACCTGTGGATTTCCCCTCTTTGGGGTGGGATATTAAGAAAACACCCATACCACACACAATACTCACATAAGGCGATCCCTCAAAATTGAATAATTTTTCGTCCGTGCAGCAGATGTTATTTTTAGACTTGACCTTTACTCGGGTGTTGCGGTCAAGGTCTTTATCCGAACACGGGAAACAAGATTCTATAATGATATAGCTGTTTGAGTCTTTGGATGAAGATAGCAACGAGGTGCCCACCACCGCCTCGTTCTTCTGCGACATCCAGAACCCAAAGAAAATTCCAAAGGGAATTCCCAGAAGCAGGTTTAAAATCACTGACATTATGAGAGCAACTTTGATAGTTCTGTTGTTGAAAGAGCCGGACACCTGGCGCATAAGTCTGTGGGCGCGTGTGCTTAAAGCTGGGAAAGACTCGCTCATTTCGTTGACGCAGTTCTCGGCGTCCTCGTAGGAGATCTGGCGTTCAGCAATGCGGTTGTGGCGGACCTTGTTGGCTGGTTTGTTGGGTGATGGAGCTGGTGCGGAGTCAAAGGTGACTCGTGTGTCCTTGGCCATGGCGGAGAAAGATGTCTCGGTAATGCTGGAAGTAAAATGAAGGGACAGTTATTTGCATGGCTATTCAGTGCTTCTAATCTAATTACTTTTTCAGTCCCAATGAGCGTATCACACTTTTAAAGGTTTTTACCTAAAAGCAGGGTGAACTTAAGAGGCGCCGATTGCACATTTATCTTTACCACTCCTTGGGCCTCTAATGCTCAGCCCCCTTCGGACTGAAAAAAGATATAATTTTTACCTGGCCACCGCCCTTCCCCCACCCCGGCCATGTTTCATACTTCTATTTTTATAATCAACTGTTGCTCGACGGACGATGTGGTCAACGCCAGTTGATTAACGACTTCGTCAACACTGCGCCAGTTATCTTTACTTTTCATATGAAGACAGGGCTATATATGATACACTGGGAGGTTTGGACTGCATGATAGCTTTCATAAAGGCTGCCGTACTCCTAACATAAGTTTTATGACAGAAGGAAAGAAGTAGAAGAAGAGGAAGAATGAGGAGGAGGAGTAAAAAAAAAAGATGAAAAAATTGAAAAACAAATGTCCGTATGATGTGGATTTGAACCCAGGTCAAATGGCCAGAGAGCAAGCTTTAGCAGCGACTTCTTCAGAGATCAATGTTTACTATGCGTCTATGTCTATATGGTTCATAAACAGAACGGTGCGCTTCAGATCTTCAGCTGTGCCTCAAAGTTTATCTTGTAGGGACGTTCCAGCGGGCCAGATTTCTTCTCTCTAGCAGCGGCAACAAACATAACCATTAAAATAAATGTTCCCAAACACACACCGTCTCTCGCACACCGTCCAAGAAAGCGATCGTGCCGTTATTTGGGCTCAGCAGACTAACCTGTTCCTAAAGGTTCTTCTTACAAAGTTCAGTCAACCAACAGTTCAAGGAGCTTGGGCAAATTTGCTCCGAATAAACAAAGGGTAAGTAAGTACAAGAACTAGGCTCTACGAAAAGAGAGAAGTCTTTAAATAAACAACACGGGGAAGCAACTTCAGCACTGGGATCAAGGGGAGGGAATTAGCGTGTAAGTCTGGAGCGAGCACTGGGTCTGTACAAGCAAACATAACACACCTTGGCCCTCCCATCTCGACCTACAGGGTTGTTAGCTACCTGAGAGAGAGAGAGAGAGAGAGAGAGAGAGAGAGAGAGAGAGAGAGACAGAGACAGACAGACAGACAGACAGACAGACAGACAGACAGACAGACAGACAGACAGACAGACAGACAGACAGACAGACAGACAGACAGACAGACAGACAGACAGACAGACAGACAGACAGACAGACAGACAGAGGGAGCACAGACACACATATACGTGCAAAGCTCAGTGAATTATATGAAATAAAAGGGAACATTATTGTGCATAATATACACATTGATGTACTTTTACGTCGCATCATAGGACTCTGTTTCCGAATGGTGGTACTTTGTACCACCGGGTATTTAATGCTCGGTATGATGTCCTGATGGGGTTAAACGTCAGACAGTCATAGAAAACAATTTTTTATATATATATATATATATATGGTTATTTATAAGCCCCATTCCAACTGTCGTCGAGACGCTAATATAGCCTAAGGTTTAACAGGGTTTATAGGACTTGTACCGTTGTGATTCTCAGTTGAATGGTGGCATCTTGTGTCACTGGATGTTAATCGTTCGTCGTACGGTCCTGGTAGTGTCGAACGTCTCTCACTTTATATACACATGTGAAATTGTCTTTTTTAAGACAAGATCTTATATCTTTTCACACACATATATATAAACAGGCTGCATGTAATAATCTTCTGTCTCTTCCCCTCCACCAGGTTTTATTCCTGTCCTCAATCCCCAATTTACTGGGTTTTATCTTTCCTGCTTCTTGCACTTGTTTCCCTATCTTCCCCATTTTTACCTGTCTAGAGTTCCACTGTTAATTGCCCATAGTCTTAAGCTTGGATACATTTCGTTTAACAGTGAAGTGCGAGGAGGGGCCTTTTGCCTAGTCACGAACCGGGCCCCTTGTGTTGTTCCATGTAGGGGGACAACGAGAACACCACCCCACCCCTTTTTTTCCCTAACAATCGTGTCGTAGGAGTCGACCAATTAGAGGGGATCCCTTCGGAGTGCATTTGCCTGAGAGGCAAGGAACCAACTGTGTGCATACAATTATGCCATGGCTGTAAAACGGGTACACACACGAAAGTCAAGTCCTTGAACAAAGACAAAGTCGAGAAGTGGACAAACAACAAGGAGTTTCAGCTGGGGTTTACATCCAGTGTGAACAAACAACAATTAAACGGGGTTTTTTTTTTTTACAATGTCTTATCCAGTTCCGGGATTTTGCCTCACCTCGAAGAAAAGGTAAAGACAGCAGTTACCAACGTTGCGTATGAAGAGTTTAGGGTTATCATATATTCTAGGCCAATATTTTTCAACTCGTGGCCCGCGGAAAAGTCCCTGTGGTCCGCGAAAATAATTACGCCTAATAATGTAACGAGGTAGGGTAGGTGATTGTTACTGTTCTAATGGGTACCAGGTAAAATCTTGTGAAGTAAAGGAGGCCGGTGCAATGTTTACCACTTCGACCACCAAGTGTCGATTGGTCTATGAAATAAATGTCTAGCCCTAAATGCCCAATACGCTGGAGGGCGTGAAAAATTGGTCCTTTACTGGGGAAATCTAACCACAGACCTCGAGGATTATGGCTGTTGGGGGTTGCACCCAGACAACCGTCTTACTAACGACTGTGCTTTTGCGGTTTTCGTTCACAGCGAACTAGTTTTCTCTTCATGGGCATGAGCGAATCTAACATACCACAGCTCGGAGCAGCCGGCCGCTATCTGTTCTTCCAGCTTACGTTATCGGACCGCTCTAAGGTCTTCTTTCTTCACCTCCGATTTCCGTGGATAGTTATTGCCAATTGTGTATTAGCGTCTGAAGGCTAGACGCAGAAACACGTCTGGAATTCCGATAGGGTGTATTGCCAGTCTTAGGCTTATGGAGACAGAGAATGGGGCATTATCTTCACGGATTTTTTTTATATTTTTTATATTTCAGACGCATCTGGTAGCAGTATACTACAGCATGGTTATTCAACTAGGTTGACTCAGGGGCCACAATTCTGAAAATGGGGATCGTCATGAGCCAGAAGCCTGAATTCCAGCCTAGAAAGCTCAGTGTTTTATTAATATCCTACCCCATAAGGGAAAATACACAGGTCACGGGACAGTCTAATATTTTAGGGGGTGGTAGATAGGCTGCAGGCAGTCGTAGGACTTGAGCTGCATGCATTCGTGGGACCTAAGTTGCACTCTCTCGTGGGACGTAGGTGGGTTGGGGTTAGAGCCAGTTCTAGATGTTTTTGGGATCACTGAAAGCATCAGAAAGCCGGAAACCCAGTCTTAAAACCCGCTAAAATGTTGGACTGTCCTGTGAAGTCATCTGGTGAAGTATATTAAGAAAGAACCGAAAGCTCAGAATACAATACAACTGGCAATATTTCGGGAGCCACTTGCGCTCCAACTGTTTGTTTAAAACAAAAATATCTAGGAATTAGCCCTACGACAGAAAACACACCTATTATTATATCTGGATTCTTCTTTTTTTTTTTTTTTTTTAGATTTCATAGTTTCAGAAAAGTTTAATGTTTGAATTTTGTTGATGATAATTTTCAGTGCGGCATGTCTTTCTTACAGTGCAGTTTAAGAGAATGTTCTTTCGTTTTTTTTTTCTTTTGGCGACAATAATTGTGGTTATTGTTAACGAGTAACTGCCCCCCCCCCATCCTATTTGTCATTAAAAAGCAGAGGGGGTGGGTAAACTGAATTGCTTCAGATGTCCCCTTTTCAGCTCAAAATATTAGACGAATGTCCCGTTTTCAGCTAAAAATAATAGATGGATATCCCGTTTTCAGCTGAAAATATTACTGGGATATCCCCTTTTCGGCTCAAGAAACCATGGACACCCTAGTAAACACACAAAATTAAGTAAGAATTAAGGGAAAGGCACTGGACTATTTTCACCCCACTGGCTAGTCTGACATCTGATACTACTCAAGTTTTTATAGAGCAGACAAAGGTTATTCTACTGACGCTGGGGCCCAGGCAACCGGCCGACGATTTCCAGTTTCCAACATTCCTGAGTCAGTTTAGCTGAATGGCTCTGGAGTAGACCCATCGGCATTCAGTGGGTAATGTGGTTAGAGCAGTCAGGCCGGCCGTCTTGAAGTCTTAGGGCTTTACCTTGTACCCGTTTTAGACAGGATATACAGAGACAATTCCTCATGTAAACGTGAGGCATGCCCTACTTATAAATAAGAACACAAACAAACTGGACTACAAGTTACTTCGTAACCAGTGCTGTGGTGTTCCAGTCTAACTGCGGCTACATGGCTATACGGTTGAACGGGGTTTCCGCAATTTGTACCTGTCTGATCCTCATTATTAAGATGTGAATCATACAGAATAGAATCATAGAAGGTACGGGGAGGGGTGGGGGGGGGGGGGGTGGTGAAATTCCAACATGTTAACCTCTTTTGACCTCCACATTTCTCAATTCCTAACTCATTACCTTATGTTGTCAATTGCTAACACTTTTGCTAACATAATTGCAAATGTTTAATACTGTTTTCTAGAAAATAAGACTGGGTCTTATATTAACTATTGCTTCAAAAAAAATGCACTAAGGCTTATTTATTTATTTGTGTGTGTGGGTGGGGGGGGGGGGGGGGGGGGGTGGGGGGGGGGGGGTCTTCTTTTCCGGATACCTAATCTATATTCATTCATGCACAAAATTCTTTATTATTCAAAGACAGACATGTCATCTTTTTTTGGAACATCGTCATAATTCTCATATACCCGCATTATCAAGTCCGCACCGGTGGCATTTGTACACCTACCGGCCATTCGGCAACAAGTCTCTTATTTTTGTATTATATTGTAAAAAGTCGTCCCCATGTGGGATGCAATTTTTTGTTTGAAGCCCCACCCTGGCTTCTGCCGGGGCCCTGAATAAAGCCAGGACATAGATATGGCCTAGCACTAGATATGGCCTGACGCCTGGGACCTCTCTACGGGTGGTCCTCATCCGTGAGGTGGCACTTTGTGTCACCGGGTGTTTATCGCTTGTGTGATGTCCTGGTGTGGTACAACTACCTACCTACCCTATTCTAGCTGATTTACTGTTATCAGCTTCCTTCCTGATAGTTTAATAAAATAATTACGTTATTATTCCGGCAGAAGCAGATACAGTCGAGTCCACTTAAGTCGAACTCGGATAAGTCGAATTTCGGTAAAGTCGACATGACCAGCTTAGTCCTGGCAATTTTCTCTAATGTGTGTGGTGTCTGGACAGAAACAATTACATGTTTAAAAAATCAAATTATAACTCTTAAATAAACAGGAACATAATGGGGGTAGTTGCACCAACACAAACAAGTACATGTAAGGACTGCAGCATTTACAGACACCACAGTACCTTTGTGCAGGACCCCAGTAGGTAGCATCGTCACTTGAGTAAGGCATGAGCGCTAAATAGTTCATGGGCGGCGCAGCGAGAATTACCGAGGTTATGTTTAGAAGCAGTGGTTATATAGTAGAGCCAACAATGATCACACAACAGAGGAAGTTCACGGGGTACACCTCTGATATAATAGTAAGTCCGGTGTCAGAATTAGATTAGCTACCTGTGTCCAAAAATTCCCTGGTAATGTTGGAGAATTTGATTAATGTAGGCAAATCAATTATCACAACAAGTTGTTTTCCCCTCACGTATACCAAACTCGGTGACTGTATATAAAGCCGTATTTTTAATAATAGTTTATAGCTTAGAACAAGCTTAGTGCTATGGTCTCTGAAATATGTGAAAAAAGTTCTAAATAAAGAAGTTTACAAAACTGATTAATGTATATATTGGCAGTAAATTTATCAAAGAAATAATTCCTGGACAAGCTCTGGTTATGAAAAAAAGCGACATTCAAAAATGTTTATGTCAACTGTTATTTCAAATACTGGCAATATGTTTTAAAATTAAATACTGAAATAGTAAACTTACTTTTGTTTTTAATTATTTCGTTTATGAAAACAGGTTTTAAGCAACCGAGAACAAATGACTTGGAAGTACTCCTGGTTGTTGAAAATCTTCAACGTGAAAACCGATGAATAAATATATATTAGCTTAAACGTGGTGTCTCCACTGAATGAACAGAACACAATGTTTTTCCATGCGGGTATTTCAGCTTAAAGAGACCACCAAATCTGGACTCGGCTAACCTGCAATTGAGGAGCCCTTGCCATGGAGTAGTGAATCTTATATTCAACGCGGGACTCCCCCTCCACTTTCGATTCTGACCTGACGTCAGCAACCACCTACGCCGAGAGATTTCTACTTTCTCTCTCACCACCAGGCGTTCTCCGTGCAGTCGGTGAGAGGTGGCATTCTACCCTCTCCTTGGACTGGGTCACGCCGCGTCTGCTGCTGTCTGGTGTTTGTGCGCCGGCGTGCCGGTGGAAAGTCCAGCAGTCGGGGAATTTTTCTTTTCGCCACCTCAGGTGGCAGTGTCTGTGACTGCCGGATCCGGATCTCTGACAGTGTTATGAATGGTGTCTGGGAGCAGAATTTCTCTCCCCCCCCCCCTCTCTCTCTCTCTCTCTCTCTCTCTCTCTGGACGGGTGCTATTAACTATAAGAGACTCAACAGCAAACACTTACGAGCCAGCATAACTATCCCCACAATGGGACAGCGGGTTACTTAGTAACACCATGGGGCGCCCTAATATTGGTAGGCCAGGCCATTCAAAGAACCTGAAGCAGAGCTGACGATGTTGGTACTCTTGTATACATCTGGTACAAACATGTCATAAAAGTCGACTAATTAGGAGTGTTTATTTCGAAGTCAGAATGCACTGCCGGGGAGGCAAGGAACAGTATGCATACATGCTGGCAAAACTCAAGTTCTAGCTAGAACAAGACTCAAGTCCAAAAACTGGACGAAAAACCTGAGTTCACAGCCGGCGACAACGTGAAGAAGAAAGAGACGGAGAAAAGGAGGTTTAGGAGGAGCAGGAGCAGGAGAAGAAGAAGAAGAAGAAGAAGGAGGAGGAGGAGGATGGGAGGGATCAGCTTGAAGCCTGTCACCCCTTTCCTAAATCCATTATCTCTATTTCTACATTACACCCCACTATACGAACTTCAGACCACGTTCCCATGAATCGAACAGTCAGTAAAGTTTTAATATTAATTTTAGCTGAGCGTAACAGACGAGCCAGGTAAGGCTACCTTGCCGGCACCTCGACGTCCCCCGTTGTTCGGTGTGTACCCAGGCGGTAACTCAAA
This sequence comes from Candidula unifasciata, assembly GCA_905116865.2. Lineage (NCBI taxonomy): Eukaryota > Metazoa > Mollusca > Gastropoda > Stylommatophora > Geomitridae > Candidula > Candidula unifasciata. Next base: position 1,565,244 of record CAJHNH020006668.1, on the reverse strand, counting down.
TCAGGTGATAAATTTAAAGTGACATTCTCAAATATGGGACGTGGGCAGAAGCGTTGCGGCGGATGAAAGACGAGGGGTGGGAGAAAAACTGAGGAACAAAAGACGAGAGTTAGCAACAAAGTGAGAGAAATGTGAGTTTTCCGTCTTAGAATCCTGTGTTTTCCAGTGCTTCAAATAAGGGTAGGCATCTTGAATTTTTAGTTCAGGTCGATGACTTCTGGTGTACAAGACGAAGGGCACACGAAATAACGCACAGCCTAGGTCATTCCTTGTTGTGTTAGATGTTTTAAGTGGCCTGTTCGAAGTCAGGTCACGCATCGCTTTGCCGTAACTATATATGTTCCTGTTTAAACAACGGATTAACATCATGGCACAACGGGTGGTAATCCATAAGTGCTCTGTCCAAAGAATCTCAGAGCAGTGCAAGAACTCCGTAGCACCGGCGATGATCCTGAAAATACTTTGGGTATATTTTTAGCTATACAATTTGCACAGGCAGCGCCGTTAGGCTACTTTTTGACTTCCAACTGTCAAGGGATATTTTACATGCCCAGTAATACACACGGGCGTCCGATATTACTACCCGGAGACCAAGAAAAATTACTAGAAGTTCGTGTAAAAAAATTCCAGCCTTCACCGGGGCTTGAACCCAGGACCCACACACTCGAGGCAGACGCAATGTCTCGAGATCACTTAGCTCCCTAACTATATATGAATGTTGCTCTAGACTAAGCTGCGCAAGTCGGTGTCTGTGGCTGCGTTGCGAACCTAGCTGCAGGCTGTTTAGCACCATGCCGTCTTGCGTTGGTTTCGACAATGGTACCGAGAGTCGCCCATTTAGAAAGCAATGGCAAACTACTATACGTTCAAATTTACCTAGAAAAACTGCAACAGCTGAACAAAAACGGGGATGGGTCTAAAGCATCCTGTAAAGTCTACGCAACTAATTAAAGATAAAGGTAAAGGTGAGAGGATCGACTTAGTCGCACCGAATTTTATCCCATTTGGCTCTGCCGCTTTCCGCAATACAGCTTGCATAGAGCACAACCTCCGTAGCTCCGGCAATGACCCCTAGGCATCTCTGTGAAAATTGCACTCAAGAAACGAATGGCGCCGCTGTGAAGCGAACCCAGGACCTTCACGGCGCGAGGTAAACGGCTTGACCACTACGTCAGGGAGACCCCTACACAACTAAAAGAGTAATGGAACCGATCTCTCTATCTTATTCTACGTCCTCTAACTCTATGGCGAATTACACTTGGGTAGAAGATGTGCTGGTTCCGTCTTCATGCACAGTGTTATTGTGTCTGAATCCTCTGAAAGTATTTTACCCCGTCAAGGCGCTGACATTCCACTACCACCACCACAGTGACGTCTACGACGATTAAAACTACTGCTACTACTACTACTACTACTACTACTACTACTACTACTACTACTACTACTACTACTACTACTACTACTACTACTACTACTACTACTACTACTACTAGTACTACTACTACTACTACTACTACTACTTATGCCACCACCACCACCTCCACCGCCACCAACAATAAAAACAATAACAAAACCATCCCACCGATATTATCACAATAGCGACTAAAACTATTGTTACTACTACTGCTACTACTACTACTACTACTACTACTACTACTACTACTACTACTACTACTACTACTACTACTACTACTACTACTACTACTACTGATGCTGCTGCTACTACAGCTACTGCAACTGCTACTACTTCTGCTGCTGCTACTACCGCTAGCACAACTTTTCAGCCTCGCTCAATTTTGGGTTGAATTTTTTTTTATTTACTTTTAATCCCCACGCCCGCTTGGGTGGGGGTGGGAGGGGGGTCCCTAATATAACCTTACGAATGAACGGGGTTTCTGGGACTTGACCTAGGGTGATTCTTATTCGAGTAGTGACACTTTGTTTCATCCTTTGTTTGTCGCTTGTTGTGTGGTTGTGGGGGGGGGGGGGGCAGGTTAACGTCACTACCGCGACCTCTACTGCTGTCGCAAATAATAAGTAAAGAATAATAATTCTACTACTACAGACATGAGACAGAACTGTAAACAGAAAGGGACGGAAGAAGACAGAAGAGGGAAAAAAATAGAGAGTGGACGAAAGAGTGAGGGATTACAGCCAGGAGACACAATAATGTGGCGACAGGGGCGCCTACTAGCGCATCATTAGCACATATAACTACATCGGTCCAAATAACAAAATCCCAGAAGCGTGAACAGACATGATCGCCGAGGCCAGCAGTCAAGAAGTTATCAGACGACCCCCACACTGTTCTAGTCCTCATTACTTCCAACGTTTAACACTATGTGTTACAATGTCCTTTGAGCTTCATTGCGAAGGAATAGCTGGGACTCCCTTACCTACCTGCTAAACATTATCTCCCCTCGATACCGGGCTGACACTGATTACGGCCCCTGGAAAAAATGTCCTATAATTTGCTGCTGGGAATTTGGGCTCATAATGACCCGCCAAATACGGTGTCACATTAATAAAGCGTCACCTATCATGTATCCCTTGTTGCACGGTGTGTGTTAGAGCGTCCTTCAATGGGGCAATCATGACCGGGGTATTTAGGGTCGCGCAAGGATCTCATTTAACGGGCGGGAGCTATCGCATAAAGTAGAAGGACCCTTTTCCACGTCATTATGCCTATTGGACTAAGTGTACAGTAAAAGTAAAGGACATATTGAGTATGTAGGGCGAGACCTACATTTTATAGACCAAACGGCACTTGGTGAGTGATGTGTTCAGCATTACGTCGGCCGCCTTTACTTTCCAGGATAGCACCTGGTACCAACTCAAGGCTGGGTCGACCTAGGAGCCAAGTTCATTTTTGAAAAATGCCCGGCCCCCGTCAGGAACCGAATCCACAATTCCGGTCTGCAGGCAGCGTCTAGCCTCTTGACTACAGCGGCTCCCCCCTTTGGTATACAGTGCTAGATCTATATTTTAAAGATAGACCAATCGGCAGTCCGTTACAGCTATTACTACAACTAATAATTCTGCTACTAACACCACTAACTACCGCAACAACCGCTGCAGCTACAAAGTAAAGAATAATACTTCTACTAATGGAATCTCGTCGTATCCCTGTTGATGCAATTTTTCGTTATTTTGAAGCCCCACCCTGGCTCTTACCAGGGGCCGCAGCATAGCCCGGCTTTAAATTTGGCCTAATGGCTAAACGCGGTTTCTGGGATCTCTCCACGGTGATCCTTATCCGCATGGTGGCACTTTGTGTCATCAGATGTTTATGGCTTGTTTGATGTCCTAGTGGGGTAAAACTACTACTACTACTACTACTACTACTACTACTACTACTACTACTACTACTACTACTACTACTATACTACTATTACAACAACAGCTACAATTATTACAACAACAGCTACAATTATTACAACAACAGCTACAATTATTACAACAACAGCTACAATTATTACAACAACAGCTACAATTATTACAACAACAGCAACTATTATTAATATAACATCAAATACTACTGTCAACAATACCACCACTGCTAAAACTACTACAGCCACTAACACAACAATTACAACAACAATAACTACTACTACAAACTTGGTGCCCCGAAAAAACCACCTCCAAAAAAGCCCTAATAGAATCTTCAGGATGCTGTTGATATAAGCCCTACCCCCCCCCCCCCCAAAAAAAAAAAAACCAGAATTAGTTAGAAAGAGCTAGATTGAGAGAATCGGGACAAACTAATGTAAGGGCATGTCATATTTTAGGGGTACCACTACTGCGACAACTACTACGATAACAAAGCTACCACAACAACAATATATCATGTTCAACTCTAAGACTAATGATGCTGCTATGCCTAAAACCACTGCCCCTGCTTCTGTTGAATGTTAAATGTTCAATTAAGAATTAACATCATAGCACTTGGGACACTTTCATAAGCGCTCCGTCTCCATCTTCAGCAGCAGACGAAGATTCTGATTCCGAAGGCACCAGTAACTGTCTGACAGTATATCCGTCTCGCCCCTTCCCTGAGTGCGGAGCGTCGGTCAGATCACATGGTAACTCCTCGCAGCGCCATTCTCCTCAGATCGTAATGATCTGTCTGTCTGTCACGCGCCCCCAGAGGGCCCTTACAACATCTAACTTTTGTCATACATCAACTCGCCATTAAGTGTTGCGTAACCGGCTAGTCTACCTGATTGTTCATTTCCCAAATCACCGGCATACCCTGGAGAAAATGCTTGCCGCTCTGCACGGAACATGTCTTTCTCCACTTTTCTCAGCACTGTTTCTGTTGTTGATTCTGTTAAAATAAGTACTATTTGAACCACCATCACCACATCAAAAGTCACACAGATATGTCCCTCTTTATATACCACCAACATACGCCTATGCAGCACTGCACATTGTTAGAATGCTCGGACGTTCGCAATACTAAACTGTTTGCTTTGGATCTCTCTGGATTTGTCCAGATTAATCTTATGCTTGCCGTAGTTATGTAGCGGCCCAGGATAATTCACGTGCCACCAAGTGGCTTGTTTGCCGAAGATTTACCCAGGAATTTCGCTATTAGAAAATTGTTTCTGCTTTGCGAGGAATTTCACAATTGGAAAATTATTTCTGCTTCGGATTTGCTAAGTTATTTAACACTGGTAATGTATGACGTCAAGTCCATTTTTAGTTCCTTTAAGTTAAGTTAATGTGTCTGTTTTTTTTTTTTTTTTCAACTAATGTCAGCTGGAGAGTATGTTGTTTAAAGTAACCCAAGCTGGAAAGTGTGTGAAATTATGTGTTTTTTAAGTAATTGAGGAGCCGCTGGCCGAACGGTTAGAACGCTGGGCTTTCAAGTGGTAAACCGAGGTTCGAATCCTCGGTAAGGCTGGGGATTTTTTTTCAAAATAAAATCCTCAAAACTGCACTAGCCATGCGGCCGTAAATCATCAGGCTCAAAGACACCGTAAAAAGAAGTACAATTAAGACAGCAATTGGCAGTTTTTAGGTAATCTTAGTTATGATAATATTGTATGTTGCTTTAAGTTATCTATGGCTAATCCGTTATAGGTAACTTAAATCTAGTTGATAGGTATCCAAATGCCTGCCGGGCGCGCTACCTAAGTTGGTTAAACCAGCTGCGCGGCGACCGCCTAACAAACTCCTAGTGCGTCTGAGTTCAGGCTGGGAGGTAGGCAGAAAAACCATACATTTTCCAGATTTACGGTTTATATCATAGAATCAAGAGTTGCGATATACATAGTACTGAGCCAAAGGTACCCTTTTCCATGCCTTAAGGCGTATTGGGCATATACGGCTAGAGAAAGGAAGGAATGACATAAGCAATGAAGGCAGCAGTGAGGGAAAGCAGAAAAAAATATTTCCTTACACGGTATTGATATAATATATATCCCTCTTTGTTCATTTTCTTATTATAATCCCTCCAACTCCCCCCCCCCACCCACCCCTATATAGCGCATTCATGTTATTTTACTACATGTTCGCTACCGTTCATTAATTTTCTTCCATGCTGCAGGTAAACTTACCAGTCACAGCTGGCCCGCCTATGGTGACGGTCGGGTTAACACTCAGCGCCTCAAACACTGTCAGTGTAGATATGACAAGTGTTTAGTGTGTACAGACATCTATAGCGTATTGTGCTATGGAAAGCCACTTGGATCATAGTGCAAATAACGTGGCAATTAATGTACAAACAACACCGCTGAAAGCTACCGTATAAACTGTACCTTTGAAGAAATTCAGGGACACAATACAGGTAATGACTTCAGTCAGTGGACTCACAGTTGGAGATGAGTCCAGTGACCACAAAGAACGATCAGCTGCTCTTAGTATAATCCAGGAAAATTATTCCGAACAGTCGTGGAAATATTCTTACCCAGATGTATTAACAACCAGTGCTGTTTAAAATGGTGGTGCTGGCATCTTTATCACAAACCAAGACAACCACCGCCACACAAAGTATAACCCACTTGTACATTCTGTTCCTACTACACAACAGAGATCCTAGCACTAGAGTAGGCTGCGAAATGTTACACAACACCAGTTCTGACTGCCACCAAGAGGTCATATTCACAGATGCACTATCGGTGCTCCAAGCCCTCAAGAGTGGTAAACTTCCTCACTTGAGATTTGAACTAAGCACGGTGGCTGCCCAAAGCCTATTGTACACATGGTTTCATCCCACGAAACCGCGGATAAACTTACCAAGAAAGGGGCATACTTTGAGAAGAAAGGGGCATACTTTGAGAAGAAAGGGGCATACTTTGAGAAGAAAGGGGCATACTTTGAGAAGAAAGGGGCACACTTTGAGAAGAAAGGGGCATACTTTGAGAAGAAAGGGGCACACTTTGAGAAGAAAGGGGCATACTTTGAGAAGAAAGGGGCATACTTTGAGAAGAAAGGGGCATACTTTGAGAAGAAAGGGGCATACTTTGAGAAGAAAGGGGCATACTTGAGAAGAAAGGGCATACTTTGAGAAGAAAGGGGCATACTTTGAGAAGAAAGGGGCATACTTTGAGAAGAAAGGGGCACACTTTGAGAAGAAAGGGGCATACTTTGAGAAGAAAGGGGCACACTTTGAGAAGAAAGGGGCACACTTTGAGAAGAAAGGGGCACACTTTGAGAAGAAAGGGGCATACTTTGAGAAGAAAGGGGCATACTTTGAGAAGAAAGGGGCATACTTTGAGAAGAAAGGGGCATACTTTGAGAAGAAAGGGGCATACTTTGAGAAGAAAGGGGTAACTTTGAGAAGAAAGGGGCATACTTTGAGAAGAAAGGGGCATACTTTGAGAAGAAAGGGGCATACTTTGAGAAGAAAGGGGCACACTTTGAGAAGAAAGGGGCATACTTTGAGAAGAAAGGGGCATACTTTGAGAAGAAAGGGGCATACTTTGAGAAGAAAGGGGCATACTTTGAGAAGAAAGGGGCACACTTTGAGAAGAAAGGGGCACAATTTGAGAAGAAAGGGGCATACTTTGAGAAGAAAGGGGCATACTTTGAGAAGAAAGGGGCACACTTTGAGAAGAAAGGGGCATACTTTGAGAATAAAGGGGCACATTTTGAGAAGAAAGGGGCATACTTTGAGAATAAAGGGGCACACTTTGAGAATAAAGGGGCACACTTTGAGAAAAAAAAGGGCTATCCAGTCTATCAGAAGTGAACAGAATCTGGTCAGAGATGACTACCACTTTCTTGACCGACAAGGGCAGGTCACTGTTCTCAGAACAGGACATAACAAACTTAACAAACATATGCAAAGGTTTCGACTAAATAGTTCACCTTATGCCCATGTGAGATGTGTGCGCAGACTAAAGAACATGTCCTGCAAGAATGTCTCGTGTACGGCTCATTAGGAAGGGAATACTGCCCCACTAAGTCAACACACCACTCAAAGATAGATGGAACTAAAAAGGGAAATCCTAAAAAGTGTCAAGTTTATCACAGGTACTTGCATGTCAGTGTAAATCAGAAAGAGAAAACAAGAAGAAGAAGAACAGCGACGAATGGAGGTGGGTGGTATCTGCAGCACTGAACCTAATGGGCTTGGATTAAAGAAGAAGATAATTAAATAGAAAGGTGGAGGAGGAGGAAGAGAAGAAGAAGAAGAAGAAGAAGAAGAAGAAGAAGAAGAAGAAGAAGAAGAAGAAGAAGAAGAAGAAGAGAAGAAGAAGAAGAAAGAAGAAGAAGAAGAAGAAGAAGAAGAAGAAGAAGAAGAAGAAGAAGAAGAAGAAGAAAAAGAAGAAGAAGAAAAAGAAGAAGAAGAAAAAGAAGAAAGAAGAAAAAGAAGAAGAAGAAGAAGAAGAAGAAGAAGAAGAAGAAGAAGAAAAGAAGAAGAAGAAGAAGAAGAAGAAGAAGAAGAAGAAGAAGAAGAAGAAGAAGAAGAAGAAGAAGAAGAAAAAGAAGAAGAAGAAGAAAAAGAAGAACAGAAGGAGGAGGACGACTAAGAGAAAGGGAAGTAGACGAATACTATCTAAAAAGCGGAATAGAAGGAAACTGGCAACACCATATCATATGTTGTGCTCTTGAATATTTCTGACCTAAGATTCCCCACCCAACAGCACTATCTGTTATGGGAATATTCGATTACCTGCTATTAATTATGGTTAATATTAAAACCAAAATCACCAAGATCACGAAAATGATGAACGGGGAGCGATACTGTTACATTTTGTTTTAATCCAACGCTTCATACCGCCACCTTCAACCCCTCCGCCCCCTCCTCCTTTTCCCAAATTTGTTTCTTGGCTCTCCAAAGCGTTCCTCCCATATAAGTTCAGCGCCTGATAGTTTCTATCATCATCCATTTACAACAAGTCGTCCCCATGTAGGATGCAATATTTCGATATTTGAAGCTCCACACTGGCTTTTGCCGGGGGGCCTTAAATATAGCCAAACGGCTGAAAGCGGTTTCCGGGAACTCTTCACGGGTGATCCTCATCCGCGTGGTGGAGAGAGAGAGAGAGAGACAGAGAGAGAGAGAGAGAGAGAGAGAGAGAGAGAGAGAGAGAGAGAGAGAGAGAGAGAGAGAGTTTTCATCATTCCGTCTTTCCGTCTTCTTGTATCCGCTTTCTATTTTACACTGACAGACAAGTTTTTGTAATAAACTAAACTGCTTTTAGGGTTAATTACTGACAGCTTTGCACTGCCGTATGTTCTGTGACGTACTTAGATCTCGCACATCATTTATACATGTCTGCTTTCTGCTGAGTCAGTGTGACGTCACGTATGCGCGGCGTCGACAGGGTCTTAATTTAGCAGAACTGCATCAGTAATAGGAGCCCAAACTCCCCGTGTGGGTTCTGGGTTGTGCGGGAAAACAAGTAGAGACTCACGGTCTCTCCAACAAACATGACGTAGGAGTCGACTAATTGGGAGCTTCTTTCGAAGTTGGAGTGCATCTGCCCTAGCAACAAGGAAAAACCATCTGCACACAAATAAGCCAGTAAAACGGATGTACACGCAAAACTCAGGTCTAGCACAAAGTCAAAATGGACGATAACTAAGACTTTCCGCCGGAACTTACAGCCGATGATCGAATAATAATAATAATAATAATAATAATAATAATAATAATAATAAGAAGAAGAAGAAGAAGAAGAAGAAGAAGAAGAAGAAGAAGAAGAAGAAGAAGAAGAAGAAGAAGAAGAAGAAGAAGAAGAAGAAGAAGAAGAAGAAGAAGAAGAAGAAGAAGAAGAAGAAGAAGAAGAAGAAGAAGAAGAAGAAGAAAAAGAAGAAGAAGAAGAAGAAGAAGAAGAAGAAGAAGAAGAAGAAGAAGAAACAGAAGGTAAAAAAGAAAAAGGAAGAAGAAGAACAAGAACAAGAACAACAAGAATGACGCCGAAACAAGAGGCAAAAAGGGGTGGGGGGGGGGGGAATGTGTATCTGAATAAGTGGACGGTATGTAGGATTACGAGCCTGTAAGGAAACCCTACAAGTGGTAACAGGAAATGATCTGGGAGGTAATAGTACCACTTGCCAGATGAGCTCTCAAAAAAGAAGGTTGGCACATTGCGCTTAGGTTTACAGCTTGGTTGCGATATCTGTTTTTCGGCCTAGCACATCAAGTTTCAGGAAACCCCTGATCAGACACCTTTTATTATATGCTATAGAGGGTAGGTGGTTTAATATCTTGTCCTCTACAATGGGGTGCCGAAACCCAGCCGAGGTAGTTGGGAAACAGCTTTAAATTTTAAATTTTGGTAGTTTTCAGCTCAGTGGAACCTTGATAAGAACTGGTGTAATGAGGTTTTCCACACGTCATCAGGGTCTCCACCTCTTTACTGCTGCTCCCTCAAGATGTGCTGAAATCTATAGCAAATTCACAGCTTTAGAGGGTAGTAATGATTTATCCACAGGTTGTATGTGTTCCATTGTCAACAACACCCAACCCGACTATTCAGCGGTAACAGAATCAGGTGAGGGTAATACAATCCCGAAAGACGAGTAAGAGGGTTTCAGCGATGCCCTGTAACACGTAAGTACCAAGGGTGTTAGCACAAGTGGCATGGCTAAAGTCGAGAGGAACGACTTCAGTGCATTGCATTCTCCCGTATAGCCCTGTTTCTCTCTCTCTCTCTCTTTCTGTGTCTCACTCTCTCTGTCTCTCTCACTCTGCCAAATGACTAGACGCCTGCCCAGAGCGTTGCATGAATGTAGTTTTTCACCCCCCCCCCTCCGACTGCAGCCCGAAAGATTAACACATAGACACCCAAGTAGCTACTATTCGTATGGTAATCCAACTGGAGTGAATCCTCAAAAGCCAGGCAACCTTATTCCAGTTATACCACACGACAGTTACCAGGTAATCTGTATGTAGTCCAGCATAAAGTAAAGTAAAGTAAAGATCCCTTTTCACGCCCTTAGGTATATGGGAATAGCGCCCATATTTGTTCAGACCATCGGCACAAGGTGGGTAATGTGGTCAGCATAACGCCGGCCGTCTCTACTTCCCCAGGACAGCCATCCTGGTACCAATTTTAGGCCGGGTTGACCTGCGACGCCCCATACCACAATAAAAATCCACGCAGCCAGTAGTGGGTTTCGATCGCAGAACGTTGGAATTACGAGTCGGACTCGCAACGCCTAAGCATCGGACGCCGCATGTAGTCCAGTATAGGCAGGTATGTAACATATTATCCTACACATACTAACAAATATCTTACTTACGACAAAGTACACATCCATTTTCCTGTTACAGTTTCATTAAACTTTACTTAGAATATGAGAAAGTTTAAATATTTACACAATATGTGTCCTCTTTTAAGCACTGTGAATGTTAAAACCGGTAGTGGGTTTGAATGAAGGCACATCCCAAGTTTTACTGCCGAAATGTTTACAGAACAGAGATTTGCCAGGTTGTCTTTGCGTGTTGTTTTCTAGAAGTGGGATCCGGGAATTTCGCCTCTGGTTGACGTAGAAAATGTATTACTGGAGAGTATTTCGAGAATGTTTGGCAGGTTGCCCAGTCTTCATCCACTACGCCAGAGTTATGTCAGATACTTTCTTTATAGCACTTTCGTGTCACGTAATGTAACGAAGTTCTACATTCTGAAATGTTCCTGTAACCTGCTAGAATTATCAGATACCCGGTTACGTTTACTTCATTCAATAGTACTACCCAAGTGCTAAATCTTGTGTCGAAGAAATCGCTAAATGGTTTTTTAACGTTATGATCTCTGAAAAATTGTGGGCTCTTTATTAATCTTTTACCCCAGCTGACGTTACAGGACAGTCCAACATTTTAGAGGAAGGTAAGACTGGGTTTCCTGGTTTTCTGATGCTTTTAACGACCCCAAAACATCAAGAACTTGCCCTAACTTCAACGCAACTACGTCCCATGACTGCATGCAGCCTAAGTCCGGGGAAGTTTGCAGGAAGTAGGCGTAAGAAGGTAGAAATGGGGGATTTCCAACTGTCAAGACTAATAATAAACATAATTCTGATCGGTAATTTCCATTTTTCATTTTGTCGCTAGTTGATAAGTAATAGGGCAATGGTCATATCCTACTTATCACGTAATAAAAATATCTGTGTATTTATAAAATAGATAAACAACCGTGCCTATTGATTAAATCTGGAGATAGCGAATTTCTAGTGGGGGAAAACCCTCTACGACCCTCTACGTCATAAAACACGCCCAGCAACCGGATCTAGGAAAGTCCAGGATAGTAAAATGACCACACCAATTGTCCGCTCTTTGTCTAAAAAACGTTTCGCAAAATCACCTTCATCTTTGTCTAAAGGTATGCTGGTGTAAAAGGCAATGAAAGAGCAGACGCCCTGGCTGGCACTGTGACTATCAGTAATGGGCCCTCTATGTACAGGAGAGACATCATCAATGCCATAGGAGAGAGTTAACGCTGTGAGGCTTTTCAGTTTTGTGGAAAACGATTGTTCACAGATTAGACTGCATAACCTGAGTACACCACTTGGGAGCCACGAGACAGGAAAACCACGGGGCAGCTACCAGTCGTTACATTAACCAGAACAGAAAGGGAGTTGTTGGCCTAAAAACACTTAAAGACGTACTCAGGAGGAGATCGGAGCACTTATGGTCATGTCCAATGTGCCATGAAGATAATCTCAAAAAGGAACAATGAACAACTGCCTAAGCCCAAGGTTTGCTTGTTTGTGCTCCGTTCTTCGTCTAACTCAAGCCTGAGTCTGAATATTCTCTGCGCATTGCGCGAACTCCGTTGCACCGGCGAGGATCCTGAAATACTCATGGTAAATTTTTCACTCCAATTTTTGCCCGGGCAGCGCCGTTAAGCTGCTCTTTTCGATTTCAAACTGCCAAGGGACTTTTTTTTTCACGTGCGCAACAATACACACGGGCGTCCGATCTTACTTCCCATAGACCAGGGGGGAATAACTAGAAATCTACGTGAAAAAATTCTAGCCTTCACCAGGGCTTGAACCCGGGACCTCCACCATGCCTCGAGACCACTTAGCCGCCAGCTCAAGGTAGACACGTAATTGTTTAGGACCTGGTTGTTTCTCATCGTCTGTCCGCCTGAAATAACTGCAGTGTCCGCCTACAGACAACTGACAAATAGTGTGCTTCTAGGCTGACATGTCTGACTGGGTTAGAGAAACAAGTCCGGCAGCTTTACAGAAGTATCTAACATCGTTCATTCTGGCCTACCCCTGGTGGTTCTGTCTATCGTTGATCCTTCCAATCCTCAGGATGTTTTTCAGTGTCTCTCATTTTATGACACAAGAAGACTTTCTGTGATAGCCGAATTTCTTCTCCTTCTTCTTCTTTTTCTTCTTCTTCTTTTCATTGTTATTATTATGCACTCGCCATTTAAATATCGGTTGGTACGCTGTGTTATGGTTTGAACTAGGCTGCGATATCTGTACCTTTCGATCCAACAAATCAGATTAAAAAAAATAAAATTATTGTCGTCTTTTACGATATGTTTATAAGGATGTACTTGTAATACACCCCTCTTCCTCCACGAATAAACTTTCAGAAACCATATGAGAAGAATACTTGTATAATACTCAACTTTCAGTAGCCTCTTTAAGCATGTCGTAACAGGCGACTATTTGAGGGTTTACTGAAATCGAATGTGCTGAGCAGAAAGGCGCATATATCGCAGCCTAGCTGACAACTACAATAAAACTTCCCTTTTATAAAGAAGAAGAAGAAAAAGAAAAAGAAAGATAAGAAGAAGTAAAAGAAAAAGAAGAAGAAGAAGAAGAAGAAGAAGAAGAAGAAGAAGAAGAAGAAGAAGAAGAAGAAGAAGAAGAAGAAGAAGAAGAAGAAGAAAGAAGATTAGGATGATGATGAAAATATAGTGGAATAAATAAGTATAAATGGCAAAATCACTAAGTAAATGGTTAGTGGAAATTCCTCTTCCACTTATAAAGGAGGTGGCTACCATTAGTCATGCATTGTTTAGCAACCACTACACATATCAGTCTTCTTTGTAACAACTTCATATCCGGGTGTGCTTGAGCAAAAAAGCCCTGCGTGTGATGGACGTTGTATTATCATCATCATCTGACTTAGGAATCGACATCATAATACACCGGGCATACCCACAGAAGCTGTCTCCCGCAGCATATGATGTAAGGTTTAGCGTAGATGCTAACTGTTCCCGTGATTATACACACGCTGATCTCTTCCTCTCATCCGTCCCTCCTTGCCGGATCTACACTTAATTTCTCGATAACACATTCTTGCCTATGTTATTTCATCTAATCTCGCGTCTTCTGCCAAAAGTCGTCCATATATGGTTTTCAGAATCTCTACCTTGTCCAATACGAGTGTTTCTGTAGCTTTCGCTTTTGTAGCCAGAAAATCCGCTCTTTCATTCCCTCGCACTCCTGCATATCCCGGACAGTATATCCACGTGATTCCCTGCAATGTTGGCGTACTAATGCATGGTATCCACTCATGCCACATTTATCGTCATCATCATAGCCTACAAGCTGTGTAGCAACACTTGCACACATCACTTGCCCTTGTAACAGCTTCATATTCGGGTGTAGCAACACTTGCACACATCACTTGCCCTTGTAACAGCTTCATATTCGGGTGTAGCAACACTTGCACACATCACTTGCCCTTGTAACAGCTTCATATTCGGGTGTAGCAACACTTGCACACATCACTTGCCCTTGTAACAGCTTCATATTCGGGTGTAGCAACACTTGCACACATCACTTGCCCTTGTAACAGCTTTATATTCGGGTGTAGCAACACTTGCACACATCACTTGCCCTTGTAACAGCTTCATATTCGGGTGTAGCAACACTTGCACACATCACTTGCCCTTGTAACAGCTTCATATACGTGTAACGCAGAAGTCAGCGTCGGTGGCTTAGGCGTTACAAACGCGCTTCATAATGGCGAGGTGCCGGGTTCGATTCCAGCTGCGGACAATTTGTCTTGCAATGGTTTCAACACTGGTACCAAAAGCTCACCGTTCAGTAAGCAGTGGCAAACTACTGAACGTAAAATTTGCACAGGAAAACTACAACAGCCAAAAAATGCTGGCTTTGGTTCTGCAACGTCCTGCAAAGGATGCGCAACTAACTTTAAAGGACGTTGCATCGCCATCATCATAAGGGAAGACACCATATATTGGAAAAACTTACACATATTTTTTGCCAGCGTAACAGCTTCATATTCAGGTGTACTTTCGCAAAACAGACATATATTTAATGGACGTTTTATCCCCATCGTAGTGATCATCATGGTGGTCACCATCATCATCATTTTCAACCATCATCATCACTGTCATTATTTTATAATCATCAAAGTCACTATACCATCATCATTATCCTTTTTTTACTACTACTACTACTACTACTACTACTACTACTACTACTACTACTACTACTACTACTACTACTACTACTGCTGCTGCTACTACTACTACTACTACTACTACTACTACTACTACTACTACTACTACTACTACTACTACTACTACTACTGCTACTACTATTACTACTGCTGCTACTACTGCTTAACAAGATTATATAGAAACAGAATGATAATGATAATTGATTGTCTAATTTCCTGTGAGGGTTCCAGGGTCCCATTGTAGGCTTGGGGGGGGGGGGGGGGGGGGGTAGGAGAACAAGAATACAGACTCACTGCTTCCCTAATGAGAATGTGGTAAGTCGACTAATTAGGGGGTTTTTGTTCGAAGTCGAAGTCCATCTGCCTGAGAGAAAATTAGCCAACAGTCTACAAATAAGCAAGATCTGTAAAACGGATGTGCAAGATAAACTCAAGTACAAAGCTAAGTTGGGGGACGAACAACCAAAAGTTTTTGCCAGTTTACAGCCGGTGAACGAGAAGAAGAAGAAGAAGAAGAAGAAGAAGAAGAAGAAGAAGAAGAAGAAGAAGAAGAAGAAGAAGAAGAAGAAGAAGAAGAAGAAGAATGTCTAATAATATGATTCTAGGATTCAGCTAAACTATATCTACAGAAGAATGGTAGTCTATTAAAATAGCATTTAACCACCATAACACAATTAAGTTTTTCAATAAAACACCACGCTTAGTAAAGCACAACCAAACAATAGTAAAGAAACCACTTACGGTATTGTAATCAAATGGCATTAAAAACGCCTTGTGTGCAAGTATTATACACATTATGCTCGTAACACAATAGTCAGACAATACATTTACCAGAAAGCAAAGGTAAAAGTGAAATATAGAAATTATTACGTCCTAAAACAACAGTCAAAGTGAAAGAGAGAGAGAGAGAGAGAGAGAGAGAGAGAGAGAGAGAGAGAGAGAGAGAGAGAGAGAGAGAGAGAGAGAGAGAGAGAGAGAGAGAGAGAGAAAACAGTATTGCAACCAAATGACAAGCATTAGGCCAGCGTGTTCAACAGACATAAATAAACGTAAAACACCCTTTCCCCCACTAGACCTAAATTTGATGGAACAATCGTCACTTGGTGGTTGATATGGTCAGCATCACACGGGACAATAGACGCAGTGAGTCTGAAAACAACGGCAATAGTAACACGAAGAACTTATTCATACCATTCAGTTAAACTTTAACAAAGAAATTAATGCTTTGTAAGACAACAGCAACTGTATGTAATTGTTTGTTTGTTTTAGTATCCAGAAGCCATGAGTTGTTAACCCTTAGGCTCGGTATTATGGATATCACAACCTTGCGGCTTTGATTCCATTGTAAATACCGTAAATCTGGGAGAAAATGTGGCTTTCCTGCCTACCCCCGGGATTGAACCCGGACCACAAGGAGTTCGTCACCCGGTCTCCGCGCAATCCGGTTTAGCCAACTACGCTAGAGAGCCGGGCAACTGTATGTAATACAATGTATGAATTGTTCGTAAAAATAGCAGCTTGTGGAAACGGCAGAAGTTTAATCTTTCGTAAAACGACAGCCAGTGTAATAAGAACGAAATTACTGCTCTGTAAAACCGCAGCCAATGTAAAATGAAGAAATGAATGCTTAGTAAAACAACAGCCAAAGGTAAAATATAGAGAAACAACTTACGGCATTGTAACCAAATCACACAAGACCGCGCCGTGTACAATCAGTTGATCAGACGTGCCTTGCCGACTGTACGTATACCTTCCACTGTATTACCGTTATCTAAGCTATTTATAATTTATCACACACTTTCTGTGTTGTTCGAGCCAGAGGTTGTTACTACATCTTTCAGGTGGTTGGACGAAGGGAGTGCCGGCAACTTAACACATAGACACAAACCCACGCACATAATACGGAAACCCCACTCATACACATGCGCTGGCTAAATTTTCTCTCAAATAAAACACATATATGCAGATCAAGTGTTATAGTCCGTTCCATAAGTCGCGTCCATATTTAAAAACTGTAACTCCGGATCAGTTCTCTGTAAATTGTTGAAATTTAACATGCTACCAATTATACTCTAGGAGTTTTCACCGGAGACCCGGACGAGTATCATTTATTTAGTACCTCATAGTCCAAAAAAGTCATTTCATAGTTACTGTATATTTTTGTAGATGTGCTGTGTTGTCTTTGTTTGCTGATGAAGGCTTTTCGCCTCAGCGTCCTTTTTTTCATTGTAATTGATTTTGTAAAGCTGATAATTGATATAAATTAAGTGTTTTTCTTATCCCCTTTTCTTCTCTTCCCTATAATTTCCTACCCGTTGTAAAAAACCAATTAATAAGCATATTCTAGTAAAAAATTTTTTTAAATGTAGTTTTCATTGTGTATTTTTTGCGGTGTATGTGGGAAAAACAGACACCGATTGAAAGCAAAAAATCAGCCTGCTTATAGTTAAGTGAGCAACAGGGACTTTTCAAAACATCAGATTGCATGCATTTCATCTGCGGTTCACTCTCATGTGATTGTCCCCAGACTAGACTCACGTGAACACAATTTTGTTTATTGTACGCGGGATAGGCTATGGGAATAATCGCCAAGCAACGCTGCAAATTTAAACTGATTTTGTAAAAAATCTTCACGAGTGTGTAAATTACTGTTCATTCCATTTTTTTAGGGGTACAAGCATTATTAGTCAAACAAAGATCAAAGAAATTCGTCGCCTTAAGAAAACAGCAGCAATTGTGCAACTGTAAATTTAAAACATTCATTAAAAACTTGGGAATTTTAAGTCTGCATGCGAAAATTCTAGCGGATCCATACATGAGTTTTCGAGATATGTGTTAAAGTATGCGGCACGACTTTCGAAACACACTTTGGTTTCTTTTTCTGACGCGATGGGGGGAAAAAAACTCAGACCCCGAACCCAGTTTATGGCTACATGCCAAGCAGGAAAATCAACCTGCTAACATGTC
Organism: Candidula unifasciata; assembly: GCA_905116865.2. Lineage (NCBI taxonomy): Eukaryota > Metazoa > Mollusca > Gastropoda > Stylommatophora > Geomitridae > Candidula > Candidula unifasciata. The sequence continues at coordinate 1,547,423 of CAJHNH020006668.1, read as the reverse complement.
TTGGATATTTGTTTTGTTTGTTCCATTCTTCTCCCGTCTGGCAGCTTGCACAGTTTTTCTCCTTTTAACGTGGAATCCAGACGGCGGGGTATGTGGCTGAAATCACTTTTTATGGGCCATAAAATCGCAACGTACTGACGAGAAGGCCGGGGTTCGATTCCACGTGAGGCCTTGCGTGTAGTAAGCTGATTCGTTTTTCCTTCTTTTTCCTTTTATTCTTCTTCTTCTTCTACATTAACATTTGAAAAGGCGGTTTGAATATTATGTTGTGATTTACAGCTAGGCTGCGATATCGGTTAACGCAAGGAAGGAGAAGAAGAAAAAGAAGAAGAAAAGAAAAAGAAGAATAGATTATGGACAGTGTGCACAAAGAATTAAGTGATTTTTTTTTAAACAAACCTATTGGAAATTGCGTTTCGGTGAACGAGTGTGATTCTGGAAGAAATAATCTCTGTCAGCCAAAGTATCACTTTGACCCAAAAGGTCTGGAAAGAAAGCCTTCATGTCTGAGTATTTCGTCGACCGTCTTTACTTCCCTAGGACTACATCCTGGTACCCATTTTAGGCTGGATCGACCTGCGACGCCCCATACCATGATAAAAATCCACGCAGCCAGCAGTGGGTTTCGATCGCAGTACGTTGGAATTACGAGTCGGACTCGCAACGCCTAAACCACGGGCGCCGTGGAAATATGAAAGGGTTACCCCCCCCCCCCCCCCCCAAAAAAAAAAAAAACAGTCAATACCAAGTATTTTACAGATAAATAGCAGTGGGATATAGACGTTCAATGAAGATGCCTTGCAACAAATTATTTCATGAAGAGAATTACCCGCGAAAAAAAATCCAATCTATATTCTTTGCAAACACGATGAGAAGGCGAAAACTGAAGTACAGTGTGACTACAGGGATGTTGAAGTGTGACTACAGGGATGTTGAAGTGTGACTACAGGGATGTTAAAGAAGTGTGACTACAGGGATGTTGAAGTGTGACTACAGGGATGTTAAAGTGTGACTACAGGAATGTTGAAGTGTGACTACAGGGATGTTGAAGTGTGACTACAGGGATGTTGAAGTGTGACTACAGGGATGTTGAAGTGTGACTACACGGATGTTGAAGTATGACTACAGGGATGTTGAAGTGTGACTACAGGGAGGTTGAAGTGTGACTACAGGGATGTTGAAGTGTGACTACAGGGATGTTGTGTGACTAGTGTGAACTACAGGGATGTTGAAGTGTGACTACAGGGATGTTGAAGTGTGACTACAGGGATGTTGAAGTGTGACTACAGGGATGTTGAAGTGTGACTACAGGGATGTTGAAGTGTGACTACAGGGATGTTGAAGTGTGACTACAGGGATGTTGAAGTGTGACTACAGGGATGTTGAAGTGTGACTACAGGGATGTTGAAGTGTGACTACAGGGATGCTGAAGTGTGACTACAGGGATGTTGAAGTGTGACTACAGGGATGTTGAAGTGTGACTACAGGGATGTTGAAGTGTGACTACAGGGATGTTGAAGTGTGACTACAGGGATGTTGAAGTGTGACTACAGGGATGCTGAAGTGTGACTACAGGGATGTTGAAGTGTGACTACAGGGAGGTTGAAGTGTGACTACAGGGAGGTTGAAGTGTGACTACAGGGATGTTGAAGTGTGACTACAGGGATGTTGAGGTGTGACTACAGGGAGGTTGAAGTGTGACTACAGGGATGTTGAAGTGTGACTACAGGGATGTTAAAGTGTGACTACAGGGATGTTGAAGTGTGACTACAGGGAGGTTGAAGTGTGACTACAGGGATGTTGAAGTGTGACTACAGGGATGTTGAAGTGTGACTACAGGGATGTTGAAGTGTGACTACAGGGATGTTGAAGTGTGACTACAGGGATGTCGAAGTGTGACTACAGGGATGTTGAAGTGTGACTACAGGGATGTTGAAGTGTGACTACAGGGATGTTGAAGTGTGACTACAGGGATGTTGAAGTGTGACTACAGGGATGTTGATGTGTGACTACAGGGATGTTGAAGTGTGACTACAGGGATTTTGAAGTGTGACTACAGGGATGTTGAAGTGTGACTACAGGGATGTTAAAGTTTGACTACAGGGATATTGAAGTGTGACTACAGGGATATTGAAGTGTGACTACAGGGATGTTGAAGTGTGACTACAGGGATGTTGAAGTGTGACTACAGGGATGTTGAAGTGTGACTACAGGGATGTTAAAGTGTGACTACAGGGATGCTAAAGTGTGACTACAGGGATGTTAAATTGTGACTACAGGGATGTTGAAGGGGAAGAGAGGCAGAGGGAGACCAACAGAGATGATGCTAGATTGGCAGCTTGGCATGGAGGGTGACTGAAAATACACGGGACAGAAGGCTGTGAAAAAACATGACCCCTATGCGGGAGTAGCCGTGGCCTTGGCGGCTAGACGCCCGCCTGCAGTTTGGCAGGTCGTGGGTTCGCGTCCTGATGGAGCCAGACTTTTTTTTTTCAAAAATGACCGTGACTCCCAGATGGGTACCAGCTGCATTCCTGCGAAGTAAAGTCGACCGGGGTGATGCTGACCACATCAACCACCAAGTGTCGACTGGTCTATAAAAATATAGGTATAGCCCTATATTCTCAATACGCCTAATGGCGTAATAAAGGGACCAACACCATTGCGATAAGGGCTATAGGTATAATACTGAGTTAGGTACCGACGCCACAGCAGTGGCAGCATTCGCACAAACACTCGGTCCCCATTCATAAATACACAGTATAGAGTTCCAGTTTCAGTTTACCAGCAGTTGTCTGACTGAATGATATCAGTAAAAAAATGTTTCTTAAAAACCAAGTTAAATGACTATCTCTGACCCGAAGACTGAGAATGAAACATTTTCTGCCCGAGGGCTATAAATGGGGAAACACTTGCTGAAATTATAAACACAACCTAGAAGGGAGATTGCATAAATGAATGTATGAATGAATGTATGAATGAAGGTAAGCTTGCAGAGCAGAATATAAACAGCACAATGATTCTATAGAGCACAGCTTCGCTTGAACGCCGTATTAGGATCTGGCGTAAGCAGACGCCTGTATGTCGCTAGGGGGTGGTAGATAATAAAGTCATTCATAACCCGGGTATATTATATCGCATGTGTTGTGGGCGAATGGAGGTAAAGACCCGGGTGCTTGGTTAGAACCTCTGATGGCAGGGCGACCTTGTGAAACTAACGCATTTTCAAATCTGCTGTAGCATGGATTTTTGGGGAGTGGAAATTTCTTGATAATGTGATGAATGGGAATCATTTGAAACTATCACTACTGCTGTTGCTGCTGCTGCTGTTACTAGTACTACTGTTGATGGTGGTGCTACTACTTGGCATTACCACGTGATTTCTCAAGTTATTCCAGGGGCATCGGACAGAGGAGAGCATTAGGGAGGAGACATACAACGTGAAAAGGTTGTTATGGTAGGGCAGGGCGAGCAGGCCCCCAAGCCAGTGGGTCGCAACTTTTTTAATGTGGCGACCCTTTAATACAGTCCCTTGTGTTCTGGCGCCCCTTCCAACCAAACAAATATTTTCGTTCCTACTTCATAACTTCATAGAATATGTGTTTTCCGATGGTCTGTGGCGACCCCTGTGAAAGGGCCGTTTGACTCACAGGTTGAAAACCGCTGCCCTAATTCTTAGCTAAAAGCAGGTATAGAGGGACCTCCTACAGGCGGACACACAAACTGCTCTTCTGGTCCGGAAGTTTTTGGGGCTCCCCCCCCCCCCCCCCCCCCCCCCCCCCCCCTTCCCCAACGCACTTGTATTTTTTGGTGTTTCTTTGTCTTTGGAGTTAAAAGAATAATTTGAGAGCACGAGAGGCGATCATAGTGCATGGGCACCAGATACTCTCTACTATACTGGCTAAGCTGTTTGCTATGGAGAGGAAGAATGTCCTCTCTGCCCTCCATTGCTGTGGCAGTGGGCTATGATGTCAGTGCTTCCATACAGCCTAGTGTAACACTATCGTCTGGAAAGATAGAAAGCTGTCAACAACAAGAACAAAAACAACAACTAATATCACTACAGCTGCTGCTATGACTACTGCTGTTGCTGCTATTACTGCTGCCACTACGACTACAACTACTGCTACCATCACTACTACCACTGTTATTCCCACTGCTTGTATTACTGCTAAAAGTAGTAAAATCAACAGAAACAGCCGAAGTAGTACTGCTGTTGCTATTACTGCTGCCACTACGACTACAGCCCTTGCTACCATCACTACTACCACTGTTATTCCCACTGCTTGTATTACTGCTAAAAGTAGTAAAATCAACAGTAACAGCCGAAGTAGTACTGCTGTTGCTATTACTGCAGCCACTATGACTACAACTACTGCCACCATCACTACTACCACTGTTACTCCTACTGCTTATATTACTGCTAACAGTAGTAAAAGCAGCAGCAACAGCCGAAGAAAACGTTATATAAGCAGCAGCCGTCTAGTAACAATAGCAGAAGAACAGAATAATAAATGACAGAAGCAATCGGAATGAAAATGGTCTGTCGCACAAATTGAGACTCACATAGCCCAAGGCTTTTTAAACCTGGTGACTGCAAGGCAATATAAAGAAGAAGGGGAAAAAGGGCGGGGGGGGGGGGGGGTGGGTTCAGATATGACTGATACTACACTAGCATTCTTTTCCAGTTTAGTCATACTGTCTTTAGTGTCTAATTAGCCACCGACGAACATACCTACTTTCATTCTTAGTTTTAGCCGGCGTCGTTTCCTCTTTCCAGTCACTATATAGGATTTCCTTCTTACTCAACTACACCATTTAGACATGACCCACTTCAGCCATCTTCCCGTCTGTCTGTCGGTCGGTCTGTCTCTCATATATATATATATATATGTGTGTGTGTGTGTGTGTGTGTGTGTGTGTGTGTGTGTGTGTGTATGTCAATAGATCTACATAGCTCTGTCTGACATCTGTATATCTTCCTCTACTTCAGTCCCTCTGGTTCACTGAAGTCATACTGATTATTCTTGAGACAGGTACAAAGATATAACTTGCTATAGAACGGCGTAAGACTCACATCCCATGGCGACGGCCAGCGTGACCAGCAAGACGCGCTGACGTTAAATGTGTTCGACAATTAGAGCAGAGGTTCTCAAACTTTCTTCGTCGCGGCACCCTGGTTGGGCTAAACAAAAAATTCGCGGCATATCTACGCTTAAAGCGGTTTAAATACTTGGGGGCGGGGGGGGGGGGGGGAGAGCATTCAAATGTTTGTTTGTCTTTAATGCGATGAATAAAACTGGCTGGACTTGACTACACATAATCAAACGCAGGCAGAGGCTCTGTGACACCTCGAGATAAATACAAGAACAATTTTTAGCATGAAAAATGTGAAGACAAGGATGCTTCGAGCAGAGTGGCAAGCTTCCTTGGAAAGATCACGGGTAATGAGCATACTCTGGATCTTTTTTTTTTTTTTCCTGGTCATACTGATGTGGTGGGTAATGAACAGGCAGACAGATTGGCTGGATCTGCACCACTAGGTGGTGAACTGATGCATGACAGGGCAGATGTTGTCAAGGCTCTCTGGAAACAAGTAAATGAATCAGTAGAGAAACAAGATTATAATGGCCTGGAGAGAATAAGGCAACTGGGTGTAACCAGAGGGTCTGGCAGACTCGCTACACACAGAGGAAAGGCGAGACGGACCTATAACACAATTGTGACTGGTACCATCAGTATTGGAACTCTGCGCTGGCTGCTGAAAATGAGGACGGAGCACGCACAGGAATGCCCAAGAGTGCTGTGATGTCAGTTCTTGTCTTAACTAACTAACTTCTTAGCACGGTGATATTCGCGTTTTAGCAAATTTGAAACATTTTTTTTTTTTAGTGTGAAGTAAAAAAATTCACTTTTCGACAGTGGCAAGGAAAGATAGCTTGAATTATAAACATTAGAATATCTTCATGCCTTGTTTAATAATTTTAATTTTTAGCCGACTTTCGTTGATTATTGCCGCGGCATCCTGGGCTGCCACGAGCGTGTGCCAGTGGTGTCACAGCACCCAGTTTGAGAACCGCTGAACTAGATCATTGCATTTCAAGAACATTTTTTGCCATGGTATGTATTTAATGCACTTCTCAGATTTGCAGCTCTTTACTTACCCGTTGTCATTATATTCTGTACCATGTATCCTGTATCCTTTTTCCATTTTTCCGACCCCCCCCCCCCCTGTTTTAGCCAATCTCGTTCTAGCGAATCCATATCATTACCTGTATCATTCATATCCCGCTTGCACATGTCGTACTAGAGGCTGACCTCTGCATCATCTGCTTATCTGTAACTCACTATAGCAGGATGTCCTTCTTACTCAACTACACCATATAGCCATGAACCACTTCAACCATCCCCCCCTCCCCTTTACCCTTCTGTCTGTCGGTAAGTCTGTCTGTTGTCTGTCCATGTAAATGTAGGAATGTATGTCAATAGATCTATATAGCTCTGTTTGTCGGTCGGTCTGACATCTGTTTATCTTTCTCTACTTCATTTCTTCCGGCTGGCCACATCACCCATCTTGTGATGATTAGTTTATAAAAATATAGGTCTAGCCCTATATGCCCTATAAGCCTAAAGGTGTGGAAAAAGGACCTTTACTTCAGTGTTTTTGGTTCACTGGAGTCATACTTATCATTCTTGAGACAGATACAAAATGGCTAATGCGTATGTTTACACACACATACACACACAAATGGAGATATGACTATACATTTAACGACGAATACTATGAAATGCAGAGATATTAACAGATGAGATTTGGAGATATCACTATAGATTTAACCATCCGAGATCAAGTGAATAATGAAACTATCAGGTAAACTGTGGGAACGACACCTTGTACTAGATGCATCGAGAAACAGCAGATCAAGTAGTTTGGCCATCTCGTTAGAATGCAGCAAGATCAAATACCACCACAATGACATCTCAGAAGATCACCTACAAGAGCAAGAGGATGGCCGCGGAAAAAAAGTGGATCGACAACATTAAAGACACTCTTCGCCTTCAAGGCGTGACAATAGCCAGTGGCATCAACGTGCACTGGATCGCAAATTATTCCTTCCCACGTCGCTTAACGGCAGAAGTGGTTTATGATGATGATGATGACTATAGATTTAACAACGAATACTATGATATGTGTCGGCTCTGTGGCTAAGTCGATGCGAACGAAGGCTTCGTAATGCCGGCATGCCAGGTTCGATCCCAGCTGCAGGCCATGCGCCCTGCGTTGGTTCTGACAGTGGTATCAAGAAAACCGACCGTTGAGTGGCAATGGCAAACTACTGGACGTAAATTGCCTAGAAAAACCACACAATAGCCAGGGGCTGCTGGGGTTGGTTCTGCAACGTCCTGTAAAGGATACGCAACTAACCTAACTATGATATGTTCAGCGATGATATTGGCAGATAACACTATAGATTTAACGAATTAATCCAGTAACAGAAAGTATTGATCGGCACTCATAGACAGAAGTAGAAAGATAGAAGAACACACTAGCCCATAGATTTAATGACGAATACTAGAGCGCGTGCTACGATTATTAAACAACCTCAAAAATTTGAAAACTGAAAACAGCAGACTGCATACTACACACGAAAACACAAAATCTACAGCATGCTTTGACGGAATGTAGGGACTACTTCAGATGTATATTTATGAATGCATTAACAGGTTCTGCAAATAAATAAACATAACGGAATAAACAGAATGAGTTTCCGATTTATGCCGAGGTTTACCGAAGCCAAGCCCAGGTGAAGGCCCGCTTTCCTAAATGCGGTCAACACAGTACACCCACTTGCTTAATTTAACAGAGAATTTACTAAGCATTTAGGCTACAATTCTTACCTTATTATTAGATGCTAGTCTTTGATATCTGTAAACGATCCTTTCAAGAATAAATGATGAAACGACACTCGAGTTTACTGGCTTTCTTTCTGAAATCTATATTTCAACCTCCTACTTGGGAACAGTGAAGCCAATGTGAAGTTCCTAACCCGGTTCTCGTCTATTTGTAGTACATTACGCAAACTCTGCTCTCTTGGGTAATTTCTCCCGACAGAGCCTCGTTATTTTTACAAGTGCTTTGGGGATTTCCATACATCGCGCACACGCGAGGCGGCGAATGATTGACTCGTGGAGGGCCGAGCGTTGCCGAAGATTTTATGAATGAAACTTACTTGGGAATTCCGGGGCTTCTAGCGGCTCGGCGGTTTGTGTATTGTTCCCAGGAAGATTAGATAGAAGGGAGAGGGGCGGGGGACAATGGGCCCTGAGTGGGAGCGGTGTTTCTGGCAAGATTTCGACTGGCCTACCCAGGGTTGTGAGGTCAGTGTTTTACGTGATCACTTACAGCTGTGACTGGGCAAAGGTACGGGAGTGAGTGATAAACGGTGTTTAGAGAAAAGGTGATGTTTGTTCGTTGTTTGTTTTAGTATCCAGAAGCCATGAGTTGTTAACCCTTAGGATCGGTATTATGGACATCGCAACCCTTCGGCCTTGATTCCATTGTAAATACCGTGGCTTTTCTGCCTACCCACGGGAGTGAACCCGGACCACAAGGAGTTCCTCACCCGGTCACCACACAATCCGGTTAAGCCAACTACGCTAGAGAGCCGGGCAGAGAAGAGGTGATTGATTCTCATACCCACCCACACTGGACTACAGGCTACTTTCTAACCGTATTGTGGTGCGCTTTGATAAATGAGCTATATGGCTATTGTGAGTCACCGTGGTGTAGCGGTTAGACGCTCGCCTGCAGATCAGAAGGTCGTAGGTTCGGGTCCTGACGTAACCGGATTTTTTTCAAAAATCACATTGGCTTTCAGGTCGACCCAGTCTTGAATGGGTACAAGGTAGAAGTCGTGGAAAGTAAAGGCGACCGGCGTGATGCTGACCACATCACCCAACCAAGTGCTAATTAATCTAAAAAATATACGTCTAGCCCTATATGCCCAATACGCTTGAAGGCGTGGAAAACAGTCCTTTAACTTACTATCTGGCTATAGCCAAAATACATATGAAGACAACAACGGTCTTGAGATCGCACTCGCCATCGCCATGGGCTGTGAGCCCCATGCCTCCTCCCTACACAGCAAACAAGTTTGGTGTGTAAAGACGGAAAGGTGCCAACATGACATCAGTCAGCGTTTGCAGCTTTGGCGTTGCGACTGCACTTCGTAGATACCTAGGTTGTCTGATTCCAGGTGTGGGCGATTGGGCAGCAGTCCGTATTGCCCTAATCTCGACAATAGGGTCGAGAGCTGACAGTTAAGAAAGCAGTGGCAAGCTACTGAACGTAAAATTGTCTGGTAAAATCAGACAGTTAAAATATGCTGGGGTTGGTTATGCAGCAGCTTGTGAAAAATACGCATCTAACTTTTGCGTTTAGCCTTAAACGGATTTAGTCCATTGAGTTCTGGTTGAAAGCTACGCTGCGATATCTGGGCCTTTCAACAAATCCATAATAATTGCTTTTAATACATACTTTGTTTACTTCTCCTCCCTTCCCTCCCCAAACCCAAGCTGGGGCCCCGGACCCACGCGGGCAGTGTCGATTATGACTCCCACCCTCTTTCTACCCCTATTTCTCTGTGTGGGTGTATTAGCCACATGTGTGTCTTACACAAAGCACGGAACTTCATAGCTCCGGCGACGACCTCTACAATCCCAAAAACACCAGCACTCACAAACCAAGGACGTCGGAAACCGATACACTACATTACTTCAAACTGCCCAGAATACTACAGTGAGTCAAACCATTTGGTCTAGAATGAGAAGCAACATTGCAAACTTAACTTCAGGAACCATTCAGTGAAATTCCTAAAAAGACAGCATGGCAGAAACAATCTATGTCTTGAGTTCAGTTGAACGTAAAAGGAGGAAACTCTAGAGGATCGACTTCATTGCACCGACTTCATAGCTGCCTGTCGATAGCGTGCACAAAGCACAAACTTCATACCTCCAACAACCATCCCTAGGATCTCCGTAACACTGAGGTTCGTAAACCTAATGACGTCCCTGTGAAAAGAACCGGTGACCTTCAGAACGCGAGGCAAAAGGCTTGACGACTTCGCTACGAAGACCTCTAAGTGACTTACAAAGAAGAAATGGTCTATATACTCAGCTGATAATGGGGCCGCCGTGGTGTAGCGACTAGACGCTCGCTTGCTGATGGAATATTCGTGGGTTTGAGTCCTAACGGTACCGTACTTATTTTTTCAAAAATGACCTTGGCTCTCAGGCCGACCCAGCCTTGAATGTGTACCAGGTTTAGCCCTGGAAATTAAAGACGGCCGGCACGATGCTGACCACAGCATCCACCCAGTGCCGATTGGTCTAAAATTGTAGGTCTAGCCCTATATGCCCAATACGCCTGATGGCGTGGAACAGATCCTTTATTTTACTTAACTCATTCCATTGGTTAAGACTGGTAGAAACGCTCTATTGTGTTTGTGTGCGTCCTTTCTGCTTCTTGGTAAACAAAACAAAAAGGCAGTCTAACAAAACAAAAAGATAGTCTACCCTTAGCTGGCTGTCACGTTTGCTATCAGTAATTTCTTATACTAATTACCATAATGCCAAACTGTTCAGATTCTTCTTCTTCTTCAGCGTTCTGAGCCCTTAAGGTTCATTGCTGCAGATATCACCCGCCTCCATTCATCCTTCTGGTTGGCCTTCTCTTTCCAGTTTGTGACACCAAGTGTTTGCAGGTATGTCTTCACATTATCTCTTCATTTTCTTCTTGGTCTGCCTCGTGGTCAACGACCATTCATCTGCCTTGTGTATACAGCTTTTACTGCTATGTTATGTGACATTTTTTCAATATGACGTTCAGATTCACATCTCTTCAATACATATTACGGATACAGTGAATTAAGCTTGCAATATCCTGTGACAAAATCAATATTGATGGGACTCTATAGGGTGAGTACCGTCACCTATTTCAGACACCTGAGTAGCGGTACCTTTTTTTCTTTTCTGGTCTTTTCCCTCCAAAAAAAAAGGTTTGTGTACAGCCATACACACACACACACTCGGAGTAGCCAAGAACTACATGGCTCTAACAAGCTGAGTAAACTTTCAGCAGCAATGGTCAAATGGGAGATAACTGGAGGCCAGCGTTTATACGATGACTCATCAGACGATGATTCACAATTTTCTAAACACGGACGTTAAAAGGGGGGGGGGGGGGGTGGGAGGCGCGGCTGTGTGGTCTCCAGGCATAGTGCCGCCTTGATTTCTAGAGGTTCTGGGTTCAATCCCCGGTAAGGGATGGGATTTTTAACCGTGGACTTAGACTTCTAGTAAACACACCCCCCCCCCCCCCCCCCCCCCCCGTGGTCTCTGGGTAGTGAGATCGGACGCACGTGTGCATTGCTACGCACGTACAAAATCCCTTGGCAGTTGGAAATTGAAAAGAATAGCATAACGGCGCTGCCCAAGCCAAATTTGGAGTTCAATATCTACCCAAAGTATTTCAGGATCCTCGCAGGGGCTACAAAGTTCGTGCACAGGGGGAATTACTAGAAGTCCAAGTCTACGTAAAAAATCACAGCCCTTACAGGGGATTGAACCCGGAACCGCTAGCACGCGAGGCGGACACCATGACTTGAGACCACACAGCCCCCTGCTATGTCCTGTAATCGACAGACTGACTCATTAACAGCACTGATCCGTGTGCCTCTGTCTGTGAGTGGTGAAGTATATGTGTGTCTGTGTGTGGTGAAGTATATGTGTGTCTGTGTGTGGTGGAGTATAGGTGTGTCTGTGTGTGGTAGAGTATATGTGTGTCTGTGTGTGGTGGAGTATAGGTGTGTCTGTGTGTGGTGGAGTATATGTGTGTCTGTCTGTGTGTAGTGGAGTATATGTGTGTCTGTTTGTGTGTGGTGGAGTATATGTGTGTCTGTGTGTGGTGGAGTATATGTGTGTCTCTTTGTGTGTGGTGGAGTATACGTGTGTCTGTCTGTGTGTGGTGGAGTATATGTGTGTCTGTCTGTGTGGGGAGAAGTATATGTGTATCTGTCTGTGTGTGGTATATATGTGTGTCTGTCTGTGTGAGGTGGAGTATATGTGTGTCTGTCTGTGTGTGGTGGAGTATATGTGTGTCTGTCTGTGTGTGGTAGAGTTAATGTGTGTCCGTCTGTGTGCGGTGGAGTATATGTGTGTCTGTGTGTGGTGGAGTATGTGTGTGTCTGCCTGTATGTGGTGGAGTATATGTGTGTCTTCTGTATGTGATGGAGTATATGTGTGTCTGTCTGTGTGTAGTGGAGTATATGTGTGTCTGTCTGTGTGTGGTGGAGTATATGCGTGTCTGTCTCTATGTGATGGAGTATGTGTGTGTCTGTCTGTGTGTGGTGGAGTATATGTGTGTCTGTCTGTGTGTAGTGGGGTATATGTGTGTCTGCCTTTATGTGATGGAGTATATGTGTGTCTGTATGAGGTGGAGTATATGTGTGTCTGTGTGTGGTGGAGTATATGTGTGTCTGTCTGTTTGAGGTGGAATATATGTGTGTCTGTGTGTGGTTGAGTAAATGTGTGTCTGTCTGTGTGTGGTGGAGTATATGTGTGTCTGTCTGTGTTAGGTGGATTATATGTGTGTCTATCTGTGTGAGGTGGAGTAAATGTGTGTCTGTCTGTGCGAGGTGGAGTATATGTGTGTCTCTCTGTGTGAGGTGGAGTATATGTGTATCTGACTGTGTGTTGTGGAGTATATGTGTGTCTATCTGTGTGTAGTGGAGTATATGTGTGTCTGCCTCTATGTGATGGAGTATATGTCTGTGTGTGGTGGAGTATATGTATGTCTGTCTGTGTGAGGTGGAGTATATGTGTGTCTGTCTGTGTGTGGTGGAGTATATGTGTGTCTGTGTGTGGTGGAGTATATGTGTGTCTGTCTGTGTGTGGTGGAGTATATGTGTGTCTGTCTATGTGTGGTGGAGTATATGTTTGTGTGTGTGCTAAAGAAAGCTAAAGTATTGGGCCCTTAAGCTGTCTCCATCGGCAATTTCTTATTTTCAATATTGAGTTCCAGATACTCTTAGTAAGACAATAAGGAAGAACATATGGGTCTTTGAGCTGAAGTGTTATAGAAAGATTCTCAGAATACCACGGACAAAGAAGAAAAGATATACTATCATCCTATAAGATCTTTACCTTAGGGAAGTGGTTGGCTTTTAAACAGCATCTTGTTTCGGAAACTGCAATATGTTGGCCACATCAAGCGCCAAGGCAGGAGGGGGTGGTGGGGGGGGGGGGGGGGGAGTGCCAGAGGCCGATAAGCTTGAAGATGGGCACATGCTATAAGTGACACATTGGGTAGGAAAGTGCACGAGGAGGCAAAGCTGGCGAGACACACCGAGTCTCTTTTAAGCAGATCGTGATGAGAGCGAGGTTATGCAAAGGCCCTGCTACATGATGATGATGAGTTTTGGATAGTCCCTTTTTTTAATGTGGTAAAATATGTTCTGCAACATCTTTCAATGCGCTTCTGTATATTTTACTAATAATTGCTTTAGTCGTTTCTGTGTCTACCCTTGCTTTTGACTCATTAAATTTTAAATAGATTTGACCTCTCACAGGATAACAAAATATGGTCCTGTGAGCTGCTGGATTTTTCCGAAGACTCGTTTTCTTCCTCTTCTTCTTTTGCCTGACTGATTCCAGGTTGCAGTTCACTGTCGGGATTTTATGTATTTGTCTTGTGTTTATCGGTAAATTTATCCATCTTTTAACTGCTTTCAGCTACATCATTTACCCATCTCTTTCTTGGTCTTTCCCTCACATCTCTCCCAGAAGTTCTGCTTTATAAATCTTGCATGCGGTTTGGTCTGGCTGCATTCTCACTAGATGGCCGAACCATTTCATTCTTTGTCTGTCAATATAATTTAGACTATCTCATCTCATGCTATTCATGACCCTGTCCCTTCTTGTGTTGTTAGTGACCTTAGGGAGACTGTGCATTTCACAGGTATATTCTAGTGCTCTATTCATTGTCCATGTCTGATACTTATAGCATAAGGTAGAGACGAGATGCTATTAATCATTTGCTCGTTTTGCTGTAAAAGAGACTTGGTTTGGGTGTCTGAGCAATGGGGCTATCGGGTAGATGCCATTTATCTTCTGTACTCTGGCTTCTATCTCTCTATCGTGTCTGCCATCTTCTGTATATTTGCTTCCCATATATTTCCCAGACTTATTGGTTTAGCTAATTTAGGATCCCGTGTAATCAATCTGTGTAGGGATACCATGAAAACGTATCGATTTATTTCCCTTGAACCGGAACTATTTTTTTCGTTTTGTTTGCTGTCGTTGTTTGGAATTACTGTTATCAAATGTTAAAAAACAAATAAAATGGCGCGATATTAAGACATTAAAAACATGGAACGATAGAATCACTCTTGTAGAGGTTTGGGGGAGAACTAAACAAGTTCCACTTAATCAAGAGGTGCAGAAAAGACGCTCGCTTCGGATAGGACATACGCTGAGAAAACCTGAGAATAATATAAATATAATGTCTTTGCACTGGAACCCACAGGGGCATAGAAATAAAGAAAGACACATACAAAAAAAAAACAAAAAAACACACACCCACACACACACAGAGAAGGGAGTTAGACAGCGAAGTTAAAAAGATGTAGCTGCATGAAATAGCGAAGTATAGAACGACTTGTCGTGAATTTGTTGAGGGCCAATGCTCCACTGGGGGTTTAAATGGCAGAAGAAGAATATTAGGACATAAAAAACATTAGGTCCCATACCCACTTTGGACTGCAGGCTACTTGGCCATCTTATATAACTGTGTTATGCCGGTGAAACGGGTTTCTGAGATCTGCTCTTGTGTGCTCCCATACTGACCACATCCTAAGAAGAAGCCAACAGAGAATCGCAAAACAGCCAGTGAAATGGGAAACACATGTAATGAGGAAACGGGACGTCCAGAAGAAACCCTAAAACAGACGTTGATGAGAGGCTACGGTTACTTGCAGGATTCCATTCATGACTTTGAAAGGATATAATGTAATGAAGGAATAGACTGCGAGCCTATATGAGACATAAATACGTCAGGATATAATGATGGTGATGATGATAACGGCGATGATGACGGTGGTGGTGATGGTGATGATGAGGATGACGATAGTGATGATGATAATGATGATGACGGTGATGATGATGATCATGACGGTGGAGTTGATGATGACGGTGGTGATGATATTGATAACGATGACGGCGATGATGATGATAACGGTGGTGTTGATGATGACGGTGGTGATGATGATGATGATAATCACGGTGGTGATGGTAAAGGAGATATTGATGACGGTGAAGATGACGGCAATGATGATGATGACGGTGGTGATGTTATGATGATGAAGACAGTGGTAATGATGATGATGACGGTGGTGATGTTATGATGATGATGACGGTGGTAATGATGATGATGACGGTGGTGATGTTATGATGATGATGACGGTGGTAATGATGATGATGACGGTGGTGATGTTATGATGATGACGATGGTGATGATGATGATGTTGACGGTGGTGCTTAGTTAGAGTCACGTATCTTCTGGCAGCCCTAACACCGCACCTACCTAATCCATTTTATCTCAGTCGTGACGAGTTTCCTCTGGTTGAGTGTTGATAGGGACCAAGCCTGACAGTGATAACGAAGTGCTGGACAAATACAGTTTATCATTTGCGGCTTGATTTCCATGTTTGATTGAAGGTGACACGTGATACGTACATCTTCCTGTTTATTTTTTTCCGTCTTGAATTAAAATACGGAAAAGAGACCTTCTAGATCAATGGTTCTCAACCTGTTGGCAGCGACTCTTTTAGGAGTCTAACGACCATTTCACAAGGGTCGCCTAAGACCATCGGAAAACACATATTCACTGGAGTTATGAAGTAGCAACGAAAATATTTTTATGGCCGGGGGTCACCACAGCGCGAGGAACTGTATTAAAGGGTCAAACATTAGGAAGGCTGAGAACCACCATTCTAGATGGAGTGTTAGCTACTTTTTTTAGTCGTTTTTGTGCGTGTTAAAAAATTACTGAGTCCATCCTGCTTTTATTTACAGCCACCACTGGAACAATGTAGTTTGATTCTTAACAGAATTGTGTTTTTGTGTGTAGCTTTTCATGTCATCATATACTGTGTTTAAACTCCCATGACGTGCCACAGAGATATTAGCTAATCAAGTAGTGGGGCAACTATCTCCCCTGTTGACAGACAAGATACCCCGGAGAACTAAAGTGAATCTTATCAGAACTATTTTTTGGCCAACACTATGCTATCAATGCCAAGCGTGGGCGCTTACATCCTCCAATGAAATGCCTTAGAAGAGCTGCAGGAGTTTCAAGGAAAGGCAGAATACGAAATCACCAAATCAGACGAATGCTAGAAATGAAGCCATTCTTACAGGACATCAAAGAACTATAAAAGAGGTGGTTTGGACAACTGACAAGAATGCCCTGGTACTATCTTATATAGTAAGCCACAGTGAGCCACACTAAAACGTTACAACATGTATAGAGCGAGTAGAGACCTCGGAAAATATAGAGTGATGGCATTAAGAACAGCCTTAAAGAAATGAAGATCAGTTTTAATAGTGCTCTTGACAGAGCTCATCAACCAACGTTACATCTCCTCCTGACACTTCGATGAGGTACAAGGTGGAAGAGAAGAAGAAAGACGTGCCACTGAAAAGTGTCCAGCATGCCATGGCTTACACGGGTGCTGTCGGATACTGACGACTGGTTAAGATTTTTCAGCTTTGAGATGTTTCAGATTTATATATACATAAATAAGTAAGTATACTTCTTACAGTCCATGACGTGTTGCGTTGGTAATCATGTCTATCCACAACCTTCTGTCTCGTGTACTTTCAGTCAACTCTGACACAGATATCTTCCATGCCATGATGTCATACTGTCTAGCATCTGTTCTCTCGGTTTTCCTCTGCCTTTCCTCCCCTCCAACTTTCCTACTGTCACGATGTTCTCCAGTTTTCCCCTTCTCATCACATGACCAAAGAATGTAGATCGTCTGTTTCTAAAATATGGATAATCAGTTCTTTTCGTGAGTTATCTTCTTTCAACACGTCTTCATTACTCTTTTTATCTGTCCAGGGTATTCTCATCATTTGTCTATAAAACCACATTCCCGCAGCTTCCAAATAGGTTTTCACTAATTTACCAACTGTCCATGATTTACTTCCGATAATTAAGATGGGGTTTATGCAGCTTTTAAGAACTTTTTTCCCCGTCCTAACTGACAAAAAAAAGATTGCATAAATGTTCTTTATTTTGAAACATTCTGCCTTTTCTTCAGCTATTCTACATTTAATATCTTTAAACCATCTTTCTTCTGATGTTACCTTCGACTGGAGCCCTAATATAACTTAACTGTTTAACGGAGTTTCCGGAACTTGCAACTCATCCAAATATGGCACTTTGTCTGGTCGGGTGTTAATCGCTCGTTGTGCAGTCCTGATTGCGTTAGACTTTAGTCGGGGATACAGGTGAAGCTCTCCTTAGAATGGAGGATGAAATAAGTATATAAATGTTAGTTGCGTATCCTTTACAGGACGTTGCAGAACCAACCCCAGCAGCCCCTGGCTGTTGTGTGGTTTCTCTAGGCAAATTTACGTCCAGTAGTTTGCCATTGCTTTCTGGAATGTCGGCCCCCTGATACCACTGTCGAAACCAACGCAAGGCGCATGGGTTGCAGCTGGTATGAAACCCGGCACCCCGGTATTACGAATCGTTCTCATCGACTTAGTCACAGAGCCGATGTATTAACCATTCGAGTGAAGGTGTCTTGTTCTTCTATCTAGTCTAAGCCGTTTGGTGTTTGTAGTCTTGTTTGTCCACCAGCTTTCTTGTTACTTTCTGTCCTGACACAGATGATTTTCATAGCCATGATATCAATGTCTAGCATCGTGTCTCATTGTCTGCCTTTGCCTCTCTTCTCCTTCAACTTTCTCCCCATCATGATGGACTTCCCTCTTTTTTTTTTTCATAACCCGACTAACAAATATAGATTGTCTATATCTGCTGCTGGTGATCAGTTCTCTTCATTTCTTTTATGGCTTCTTTTAAGGCTTCTTTTGTGGCTTCTTTTAAGGCTTCTGCTTTACTTTTTTTTTTTTTACAAAAATCTGATCATGCTGTTTACATCATTCGCCTACCTTTTCTTCTTGGCGTTCAGCGGCTAGTAAACTCCGACGCAGTTCACTTCCAAGGCAGCAAGGAAGACTTTCCACCCGCATACAGCTGTATCAGTCTCTCCACACATGAATACTGTTTGTTGACATACAATGGGTTATTCTACCATTTGTCAGTGACCACCAGTATCCTCATATTGTGCCCGTGAATATTGCATTGGGCTTGCAGCCTAGTTTTGCATTCAGTTTTGTCATGTACAGTCCTCTCTGCTGAGCTATGGAAAAAAAAGTCGTGAAATAAGAGAGCCTCGTATAAAACATCACAACATACAACATAAGATTGGAGGTGGAGGCGGTAAAGACAGCCTTCCAGAATTTATGCCCGCACCCAACTGATTAGTCTCTCCAGATTTGGATACTGTTTTTTTTTTTTTTTTTAGATACAAAGAACTATTTGAGAATCTGTCTGTGAACATCAGATCGTCCTATTGTGCTGTTGAACGTCACATAATGCTTGTAGCCTGTCTTCTAAACTGTTCTGTTTTGTATGCTGTTAAAGAAAACCGCATAGTTATCCGATGGTACGATTTTATTCACGATTGTCTGTAATAGAAGACATCTCATCTTCGGAATGACCAAGGATATGTATGTGAGTGGTTTGGTCCTCACCATCATCAACGATCAGCGGGTCTTTTACAAAACACCACCCTCGTCACACAAGCCTGTAAGTCTCCCTTTCGCTAGCAAATTCTTCAGCCCTATGTGCTTTCTTAGCTTATGCATCATCCATCTCTTGTAGTCCATCTTTATCCGCATCTGTTCTCGTTTGTTCGGAAGCTGTACCATCCCTCGTCCTTCTTCCCAGGCCACACTTTCGTCTAGCCTGACCAAAATACCTTCAGCTTTCAAGACAGAAAAGGTTGAAGGTTTTGAACAAAGGATCAACATCATGGCACACGGCTAGTAACCAATAAGTGCTCCGTTCTTCTTCTAACTCAAGCATGAGCCCGAAAAAGCTTAGCACAGTGCACAGGCTATGTAGTACCGACGGGTATCCTGAAATACTTTGGGTAGATTTTAGACTCCAAATTTTGAAATTTTGCCCTGGCAGCGCCGTTATGCTACTCTTTTCGATTTCCAATTGCCAAGGGATTTTTTACGTGCGCAAGAATGCACAGGGGCGTCAGATCGCACTACCCAGAGACCAGCGGGAATTACTAGAAGTTCAAGTCCACGTTAAAAAATCCCATGTCCCGAGACCACGCAGCCCCCAAGACAGAAAAGGTTTGGTACATAAGGACTTCTTCATCCCCATGCGTTCTTCTTCTGTCTTCCCAACAGAACATAGACTTTCAACCAACTCACGCCAGGTCGTACTATCCTTCCATGCAGCTCTACCCATATTCTACCCCATCTTTTTTTAAAACTTTACTCTCTACCTCCCTTTTCCACGTGTTTTTCGTCTTCCTATTAGTTCTGTAGAAAAATATAGTGTCTGGTTCAAGCAGAGTTAAATCATCCGCTCATCCCTATGTACCTGCAGAGTAATGAGTGCCATACTTGCTTGTCATCTCCTGTTATTGTTCCTCTCTCGTCCTCCCATCCCTAGTTCGCGAATGCACTCATTGTGCCACACCTTTACAATCTTAGGCAGGGCTTTTGTGTATCGAACGCTGCATAGTAACTACCTCTGTATCAAAACTGTTTCCGTGGCTACAGAATTACGGATACAATGCATAAGGATTTTAATTGTATTTTAACGACAATATCCTTACTGTTCGTGTGTTCTACAGTGGAAAATACCGAATACATCTACTGCATTTGTCTGGCTGTCTGTCTGTCTGTCTGTCCCTCTGTCTGTCTGTCTGGCTGGCTGTCTGTCTCTCTGACTACTTGCCTGCCTGCGAGTCTGTCTGTCTGTTCCTTTAATATTCCTCAGTGTGTCTACATTTTTACTTTCTGTCTATATATGTATACATATGTGTATATATATATGTGTGTGTGTATATATGTATATTAGATAGAGCGAAAAGAGAGAGAGAGAGAGAGAGAGAGAGAGAGAGAGAGAGAGAGAGAGAAAGAGAAAGAGAGAGAGAGAGAGAGAGAGAGAGAGAGAGACAACACGAAACATAGGAGTGGGGCAGTAGTGTGAAGAGTGTGGGAATTCCACTTATGAGAACATGTTGGGATTTTCCCATAAAATCAATACTGTTTCGCGAAAGAACAGAACGGGAGAAAATGTACGCGACATTGCAGCACTGTCAACACGATGACACATCGTGGGGATAATTTACAAAACATCTTGGTATTTTTTTCCAGACAGTCTATAATGTGTCTTAGTGAATGATATTTATATTTTAGATTATTATTATTATTCTCTTCCTCCTCCTCCTTCTCCTTCTTCTTCCTTCTTCTTCTTCTTCTTCTTCTTCTTCTTCTTCTTCTTCTTCTTCTTCTTCTTCTTCTTCTTCTTCTTCTTCTTCTTCTTCTTCTTCTTCTTCTCCTTCTTCTTCTTCTTCTTCTTCTTCTTCTTCTTCTTCTTCTTCTTCTTCTTCTTCTTCTTCTTCTTCTTCTTCTTCTTCTTCTTCTTCTTCTTCTTCTCCTTCTCCTCCTCCTCCTTCTTCTTCTTCTCCTCCTCCTCCTCCTCCTCCTCCTTCTTCTTCTTCTTCTTCTTCTTCTTCTTCTTCTTCTTCTTCTTCTTCTTTTTCTTCTTCTTTATCATCATCATCTTCTGCTTCTTCTTTATTATTATTATCTTCTTCTTCTTCTTCTTCTTCTTCTTCTTCTTCTTTCTTCTTCTTCTTCTTCTTCTTCTTCTTCTTCTTCTTCTTCTTCTTCTTCTTCTTCTTCTTCTTCTTCTTCTTCTTCTTCTTCTTCTTCTTCTTCTTCTTCTTCTTCTTCTTCTTCTTCTTCTTCTTCTTCTTCTTCTTCTTCTTCTTCTTCTTTTTTTTCTTCTACTACTTCTTTCTTCTTCTTCTTTTTCTTCTTCTTGTTCTTCTTCTTCTTCTTCTTCTTGTTCTTGTTCTTGTTCTTCTTCTTCTTCTTCTTCTTCTTCTTCTTCTTCTTCTTCTTCTTCTTCTTCTTCTTCTTCTTCTTCTTCTTCTTCTTCTTCTTCTTTTTTTTTCTTCTTCTTCTTCTTCTTCTTCTTCTTCTTCTTCTTCTTCTTCTTCTTCTTCTTCTTCTTCTTCTTCTTCTTCTTCTTCTTCTTCTTCTTCTTCTTCTTCTTCTTCTTCTTCTTCTTCTTCTTCTTCTTCTTCTTCTTCTTCTTTTTTTTCTTCTTTTTCTTCTTCTTCTTCTTCTTCTTCTTCTTCTTCTTCTTCTTCTTCTTCTTCTTCTTCTTCTTCTTCTTCTTCTTCTTCTTCTTCTTCTTCTTCTTCTTCTTCTTCTTCTTCTTCTTCTTCTTCTTCTTCTTCTGCTGCTGCTGCTGCTGCTTCTGCTTCTGCTGCTTACTCTTGTTTTCCATTTATTATTCTCTCTCTTCTCTTCGGTTTTTTCTGCTCCTATTTCCTTCTCATCACTTATTTCATTGGTTTCTTTGCCTCTTTCTCCTTATCCACCAGGCGGGATGCCACAAGGAAAACACTGTGGACGGTGTTGGTGGGGTGGGGTGGGGGGAGTGCGATAAGGGAGGGGCTTCAGCCTAGTTTTTCTTGGTGTGGGTGGAAGGTGGGGGATCGAGCTTGTTTAATTTATAATAATAACAATAACAGTACCTTTTTTTTCGCGCAAATTAAAATTTCTTTTCACTGCACCTAGCTGGAACTATAAAAAGGCAGATTGGAAACTTTTTCAAGAACTTGCAGGCTCAAACTGCAAAGTAATCAGCCTTTCAGGTAAGGTTGACAGAGATGCACAAGAATTCAACAAGGCCATACTGAATGCAGCAAAAAAAAAAAAAAAAAATCCTAGAGGAAAGAGGCACAATTACAAGCCATATTGGTCACCAGAACTGGAAGTGCTTCACGGTTCGCTCTGTGATGCTAGAGATAGCATGGAAGCTGATCCAACAGATGAACATGTGAAGCAACACAACAAAGCAAGGGCTCTCTATGTGAGGAAAAAAAACCTACAGTGTAGAAAGTCCTGGAAAGAAAAGACTGCTTCTCTGAACATGGAAAAAGACACCACAAAATTGTGGAGACTGACAAAGGCACTTAATGATGACAACCCATCTCATGGAAAAACATTTCTCCAACAAGAAGAAAATCTGCTAACAGGGAAGGAAGCAGCGACTCTGATGGCCCGAAACTATGAGAAAGAAAGCTCATATTCAGTAACCCTGGAGCAAAATAAAGCAGTCCGAGATGGGATAAACTCCATATTCGAAAAAGCCTCTTGTGAGCCATGCATGGAGACAGACATCACTCTAACTGAGCTACTAAGAGCAATGAGAAAACTCAAGTCACAGAAGGCACCTGGCCCAGACGAAGTTTCAAACGACATGCTCAAACATATGGGTCCAGTAGCACAAAACATCTTACTCCAGATATACAACTATAGCTGGAAACTAGGCAGAGTCCCAGATATCTGGAAAAATGCTATAATCCACCCTATCCTCAAAAGTGGCAAGGACAAGAAGCACCCTCAAAGCTACAGGCCTGTCAGTCTGCTAAGCTGCCCCGCAAAACTGATGGAGAGAGTGCTAGCCACCAGACTTCAGTGGTTCCTAGAAACCAATCACAAACTGGATCCGGCTCAGACAGGCTACCGACAGCACAGAAGCACTGATGACCAGGTAGCATACCTTACACAGGACATAGAAAATGGCTTCCAGGAAAAGAAGAAAACCCTCACAGTCTTTTTTGATATGTCCAAGGCCTTTGACAAAGTATGGAAGGATCGCTTGATGCTAAAGCTCTTACATAGTGGAATAAGAGGCAGAATGTACTACTGAATACAAGACTTCCTATCCCACAGGCGGGCATCTGTGAAACTAGATGAAGCACATAGTCCCAGATTCAAGCTGAGAGCAGGAGTACCACAGGGTAGTGTACTGTCTCCAGTACTGTTGCTGATTTACATCAACCACCTACCCCAAGCTTTACCCAGACATGTATCACATTCTCTTCATGCAGATGACCTAGCTGTGTGGTACACCTCTGAGTTCATTGGACCTGCCATATCAAAACTCCAGGAAAGTGTGAATAGTGTCATAAACTGGGCCAACAAATGGGGCCTCGAAGTAAACAGGAACAAAACTGTAGCAACACTCTTCTCATTGTCTACAAAGGAGGAAAAGTTTACATTAAAATTCAACAATGATACTGTTCCACGCTCCAATACTCCAACCTTCCTGGGAGTCAAGCTTGACAGTCGTCTAACATGGAAACATCACATACTAGAAACTAACAAAAAAGCCATGAGAAAACAAGGTGTGATGAAGAAATTGGCAGGCACCACTTGGGGAGCAGACAGTTGTATCTTGAAGCAGGTATACACCGGCACAGTCAGACCAACTCTCGAATACGCATCATCGTCATGGATAACAGCAGCCCATTCCAATAAACAGATACTAGACAAAACGCAAAATAGAAGTCTGCGTACAATTCTGGGAGCCATAAAATCTACACCTATTGTAGAAATGGAAAAGGCAGCCAACATCATCCCCTTAGAAGAAAGAAGAAGGACAAAAGCAATTCTACATGCTGAAAAAATGAAGAGAATGCTAAACCACCCATTACACGAAAAATTGGCAGCCAGGACAAAAAACCGAATAAAGCGCACAAGCCTAAACCATCTAACTAAGGAATTTGGAAAGTCATTCTCTTCACTACTTAACCAACAATGTACACCTGAAGAGCTATCTTTCGATCTCTGGGACTCCGAATTATTGACACGCAATGTATCAACATGCATCCCGAACCTGGGAAACAAAGATGCTGAGCCCGCTTTAGTGAAGAAAGCACTCACAATGGAACACCTCAACAACATGTTCAAACAGGACAGCTGGACAAGAATCTACACGGATGGATCAGCAAAAGAGGCAACTACGAATGGTGGGGCAGGTGTTTACATAAAACACCCAGATGCCACTACTGTGTCCCTGGCAGCCCCCACCGGACGAACTTGCTCTAACTACAAGGCAGAGCTCTCAGCCCTTTTGATGGCAGCGCAGTATATGAACAATCTGCAAATTACCGCAGGCAGGATAGTTTTTCTCACTGACTCACTGTCAGCTATACAGGCCCTTGAGTCCAAACCTACCGACAGCACACTACAAAGTCTAACACTAGAACTTGCTATGTTGTCAAATAAGGCAGAAATTCACTTGCAGTGGATTCCGTCTCACTGTGGCATCAAAGGCAATGAAAGCGCAGATGCTTTAGCCAAGGAAGGCAGTAACAAATCACAGACCTACCAGCCACTATCTTTTCCAGAAGCCAAAACTATCATTAAGAGAAAATCAGAAACAGATTGGAAAACCAACACTGGTTATAACTACGGAAAAGATTTTCTGAAACACTTGAACAGAACAGACCAAGTCACAGTTTTTCTCTTACGCACTGGACACTGCAGACTCAATAAACACTCACATAAATTAGGTATGAGCCAAACAGCTCTCTGCCAGTGCCTTCGTGCTGAACAGACTCCAGAACATGTCCTGCAAGACTGTCCTCTCCTGGCGGAGCTGCGGAGCGACATATGGCAACACCCAGTAGAACTGACAACTAAGCTTTGGGGAAACCTAAGAGACCTAAAAAAGACATCCCAGTTTATGACCCACAGTGGATTATGCGCATGACCAGAGATCGTTGAAGAAGAAAATTTCTTTCTTTCTTTCATTCTTTCTTTCTTTCTTTCTTTCGTTCTTTCTTTCTTTCTTTCTTTCTTTCTTTCTTTCTTTCTTTCTTTCTTTCTTTCTTTCTTTCTTTCTTTCTTTCTTTCTTTCTTTCTTTCTTTCTTTCTTTCTTTCTTTTTCTTCTTTTCTTTCTTTCTTTCTTTCTTTTTCTTTCTTTCTTTCTTTCTTTCTTTCTTTCTTTCTTTCTGTCTGTCTGTCTGTCTGTCTGTCTGTCTGTCTGTCTGTCTGTCTGTCTGTCTGTCTGTCTGTCTGTCTGTCTGTCTGTCTGTCTGTCTGTCTGTCTTTCTTTCTTTCTTTCTTTCCTTCTTTCTTTCTTTCTGTATTCTCTTCCTTTTTCTGTCTTTTTTTCTATTTCTCATTTTCTCATATTATCTTATTCCGCGTTGCCGCTTAAAATGACGGTTTGCACGTCAGCTGTGGTTCACAGATGGGCTGTGATATTTGTACCTCTCAGTTCAAGACATCCGATTTCAGAAAACTCTAATTAGTCACCTGTCACCTTGTTAACAAACATTGCGTCTGTTCGTAACCCCCCGCCCCCGCCCACCCCCCCCCCCTTTTTTTTTTAACCATTTATAAAGTGCTTATAACTATACAGGGATATTCGCTCTCTCTCTCTCTCTCTTTCTCTCTCTCTCTCTCTCTCTCCCTCCCTCCCGCTTGTTCTACCTCCCCAGGACATCACACAAGCGATAAACACCCGGTGACACAAAGTGGCACCTTGCGGATGAGGACCACCTGTGGAGAGGTCATAGAAACCTCTTTCAGCCATTAGGCCATATTACCCCCAGTAAAAAGCCAGGGTGGGGCTTCAAATAATGAAAAACTGCATCCCACATGGTGACTACTATTAGTTAAGGGATTGAAATGTAATGTTCTTTCTGACATTCTTTCGTATCTTCTGTGCTTTTTAAGTCTCAAAATCCCATTTTCTTTCTTTGTTTATTGTTTGTTTGTTTCCTTCAGGCTTATTTCTGGTTATACATTCTTGTACGAGCACAACGGAGATTCCCGAAACTGACTGATCAAACCAGCTATACTAACCTCACAACTATGTACAAGTCTATGAGTGTGCATGCCAATGCATATTTACAATACTTGTAACCCACGTACGGTTGCGTCACTGTGTATGTATTTGCTTGTTTTCTGTGTGGTGGATATTTGTGGTAAAAATGGTGGCGTGGGAGACGTTTATACAGAAATGGTGTTCAATGTTTAGAGTGACTTGCTGCATATTGACAAGACTCAGATCAACCATGACGTTTTTAGAGCCACTTTTTAAGGGGGAGAAGGGGAGTAGATCCATAATATTGGTACAAGCTAGTGCGTATTCTTTACAGGACGTTGCAGAACCAACCCCGAGATTTCTGGGCTGATGTGGTTTTTCTAGGTAAATTTTACGTTCAGTAGTTTGCCATTGCTTTTTTTACACGGGCAGGTCTCGGTACCACTGTCAAAAGCAACGCAAGACGTTCTGCTGCCGAATCGCCCGCAGCTGGGATCGACCCGGCACTCCGGCATTACGAATAAAGTTCGCATTGCCTAAGCCACTGACGCCAACAAGCATGTAACAAGTATGTCGTAAAATGCTCTAATTACCGGTTTTCTGTGGGGCATATGATGTTAGAATCATTTTTGTATTAACCAATCGGCACACGGTAGATGACGTTGTCAGCATCACGCCAACCGCGTCTACTTTCCCTGACAGTTTCCTGTAGCTATTTTAGCCTGTATCGACCTTGAATCCAAGGTCATTTAGAAGAAAACAGGCCTCGATGCAGGTTCGAACACAAGCCTTTTGACTTACGCAGATGACGTAGCCTAGCGGTAAACTACAATAGTAATTACCAATTACTCTTATGTGGACTAACGCCCAGGAAGAAGACAGATCAGAAATATTTTTTTTTTTCTTGCCCAGGGTATTCGGGTGTGCTGGGAAGAAAGCAGGCAGATAAATTGGCTGCTGTAACTAATCTGAAACCATTCAAGCTATGCAAAGAAGAACAGCTAGCTGGTGGACCGTAGTTAAACAACGTGCGAAGGTGCTAGATGATGCTTATACTATTATTACCCAATCTTCTCAATATGTCTCGTGAAACAGTAATGAGAGCCATACAAGGTATGACAGTGATATCAGTTTGTTAGCATAATGTAAACAAGGTGCGATGTGCTGACGATATAATATTGGTCGCTGGAATTCAAATGCTGCAAGAAATGATGGCTACAGTTGTAACCGAAAGTCAAAATAAAGATCTTTTTTTTAAACAGCGGGAAAACGGAAGTAACGGCATGTAAAAGATAATTTGCTTTTCAAAATACAGTACCGAAGTTAACTGCACAAATCTGGAGCATGTCGATGTGCAAGTCAATGTGTTTGAATACTCAAGTATTCCAATAGCAGGAGTTGGAAGCTGTAGTTAGAGAAGTTAAATGTTCCCTTTGTATAGTAGGCGAAACAAGAACAGACCCACTGCCTCCCCAGCGAGCATGTCGTTAACGTCGCCTAATTAAGTGCTCCCTTGGAAGTCGAAGTGCAAGTGCCTGAGAGGCAAGGAACCGACAGCATGCATACTGATAAATCTTAAATGTAAAACGGATGTCACGTAACACTCAAGTTCTGGAACAGGATTAAATTCCAGAAGTTGAACAGCCAGAACTTTCCGCTGGAGTTTACAGCCGTTGTACGCGAAGAAGAAGAAATGAAATATATCATAGGTCTATTTTAGTCAGTTGAGATGAGACAGTTCCAAGAGGTTAGTTGTGGTTTATAGACATTTGATGAGAAACACCGTTGAGAGATTAAATATATTTATATATATAATAAATATTTATTAAGAGAAATTAGCTGACGAAGAAAACTGATTTCTTGTATCAGAAGGAGACTTCTTATTGTTTTGAATGACTGTAAACGCCGGCGGAAAATGTTTGGGAATTCGTTGACTGGAAGTCTGGTAGTCTTATCTGGTAGTCTTAGTTTCTGCTTCATAGCAAACGGGTCACCCCATCTTTGCTCCGCTCCTGTGCCAACGAAAAACAAACAGAATGTTTATCAAAGTCCCTTGTGGAAAGATTGACAGACTGCTGTCTCAGCATATCTAGCATACACTCGCATTAAAGCATACGGTAGCCATCCGAAATGCTAACACAAACAGTCCAACATTAGAAATGCAGTTCATCATTGATGATAGCAGAACTTGTCGCCAACAGATCAGTAGTTGCCCACGCGAATAATTTTAATCACATACGGGCACCGTCAACATTGCACGACAGTTATCGCGCCATTTTCTGAATCTACAATTCACACCACCACGTTGGTCACAGTCGAAAAAACATTCCAAATGCAATCCGCAGCTCACAGTGTCACGCCATGCATTCAACTCAGAAGCTGGGCGACGAAACTATATCCAGTCTACAAATGGAGCAAAAATGCATCGGCCACCGTCCGGCAGAAGCAACAAATTTGCCTCTGCTTCGAACAGTGCCACTGCCTAGCGTCCATTTTAACCGGAAGTTCATGGGTGAAAATATATTTCATCGCCATCCTCATCAATGGCTTTGCCAACTGGCCTGGCCAATGGTGCACCTCCACAACATGCGATGTCCATCATGTGTTGACACCCCTCCACGCCACGACAAAACACTGTCAAGAATCTTCTCCATTTGTCTTTACAACTTAGATATAGGACGGGGGAAGACTGGTGTGTCTTAAACCAAAGGAGTAAACCCGCTTGGTTACTGCACCCACAACCATCAGTTCAGGATAGGATTTTATGTTTGCCACTCCTAAAGCTTTTAAGGACCCTTTTCCACGCCGTCTTGTGTATATACGCTAGACCTATATTTCATAGATGTGGTAAACATCACCACGACCGCCTTTACTTCCCATGAATTTACCTAGTGCCTATTTAGGCTAGGTCGACATGGGAGCGAAGGTCATCTTTTAAAAGCCCGGCTCCGTTCGGACCTGAACCCACGACCATTCGGATCTGCAGCTGAGCATCTAGCCGCTACACCACGGCTACATCTAGGGAAAACAAACTTTCAAAATGTCAACCTGTCTGTACAATTTTTGCTGTTTCTAAATCCTCACTAACTTTTACATCCGCATTTGTGTTTCCATTCAAATTATTGTTACTATACAAATTACTGTTTCAATCGACTGACAATATAAACGCCCTCACTTCTCCCTGTACCTAAAAATTGGTGTTTTTAGCGAGTATCTATCTTGTGAATCATAGTTAAGACAATTGGACCTATAGTGAAGGAAGACCGGTTTGTGGCTGTCTCCACATTCAGCGTATAGTACAGAGCATACCAGAAATTACTTTCACCAGCGACTGGGAATACAGCAGTCATGTAAAGTGACTCATTGAAAAGAAAGCATGTGGGGTGAAAGAATGGTATTTTTGTGTGTTGGTATGGGGGGGGGGGGGGGGGTTGTTGAAAGTCTTGTGGAAAGAGAGACAGAGCGAGAAAATTCTTGACAACCTTTTGTCATGACAGGAAGAGGTGTCACCACACGACCTAATACAGGCAGTGGCGGATCGTAGATTGTGGAGAGGCATGATCGCCCACGCCAGTCGGCAAGGTACTTTATGATGGTGATTCTTGTGAAATTCTGTGAATGGGGCTTTGGCGTTACGAACACGCTTCGTAATTCTGGGGATACGCAACTAACCTACTGAGAGATGACCGTTCATTTACCAACGTCAAACTACTGAATGTAAGCACTATCCAGAGCAGCGGCTCTCAACAGGTGGGTCGCGACCCCTTTTTGTGTGTGGGTCGAATGACCTTTTCACTTGGGTCGTCTCAGACCATCGGAAAACACATATTCATTGAAGCTATGAAGGAAAGTAATTGTTTGGGGATGGCCACAACATGAGGGAACTGTATTAAAGGGTCGTGGCATTAGGAAGGTTGAGATCCACTGGACTAGAGCAGCGGTTCTTAAAATGGCTGTCTCGGTAATAGTCAAGAATTTTTCAAAGTCTGCTTGAGATCAGCGAAGACAGCAGTTTAAAACAGAAATACAATGAAGAAAGCCAAGAAGAGTTCTGGTTGCAGGTGTATTCAGGAAACAATGCAATTCGCAAGGCTGCAGTGCATTCTCAACGTACGCTTACATCAAAACAAAACAGATATGGGAGCAACCTTAGAGCCATTCAAGTGGACTATTAATTAAACTTCATATAAACACAAAGGAACTAATGAAAAAGTCATCCAAACAGTTTCCTTCATCGCATTAAAAACAATAAACATTAAATTTGCACTGTCTATTTTTTTTTTAACCCAAGTATTCAAACCACTTTAAGGATAGGTGTGCCACGAAATTTGTTTGCCCGAAAAGGGTGCCAAGGCGAAACAAATTTGAGAAGCACTGGTCTTGAAGAATCACAGACAGCTAAACAATGCTGGAAATGGTTCTGTATAGGAAGAACAACTTACCCTTTAGCTATTGAAACCATGCTTAGCTATTGGGTGATTGTGTGTGAGTGCGCGTGTTTGTGTCTCTTCCGATCCCCGTGTCATTGTGATTTGCCTTCTTTTGTTTAGTCAGAGCATATTCAAGGAGTGTCCGGGGCGATGTGGTAAGCGCTGGTATTACTAAGGTTATCGATTCATACTCCGACTCCACTCCTTGGTTAGCGAATGTAAGTGTATGTTATCATAGTTGAGTATCGTCGGAGCTTCAGAGATTCGTGCTTTGCCCGATGATGTAAGCCGGTGAACTACCGTTTTGCGAAGAGAAAACGAACCGTATGTTAAACTAAACTAACAAATTAAAGAGAAAGAAATAAGAACAAAAAAAAAAAAAAAAAAAAACATCGATGCATTTAAACACAATTTATATTCAAGAAACCCGACTGAAGTCGCAAAAAAGACTGACCTTCCAATCCGTCGGACCGCACAACTTGAGATAAATAGCCAGTGACACAAAGTGCCACCCTTCGGATAAGAAACCCCGTTCAGTCGTTAGGTCATCTTTAGGGCCCGTGACGACAAAAACAAATATGCGTTTTATATTGGGACGGATTTCAACTGCAGCCGAACTATTATCAACATATTTTACGTCCAATGTGGGTTCCGGTGCCCCCGCTGTGTTTAAAAAAAAAGACCCACAGAATGGACAACGGCAACTAGCTGGAGTGTTTCTTTCGAAGTCAGATGCATCTGCCTGAGAGGCGAGAAGCCAACAGTCTGTAAATGAGCCCGATTTGTAAAACCGATGTGCACACATAACTCAAGTATTTTTTCCAAGCAGACACGCGAAGCATGAAATGGGAACCATTTCTCAAGACTGCTAGAAGAATCTTCTTTCATTGGGAATATTTATCTGTGTCATAACGTTTTGGTGGGAGCTGCCTTGGTGTAATAGCTAGACTCTCGCCTGCGGATCAGAAGGTGGCGGGTTCAAATCTACATGGAGCTAGATGTTTTCACTCATGATCTTGTCTGCTAGGTTGACAGAGTTCAAAAGGTATCGGGTAAATTCCTGGGAAGTTAAGGCGACTGGAGTGACCTCCACATCGCCCTTCGAGGGCTGATTTGGTCTACCAAAAAATATGAGCCTAGCTTCCTATGACCGTTGCGTCACTGGCGTGGGAAAGTACCTTTATGTTTGAAACTTTTAGTTTTCTTAAGTAAAGGTCCCTTTTCCACTTTAGACGTATAGGGCATATAGGGCTAGACCTATATTTCTATAGACCAATCGGCACAAGATGGGGGATATGGTCAGCATCACGTTGGCCGCCTTTACTTCCCTGGATCGCACCCGGTACCCACTCAAGGCTGGGTCCACCTGGAAGCCGAGGTCGTTTTTTTTTTTTTAAGTCCGGCTCCGCCAGGGAACGAAACAACAATCTTCCGATCAGAGGCGAGCGTAAAGCCGCTCCGCCACGGCGACTCAAACTTAGTTGTATGTTTTATAATGTTATTGTTGTTGGTTTTTTTTTTTGTTGTAGGTTGCTGCTGCTCTGATCTGTTGTTGCTAATAACACATGTAGCTCTATCGTCGAAAGATATTTCAAACTGATACCCATGCTGGTGATTAAAATCTGTTTTTACACAAAATACGCCTGTCCCAAACGTCCATCCTTGACCAAAGATGACGTAAATCCAGAAAATAGCATTCAACAGCTCGCATTTCATGCCAGGCAGAGACGCCAGGGTGGTCGCTGGTAACACAGGATGGAACCTAAAGGTGCCTGGAAGGCAAGTTTTGACTTCTGAAATGTCACATTCCATGTTGTTTCTGACCCTGCATCTGATTTCAGTGTTTCTTTTTTTTAAATCAGTTTCTGTATTTGATGAAAACATGGCAAGAACTGATTGCAGTTTGTGGCGTTGGACGCCATAATTTATTCATACTTTCGTCTGGAACCCCAAGGCACAGAAGTGCCTGCCCTTTCAGTTTTCAGTGTGGTTTGAGTACAAGTGTTGTTTTGATTCTCGCAAATGAAGGCCATTGAAACATCTCTCCGATATGACCACAGAGGGGAGGACACACACAGAAACATATAGTGAGATATACAGTGAGAGAGAGAACCAAAGAGAAACACACACACACACAGAGAGAGAGAGAGAGAGAGAGAGAGAGAGAGAGATACACACAGGGACACATAGATAGACACACAGACAGGGAGACACAAGGAGCCACACACAGAGAGGGAGACACAAATAGAGACACAGCGGGAGAGACACAGAGACAGAGACACAAAAGAGAGACATACACACAGAGAAAGAGACACACACAGACACACACAGAGAAACGGAGTGAGACACGCACAGAGAGACACAGAGACACACACACAGACCCAGAATTAGACACGCACAGAGAGACACAGAGAGAAAGAGACGCATGCACACATTGAAAATGTACACAGTGAAAAAATACACAGAGAGAGAAAGAGAGAGAGAGAGAGACACTGAGAGATGCATATAGAGAGACACAGAGAGAGACACACTGAGATATATATATATAGAGAGAGACACAGAGAGAGAGAGACACTGAGAGATACATATAGAGAGACACACAGAGAGAGACACACACTGAGATAAATATATATATAGAGAGACATAGAGAGAGACACACTGAGAGATACATATAGAGAGAGACACAGAGAGAAACACAGAGAGAGACACAGAGAGACACACAGAGACACAGAGAGAGACACACTCAGAGATACATATAGAGAGACAGAGGGAGATACAGAGACACAGTGAGACAGAGAGAGAGACACAGAAAGAGACAAAGAGAGAAACACAGAGAGAGAAACACAGAGAGACAGTAGAGACACAGAGAGAGAGACAGAGAGACAGAGAGAGACACAGAGAGACACAGAGAGAGACACAGAGAGAGACACAGAGAGAGAGATACAAAGAGAGACAGAGAGAGAGACACAGAGAGACACACTGAGAGATACATAAAGACAAAGAGAAACACAGAGAGAGACACAGAGAGTTTCAGAAAGAGACACAGAGAGAGAGACAGAAAAGAGACACAGAGAGAGACACACTGGGAGATACATATAGAGAGACATACACACAGAGAAATAGACACACACAGACACACACAGAGAAACGGAGTGAGACACGCACAGAGAGACACGGAGACACACACAGAGAACCAGAATTAGACACGCACAGAGAGACACAGAGAGAAAGAGACGCATGTACACACTGAAAATATACACAGTGAAAAAAATACACAGAGAGAGAGACACACACACACTGAGAGATGCATATAGAGAGACACAGAGAGAGAGAGACACACTAAAATATATATATATATATATAGAGAGGCACAGAGAGAGACACTGAGAGATACATATAGAGAGGCACAGAGAGAGAGAGAGACAAACTGAGAGAGATATATAGAAAGACAGAGAGAGAGACACACTGAGAGATACATATAGAGAGAGACACACAGAGAGTCACAGAGAGAGAGACAGACAGAGAGAGAGAGACACAGAGAGAGACACAGAGAGAGACACAGAGAGAGATACACTCAGAGATACATATAGAGACAGAGGGAGAGACAGAGAGACACAGAGACACAGAAAAAGACACACAGAGAGAGACAGAGAGAGACACACAGAGAGACACACAGAGAGACACACAGAGAGACACACAGAGAGACACACAGAGAGACACACAGAGACACAGAGAGAGATACAGAGAGAGACACAGAGAGAGACACAGAAAGAGACACAGAGAGAGAGACACACTGAGAGATACATATAGAGAGACACAGAGAGAGACACACATAGAGACAGAGAGAGACAGAGAGAGACACAGAGAGAGACACAGAAAGAGACACAGAGAGACACAGAGAGACACAGAAAGAGACACAGAGAGACACAGAGAGACACAGAGAGTTTCAGAAAGAGACACAGAGAGAGACACGGAGAGAGTCACAGAGAGAGACACAGAGAGACACAGAGAGAGAGACACATAGAGAGACTTAGAGAGAGTCTCAGAGAGACACAGAGAGAGAGACACAGAGAAAGGCATACACAGAGAGAGACACACAGAAAGCGACACACAAAGAGAGAGACACACAGACACCGACAAGCTAAAACAAATGTCTCAATGTTGGTGCCACACCATCATGTCAATACCAGATACCCCGTTCAACTTTCAAAAAATATATACACCCGGCACCCGTAACGACCACACCTACCTGATGTAGCCTGCAGTTCTGTGCGGGCAAGAGTTAGTTAATGTGGAATAGATGTGAACACACAACTAAGATCTGGAAAAAGACCAAAGCCTAAAAGTGGACGAACAACAGGAGCTTCCTTTCGGAGTTTAAATGCGGTGGACATGGAGAAGAAGAGGATGCTGTCTTCGTCGTGAAGATTAATGTATGTTATGTAAAAATAAGAAAAACGCATAGCTACTGAAAATCGGTCCGTTCGTCCGTCTGTCCATCCATCCATCCATCCATCCATCCATCCATCCATCCATCCATCCATCCATCCATCCATCCATCCATCCATCCATATATCAAACCATCCATCCATCCATCCATCCGTCCGTCTGTCTGTCTCTCTGTCTGGCAGGAAGCCCATCTGTCCGTCTGTCTATCTGAATATCTGCCTGCATGAAGCCCACCCGCCCGCCTGTCTGCCTGGCTGTCTATGTCTTTCTGTCCGTACAGGGGCAGTGGCAAAATCTAAAATATTCACTCTAGCCTACCTCTTAATCTTCATCATCACTTTATCCCCTACCCTCCACCGATAAATTCTGGCATAACCCGTGAGGGACGCAAAGAATGGTAACAGTCACTTCAGTTATGTGTAGCGATTAAGGATGGCTGATGCCAGGGCGCGCTCAGTCGCTTCATATGCCGTGATGTTATGAAGTCTCAAGGAGTCACGGACAACTTGAGACTTCATAACATCACGGCATATGAAGCGACTGAGCGCGCCCTGGCTCGGTTGCCGATCATCTGATAGACTGCGACGCCTAGCGGCACAAGCAGATTTTGACAAAGGAAGAAGAAGATGCGAGACTGGCTTGCTAACTGCACTTTAAAAATCCTATCAATAGTTAACTATTTTTAATAGGACATAGCTTGTTTTTTGAGGGCGTTTTCTCAGTTCGGAGGTAAAAGATGTAATGGCGAGAACTCTGATCACGAAGATGAATGAAAAGATGAAGAGAATTGAGGATATGAGGTAGGGGGAATGAAATACGAGGAGAATTAAAAGGCAGAGAGGAGAGGTGGAATTAAAGGACGAGAAAAAGAAGTGGAAGAAGAGTGGGAGGAAGTAGAGGAATAAAAGGAAAAGGAAGATTACGAAGAGCGGGTGGGTGGGTGGGGGGGGGCGGGTGGCTGAAGAAGTTGATTGTGAAATGGAGGAGGGAGCGGAAGAAGAGAAGGAAAAAGGGTGGATGAGGCATGTAGCAGCATGTAACGGAGCGGAAGAGAAGGCGATAAGGGAGATGGGGTTTAAAAAAGAAAAAGGGAGAAATAGAGGTGAAGAAGAAAGGTAACAAGAAAAAAAAATTTAGAGTAGCAGGAAAGAAGAAGAGGCGGAAAAAAGCAGTGGAAAAGAAGACAGAATAAAAAGCAGTGGAAAAGAAGACAGAGAAAAGCAGCGGTAAAGAAGACAGAATAAAAAGCAGTGGTAAAGAAGACAGAATAAAAAGCAGCGGTAAAGAAGACAGAATAAAAAGCAGCGGTAAAGAAGACAGAATAAAAAGCAGTGGTAAAGAAGACAGAATAAAAAGCAGTGGTAAAGAAGACAGAGAAAAGCAGTGGTAAAGAAGACAGAGAAAAGCAGGGGTAAAGAAGACAGAGAGGAAGCAGTGGTAAAGAAGACAGAGAGAAAAGCAGTGGTAAAGAAGACAGAGAAAAGCAGGGGTAAAGAAGACAGAGAAAAGCAGTGGTAAAGAAGACAGAGAAAAGCAGTGGTAAAGAAGACAGAGGAAGCAGTGGTAAAGAAGACAGAGAGGAAGCAGTGGTAAAGAAGACAGAGAGGAAGCAGTGGTAAAGAAGACAGAGGAAAGCAGTGGTAAAGAAGACAGAGAAAAGCAGTGGTAAAGAAGACAGAGAGGAAGCAGTGGTAAAGAAGACAGAGAAAAGCAGTGGTAAAGAAGACAGAGAAAAGCAGTGGTAAAGAAGACAGAGAAAAGCAGTGGTAAAGAAGACAGAGAAAAGCAGGGGTAAAGAAGACAGAGAAAAGCAGTGGTAAAGAAGACAGAGAGGAAGCAGTGGTAAAGAAGACAGAGAGGAAGCAGTGGTAAAGAAGACAGAGAAAAGCAGTGGTAAAGAAGACAGAGAAAAGCAGGGGTAAAGAAGACAGAGAAATGCAGGGTAAAGAAGACAGAGAAAAGCAGTGGTAAAGAAGACAGAGAGGAAGCAGTGGTAAAGAAGACAGAGGAAGCAGTGGTAAAGAAGACAGAGAGGAAGCAGTGGTAAAGAAGACAGAGAAGAAGCAGTGGTGAAGAAGACAGGCGGCGGAAATGGAAGCAGTAGGGAAGAAGACAGAGGACGTGGAAAAGGTAAAGTCCTTGAAGAAAGAGACAAAGCGAAGGTGGACATAAGGCCAAAGAAGAGAGATGAACTAGAAGAAACAGGAATATGATCATTCATTCACATGTTTAGCTAAATCCAGAAATGTGGAAGCACAGCTTCTAATTTTATAAAATAAGTCGACAGAATACGTCATCAGTCGCCAAAAGCGGACACGACAATTTTCAAGCCAATCTTTGCCTTTTCTAAATTATTCATTTTCTCTGTTGATTTCTTAAAAATTTTTTTTTAATCCGTAACATAAAACAAAATTGGGTATTTCAGAACTCCCTCTTCATTTATATCCTAGTTTCCAACGTCAAGTGAGAAGCCACTTACATCGGAAAATCCTAGATTTCGCTTGCTTATTAGTTTAAGCGGTAAACACTCAGAAGTCAAGTCTTTGTTTGGTTGTTTCCTGTTTGTTTTAATTATGGAGCCAACTTGCTTATAAGGAACATAACCACTTTCAGAGAAGCTGGTTGAGCGGTTAAACCGTTCGGGCTCTTATGCGGGAGACCCGTGTTCGACCCACGGTTAGGCAATGGACTGTTAGTCTGTCGGGGGCAAAGAATAGATTTCTAACCAGCACAGCCCACAGCTACAGCACTAGCTATGCGGCTTTAAATTCTCAGTCTCTCGATACCCCACCCCTTCCCCTCTCTGTGTCTCTCTGTGTGTCTCTCTGTGTGTCTCTCTGTGTGTCTCTCTCTGTGTCCCTCTCTGTGCCTCTCTCTCTGGCTCTCTCTGTGTGTCTCTCTCTGTGTCTCTCTCTGTCTCTCCCTGTGTCTCTCTGTGTGTCTCTCTGTGTGTCTCTCTCTGTGCCTCTCTCTGTGCCTCCTCTGTGTCTCTCTGTGTGTCTCTCTGTGTGTCTCTCTGTGTGTCTCTCTCTGTGTCTCTCTGTGTGTCTCTCTCTGTGTCTCTCTCTGTGTCTCTCTGTGTCTCTCTCTATCTCTCTCTGTGCCTCTCTCTTTTTGTCTTAAACAAGTTTTTAGAGACACGTCTATTTAAAAGTATATTTTATAATTTTTTTTTTTTTTTTTAAATTTGATAATTGTTTTATGATGCTACATTTTGTTAAATTTTTTCAACAAACCTACATTTTAAAATTTAATGAAAAATATTTAGAAACATCTCTAAAGTAAATAAACCACACCTGTACCTCTACATATGATTAAAGTTCACGAATATGTCATCTATTTCTCAATAACTATGTTTGCTTTCAAAATTTTAGAATTCTAACTACGTGTTTTTTCCCCTAAGATGGCGGATATTGCCATGGCAACCATGTTTTTTTTTAAAACTTAAAGTATGCAAATTTATTAACATACTAGATGTACCCGGCCACGCGTTGCTGTGGCATAGTTTGGCTAAATGGAAATGAAAGAAAATAGAAATCGCACGTGTCTAATACAATCATAGTCTGCTCAGATATAGAGATAGTCTTTGATTACCCCCCCCCCCCACCCCGCAACTAAATCCACCTACTACCCTCTCCCTCATCAAAGGTTTTTGGAAAAGAGAGACAATGGAAATCGCACCTGTCTAATATAGTTAATGTCGCAATCATTCTCTGCACATTTATATAGAGATAGTCTGGTTTTCCAACTTTAGAACACGCACCATATAATTGTGTCTTTATATTAGTGGTCGTTTAAATGGTGCTATTAGCACAGTAACAAAAGTGGTTATTTGGTTATAACATGCTAAAGCTGTTTGTATTTTAATAGGAGACGTAAGTAAAGCTACTACTGTACTTGTAAATAACAAAGTAAGTCGTACAAAAATTAGAAAAGTGAAGGTAGCGTTAGTAAAATATAAACAATTTAAGTCAGTAATGAGAACTTAAAAATCATGTGTAAAGCTCTTCAAGTTCTCTTAAATTTCAGTCATTACCCTCTCCCCTCCCCTCTTCCACCGACTACTGCTCTCTCCCTCTTCGAAGGATTGAAAAATCATCACCCTGCATATTCTTTTTGTTGTAACTGACATTGACATCCCTGTCCATCCGGACTAAATTGGGAGCAGGAATTGTAATAGGTAGTGAATAGGGCTAATGTAATATTTACCACATCATCCTTCAAATGCCAGTACAACTACTACCACGACCACCACCAAAGTAGCTAAAATAATGTCCCTGCTATCTGTTTTACCATCGGAGTAGACAGGGAGTCGTGAGCCAGAAGATTTGGCGCCGCATGGCTAGTGCTGTCGCCACGGACTGGTCAGGTTAGGATGTATGATTTCGCTCCCCGACAGAAGAATGCCATAACCTTACCGGCGGTCTTCACATGAGTGCACTACGGTGTAACCACCCAACCACAACTACTACTGCTGCTGCTACTTTGAGTGGGTAAAGCAGTTACTGTGACTTAAAGCTCTCTCAGTAATCAGTTTGCCTCCCCCCCCCCCCCAAAAAAAAATTCACTGACTACTCTTTCCCTCATCGAAGTAGTTGAGAGGGGAAAACAACCAAGTGAAAAGCAATTAAAACAGGAAAAATACACCAGAATTAGGAAATAAACGCTATGGTAAACAGCACAGCTTAAAATTCCAACGCAGATGAAATAATTAAATCTAAATGAAAATAAATGGAAAGCTATGAAATTTCAGCGTAACCATGCAATCGAAAAGTTTAAAATGAAATCATAAGTATGTGAAATGGTCAAATTTAATTATCAACTGGTTTACCCACAAACCTGTCCTTGTTTTTTTTTTTTTTTTTTTTTTTTTCAAATATATATCATTAAGGGCCATAAGGCTAGCGCTTACGCCACGACAGTGCAGGTGAGGATTTTATTTTGCCCTAAGTAAAAAAAAAAAAACTACTGCGGATTCGAAACCTGGTCTCCCTCTCAAGAGCCGAGTGTTATAACCATTCGACCAAGCAACCACTCGATTGGTATATCGAAAAGAGAACATAACTATTTTAGATGTGTGTCTCTACTGCAGAGTCCCGATTATAAAACAACTCAAAACAGCAGGCAATTGTTTTCTCATAGACATATATTCCAAATATATTAATGAAACGGCACAACAAAAGAAAATTTCTCGCAGGTAGGGAAATGTGGTCCCCGAAATAAGCACTGAAGTCGAAAGTATCGACTGTAAGGTGCAAATATCAAAGTCTCTCCCAGTAAGCAGACACCGCATAGTAAGCTTGCCCTTGTGCAGCCAGTACGACGAGAGAAGTCGACTAAGATGAAACAGGAGATTGAGCGCTAGGAGTTGGAAGAGAGAGAGATAGGAGAGGTTGGGGGAGGTGGTAGGCTGGGAGAGAGAGGGGGTAGGTTGGGAAAGAGGGGGGAGGGGAGAGGTTGGGAGAGGAGGTAGAAGTTGGGAGAGAGAGGGGATATGGGTCGGCAGAGTGAGAGGGAAGGGATTGGGAGAGAGAGAGGGGCTAGTGGTTGGGAGTAAGTAAACCGTAAGTAAAGGACCTTTCCCCCCACCCCCCCCCCCATTATTTTCCCTGCCTTTAGGCAAATTGGGCAAGAGCTATGTTTTATAGACTAATCAGCCCTAGGTGGGTGATGTTGTCAGCCATACGCCGACCACCTTTAGTTTCAAGACTTTAACTGGTACCCCTCAAAGGTCGATTTGGAAGTCAATGTCATTTTTTGAGGAGAAAGAAAGTCCGGCTCTGTCAGAACCCGAACCCACAACTGTCAGATCCGTAGGCAAGCGTCTAGCCACTACACCACGGCGACTCTCGGGTTGCAAGCGTCTAGCCACTAGACGACGGCGACTCACGGGTTGGCGAGCGTCTAGCCACTACATCACGGCGATTCTCGGGTTGGCAAGCGTTAAGCCACTACACCACAGCGACTCTCGGGTTGGCAAGTTGTCACAATTATTTATAATGCATTGCTTGTTAAAGTGTGTAGCATCAGTTTCCTAATAGATTAAGAGACAGAAAAATGGCGGAATTGAAGACAAGTGCATTTATGAAGAGATGACAACAGGATTATATAATATAATTATGCCTCCAGTTTCTGGAAAGGATTAGAATATAAGAAGAAATAAATTAGCATTTTTAGCCGGTATTTAGCCGTATTGGCTCTCTTGGGGTCGATGAAGGGAAAGTTATGATAACATTCGCCTACACACAAGCATCAAAATGTCACTAATTCAATGGAAATAGACTGGCTAGTCCGTTGCAGGGATTCTTAATGGAAGCAAAGAATAGTAACAGTCATGTCGTATGAAGCGATTGAAAAGGATTGGCTATCCTGATTTGGCTGAAACATTTAGCCACAAGACTATGAGCACGTCTGTGAAGGAATTACATCAGTGTTTCCCAAACGTTTCTTAGTGGCGACGCTTTTTTTCAATTAACATTTTTTTTTACAGCGTGCTAACATTAGTAAAAGTATGACTTTTTGTATGTAAGAGATTTTAAAAAATTTAACTCGTGTATCTTTGAATGTTTCTCGGCGCCCCTTGAAGAGGTCGCGGCTCTCCGAGGCGCCACGGCACACAGTATAGGAATCACTGAATTACACAATCAACAAATGTTAAGAAGGATTGGAAGCAATAAAGGAGAAAGAGGTCCAGATCGTCCACCAAATTTTCCGTTGGACAATCTATAGATTATCATTTAACGATCGATCGGTTTGTAGCCTATGGGCTGCTATATGCCTATATATCACCCTCAGATTAAAACATATTATACGTTTTAATGGGGAGCTGGCGTGGCGTTGGCGGCAAGACGCCCGCCTGCGGATCGGAAGGTCGTAGGATCGTGACCTGACGAAGCCGAACTTTTTTTTAAAAATAACCTTGACTCCCAGGTCGATCCAGCCTGGAGTGGGTACCAGGTGTAGTACTGGAAAGCAAAGGCGGCCGGCGTGATGCTGACCACATCACCCATCAAGTGCCGATTGGTCTATAAAAATATAGGTCTATTTCTATATTCCCAATACACGTAAAGGCGTGGATAAGGGACCTTTACTTTACTTTACTTTACTTTACTTTACTCTACTTTACTCTACTTTACTCTACTTTACTCTACTTTACTCTACTTTACTCTACTTTACTATTAGTTTTAATGACAGACCAACCGAGAGGATCTCATGTAACCAGTTAAACCTCTATAGAAGTTATAATTACAGCTAACTACTACTCCAGCCTGGTGTGACCTGCACTCAGGATACAATTAATGTAGTATATGGTGTTTGTTTTATGGCTGTAGACGTTTTAAAATAAATTATTGGCACCTGGAATTAAGCTCGTGAATTTCATCATGTTTCAAGCGTCACGTAAGCGTAAGTTGAAAATATCAGTGCTATATTCTGGTGTTGTAGAAACTAGGGCTGTACCGAATAGTGATTTTCACTATTCGGCCGAATACGAATAGCAGGACCAACTATTCGGCCGAATACGAATACGAATATTGTATAGTGTATAAAATATATCTAAAAAACGCAAATTTATAATGTCAAATGTACGCTGAACTTTTACTTCACATAAAGTAGCACAGCTACTGAGCCCTTGAGGTTTACTGCTGCAGATATCACTCGTCTCCATCATCTCTCTGGCTATTATATATTTTGATCTTGGTGTTGCGAGACAAGACACTTTGACTTAAGCAGATGTTGAAGGGCATAGTACACTTTATTTCTAGATTGTACTCTAGATTGTATTTCTTGTATTTCTTCTCTAGATTGTATTTCATGAGTGTGTCTGTTTGTCTGTATGGTGTCTGGGTGAGTGTCTGTGTGTGTCTGTCTGCGTGTCAGTCTGTGTTGTGTGTCTGTGTGTGTGTGTTTTTATGTCTATCTGTATATGTGGCTGCGTGTGTGTCTGTGTGTGTGATTGTATGTGGATATGTGCG
Organism: Candidula unifasciata; assembly: GCA_905116865.2. Classification (NCBI taxonomy): domain Eukaryota; kingdom Metazoa; phylum Mollusca; class Gastropoda; order Stylommatophora; family Geomitridae; genus Candidula; species Candidula unifasciata. The sequence continues at coordinate 1,504,547 of CAJHNH020006668.1, read as the reverse complement.
CTTGGCTGCATGTTTGTCTGTGTGTGTGTGTGTGTCTGTCTGTTTGTGTGTATTTATGCTGTGTC